>JADRCH010007448.1:1142046-1166091 GCA_019843965.1 Rhynchomys soricoides
TATTCTGCATTTGTACAGAATTACAGAAAAAAAACTAGAAAGATATAGCTTTTAAAAACACTATAAAACTCTCCTTTTATTTTCAGATTTAATTTCCACAGTTTCAGTTGCCTGTGTTGCCTGTGATAAACTATTATCCAAAATATTAAGTGGAAAATTCAATAAATGAATAATTTATACATTTTATATTTTAAATTACACATTATTTGAAGAAGCATAATGAAATTTTATGCCATCCTTTTTCATAACACCTGGGATATGAATCATCTAATGGATTTCTACTGTGTGAAGTACCTGCACATCAGTCCCTTAAAGATTGTCTTGGTTATCCGACTATCAACAGCATAATCTATGTTCAAGTAACCCTCACTGCAACTGTCTAATACTGCATCATAATGCCTCCATCATTCATTTTACTTCAATTCCATTGTGTAGGCACAACATCATCTACAGCATCACATATGTAGGTATAGTGCAATGAGATAGTTTCAAAATGATCACATTTACATAACCTATATTTTATATGTATTATGATGATATTTATTATTAGTTATTAATCTCTAACCAAGCCTAATATATAAGGCAGTACTAATTTAGTTTATTGATTTGTGTGTATGAGAGCACTTGTGCAGTATTCTCTATGTGTGTAGTGTGAGGATGATTTTTGGGAGTTGATTCTTGCCCTCCAACCTAAAGTAGAATCACTTTTGTTGCTTCTTCTGTACTGTATACTCCAGGACACCTGACTTAGAGCTTTCCAGGACTCCAAATATGTATTGGCTTAGTCAGGGTTTCTATTCCTGCACAAACATGACCAAGATGCACGTTGGGGAGGAAAGGGTTTATTGAGCTTACACTTCTATCCTGCTGTTCATCACCAAAGGAAGTCAGGACTGGAACTCAAGCAGGTCAGGAAGCAGGAGCTGATGCAGAGGCCATGGAAGGATGTAACTTACTGGCTTGCTTGCTTCTCCTGGCTTGCTCAGCTGGCTTTCTTATAGAACTCAAGACTACCAGCCCACAGATGGTACCACTCACAAGGCCCTCCCCCATTGATCACTATTAGAGAAAATGCCCTACAGCTGGATCTCATGGAGGCATTTTTCTCAACTCAAACTCCTTTCTCTGTGGTAACTCCAGCTTGTGTCAAGTTGACACACAAAACTGGCCAGTACATGTATGTAGCAGAGGATGGCCTTCAATGGGAGTGAGACTTGATGCCCCAGTGGAGGGGGATGCTAGAGGGGTAAGGTGGGAGTGGGTGAATGAGGGGAGAAGTACCCTCACAGAGGCAAAGGGGAAGGGGAGATAGAGGGGATGGGATGGGGGTTTGTGGAGGGGTATCCGGGAAGGGTGTTATCATCTGAAATGTAAATGAATAAAATGATTAATAATAATAAAAAGACTGCTGGGATTACAGGTGTGGATCACTAATCTAGTTATTTTAGGTAAGTTCCATGGATGGAACTCAGGCCATCAGGCTTGGGGAACAAGTACTTTTATCTGCTGAGCTATCTCCTCAGACCCTAAAGTAACCTTAAAGTTGCATCTATAAATTCTTGTGTTTGTGCTTGTGTGTGTGTGTGTGTGTGTGTGTGAGAGAGAGAGAGAGAGAGAGAGAGAGAGAGAGAGAGAGAGAGAAGTATTCATAGAGGATCTTCTAATATAGCATCCACAGCTAAGCAGAGATATATATAATTTTCCAGTTCCTCAGTCATGGAGACATATTTATATAATAGTACGGGTATTGATACGTATTGAAAATTTCTATAATGAAACAATAACATTATTTAAATATTTACAATTATGAAATCACAAATGCCTTATTTTGATACCTGGAATGCACCTGTCAGCACACTTCTAATGAAAAATTATAAGAGGTTTTTACTTTTTATGGTTTCATGCAGCTAAAAAAACCCTAAAAACATTACATGGACAATTTCAGAAATTAATACATCATATATTGTACTTTTTAAAATCTTTAAATTTAAATCATACAAAGCATGATGAAATCTCATATTATCTTGCAATAAAATATTTCAAGAAAAGCCATTTATTTGTTTTCATTATGTATATATGCACTGTATTATTTTGTTAAGATTTATTGTTTGAAGCCATTTTTGCCATTAATAAATGATCTCTATAATTGAATTTCATATTTTTAGTGTTTAACATGATTTAGCACATGATATCAGTTGGCAAATCCAGTTAAGGGAGAAAAGTGAAGATTAATTGTTAAACATATAACAAGAAATTATCTTGATGTGCACATGATTCATTCTACTATGTTGTATTTCATAAATGATGAGCATAGTCTTGCTAATCCAAAACCTTAGAAATTAAGGTCTTATAATAACTTAATCACAGATTAGAGATCACAACATTTAACAGGAAGCAAATGGATAGATCCGTTACTATTTTGGGCCAAGTTTAGCTAGAGAATAATTTTAAAAGCTTTAATTGATATCTGCAATGTATTTTTGTTCGATTAGATATTTAAATGAGAGCTGAGAGCAATGGTGACCTTTAAATATCCTATTCATTTTAAGACTGCAGTAGATGATTTTAAACCAATTAATTATAAGCATTATAAGTAAATGAGTTATTAGCATTCATGATTTCTCTAACAGCCAATTTGTTCTTGTTCCCAAACCCTTGAAGTGCCTATTTTATAATTTCACAGAGATGTAACCATAGGAACTAAGTGGTTAGCTACATAAAACTTTAAAATTAATGAGGATATGTTTTCACATTTTTGCATTAAATTGAAATGTATACAGAATCCAGGTGCTATACCTCAAGGACTACTGGTATGTTCAAGATTAAAATGTTGTCTGATAGCTCTCCATTTCCTAGGGTTTCATTGTTATTTTTAAGGGAACATTTACTGGGTACCTGTTATGTTCCACTCACTCTCTGAGACACCATAAAAAAGAAAATAAGAATTTAACCACTCTAGTTTCTATCCAGAAGCTTAAAACATGACAGAACACGGTGTATAACATTTAGGTACATTACTGAGTTTAGTATACAAAAAATGCCATGAGATAAATGAGAAACTGGCCTAGTTGTATTCTTGTAACGATCATTTCTGCATAACTGGTAGCCAGGGCTAATTTCCTATGCATAATACTTCTTATCCTAGAGAGGGCTATGAAAATGCAAATGAAATGCCTACAATTCACAGTTATAGCAATAAATGAAAATCTACAAAATAGATTAAGGTCTTAACCAAGAAAAGCTTATCAATTGTTCTTTCATTTGCAAATGACCTAAAATGAATTTTAATCTTCCTTTCATCTTTTCCTCTCTGCCTCCCTTTCTCTCTTTCCCCTAACTTCAATCATACTTCCAGCTTAGTTATATCTATATCTAACTGTGTATCATTACTCAATTTTATTTCTATGTGTGAATGTGGATATTATGCATCTATATTTATATAGAGATACACATCTGTATCCCAAGGGAAGTGTATGATCTATTTTATATAGGCATGCATAAAAATATTTATGTTTACATTTGTTAGAAGCAGGAAATATTTAAAATTATTTACCCAACGTCCTTGATTTATGAAACAAGTTTCAGCAGAGAAAAAGGTTAAATGGCATTTATTAAATGTCAAGCCCAGTATTTCAAATGGAACAAGCTATATATCTTGTTAATAGATAAATGAAAACCAAAACATACACTTATGTTTATCTCCAAATGAAAGGATATGATATATCTGTGCATTTATATTTTTACAATGAATAGAAGGAATGAAAAAGAAGTGAAAAAGATAATCTTTCTAGACTCAGATTATTGAAACACTTTACAAAAGAATTAGAGCATCCCTTTCTCACTAACCACACCTACAATAATTGAAAGACACGTTTTCACCTTCATTATTAACCAAGTCAACCAAAGCAACATTGATGTTGCTCTTAGATACCTAGTTATCGTTAGATTATCGGGATGTCCCTTTAAAGGGCTGATCACTCTAGAAGACAGATTCCATAGCCTAAAGAAATCAGGTTGCACCCCTTCTTAAAGCTAACAGGCCCCTGCTGAGAGTACAAAACATAATCCCTTCCCTGAAGCTGTGGCCCCTAACACACTGAAGCAATATAGTAGAAAAATGTCAACAAAAATTTCTCCTAAGGTTCTCAAGGCTTTGAAGCCATGTATTCCTTAGGTACATCAAACATTATTCTACCACACCTACCCCTAGGGGAAATAATATAAATGTTAATACATTGCTTTGTTACCTGGGACTCCAAAGCAAACACCTTACAGCTGGATCACTAGCTCCAGAAGCCTGGGGACTCCACAGCAGCGAACAACTGAACACAGAGTAAAGTATCTACAATCTACCTGAATTCCTTCTTAGCTCTATCCTCCATCCATGGATGCCACCATAGGACTGTTGTCTGTCTAACAGTTACAAATTAGCTACTTGAAAGTCATTCTGGATGGACTTGCCCTCACAGTCCGTTTTTGTTTTTTTTTTAAATGCGCCTGCTAGCACATTCATTTAATAAGTGAAAAAGCAGTGATAGGTAAAGGAAAAGGGAACTATTTCAAATGCCCCTCCACACATTTGAAATACCCTACAAAAATTATAGGTATGGATTACAAAAGTAAGAAAATTGGAGGTAATAGGATTTTGTTGGATCCCATTAAGATAGGCCATTTCCTGCAGGTAAAGCACTATTTCCATCTCTCCTTAATTCTTTTGTTTTTTCAATAATGTTACTTTTTATTTATGCTTTTAATATTTTAGAGTATGGTTGCACTGCCTGGGTGTCTGTAGATCATGTACATGCCTAGTTTCTGAGAAGACTAGAAGAGGGCATTGGATCCCCTGTAACTAGAGTTAAGAGATGATTGTGAGCTGCCATGTAGGTGCTCTTCTGCAAGAGTAGCCAGTGATCTTAAAACGAATGGATCTCTGGCCTGAGTAAGACAAGGCTTTCTGAACTACCAGGACCAAAAGATTACTATCTCACAAGAGGCTAGAGGGAGTAAAGGATGAATACATATTATTGCCTCCCCTTTACCTAGTTCATCTAATTGGCTCTCTCACTCACTGAGACAAAGATTTTAGAAAATAATAGAAAGCCTATCAAAACATGTAGATCAGAACAATAAACTATTGCCAACTGTCATCACTTGAGATGCCCACTCTATTCTGTAATAAATTATTTCTCTCTTCTACATTACATTCTGTATATTCAACAGGTATCACAGGGATGAGAGTTCTTTGGGGTGGCATTTTTTAACATTATTTCTTTGAATGGAGTTGTGATACATGTTCATGGAAAAACCTATTTTTCCAAAGTATTCAACCAACCCATGTGTTTCTGCCATGTGAATTGTTTTACTGTTCCTTCCCTATAGTGCTAGATATTATTACTGAACAACAGTACTTTAGGAACAAACAGTAAATACCTTGGTATAATCAGCTTAGAAAATTCTAAGTTATCTATCATGTTGTCAATACAGAGCTAATTCATGTCAGTGGACAAGAATTGTCCTTCATAGTTAATAATTGGATATATGTGTTATAAATCATACTTAGATTTGACTTTAATTATGATATATTCTTATATGAAAGACAAAATGAAACCAAATAAAACCATAGATCAAAGAAAAAAGAACCACATGATATAATGCTTTGTATTTCATACTTAAAGAAAATATGCTCATTTCATCTCAGGCTACTAATATTTTAAAACTACAATGTCTAAATTTGAAAGTCAATAAATTTTTGAAATTCCAAAAAGCATAAAACAAAACAAATTCACAGTTATTATTACCATAAGGAAAAAGATGTACAGCTCATATTAACTAATTCTTTCTCAAGTTCATAAAATGAGATAGAAGGGAATTTTTTCACTCCATTCTATAGATGTTATGGGCATATTACTAAATATTAACATAAGCTAGAACAGAGAATGAATTAAGAAAATTAAAAATAAGACAAGAACTACCAAGATAAAAAATCCATAAATAAAGGAGAAATTTATAATGAAAGAAAAATATAAGAATATTCAGGAAAATATACTATGTATACCATTGATTTCTGAATTTTAGGCACTTTTAGAGTTCTGATATTTTATTATCAAAATTCCACTTGGCAACATACTGTTAGCCATCTCAAAGATGAAGCTTGGCATTTACTAAATGCCATTTGGCCTTGACTAAATGCCATTTGTCCTTTTTTCTCATGAATCAAAGGGAGATGTGTAAATGTTCCTGAATATTCACTTCTTCATCCAAAACTGAATTTGTTCCTCTGCCATCTACTTAAATATTGGTTCAACTAGTCCTGAAGTGCTGCCCCAAATGTTGGTTTTATTGACATGTAAGTGTGACGATCATCATTTTCATGGCATTTGATCTATGTTCTGGTTAAGAGATAAATTCTTCCCCAAAATGTCAGCAGCACCCTATGTCCCATGGCACATGTGGATGAGTGAGACCTGCATCCTTCTAGAAGTTGGCACCTTTTGGTATCACTTCTTTTAAAAACCTTGGAAATTGGGTAAGCCTAATGTGCACAGGATGCTTTCCATCCTAGTACTTTTATGTTTATGCTTTGCATCAATTGAGTCCATTTTGTGTTGCTTATATATTATTGGATGTGTGGCCTTCCAGTAAAGTATAGGTGACTTACACTGACTTATACTCTGCCAGCAGCTATCACTTTCAAACAGCTCTTTGGCTAGGGGTGGGACCTCCCCCTTTCTGTTGGGATTTGGTTTAGCTTGAGCTTATTCAGGTCTTGGGTGTGTTTTTACAATGACTTTGATTAGGCAGCTGCCCTGTTGTGCCTGAAAGTCACTGTGTCCTCACAGTCCATGATGACCTTGGTTCTCAGGTTCCTTCTGCCCTTTCTTCTGCAGTGGTCCCTTGAGCCACTTACAGTTGACCATTATGTCATCTCTTACTCTTTGTACCTTGACCAGTTGAGAGTCTCTGTATTATCACCATCTCCTGCAAATGGAAGCTTCTCTGATGAATGTTGAGAGAAATATTAAATCTCTGTCAAATGAAACATTGGATGTACTTACCACTTATTATTGTATTTTGTATTTGATTTAAGAACTGCCTTTCTCTCTAGAGCAAGAAGACGTTTAACATAGTAAATGAATATTTCCTGTCTTGATCTTACATTCAATCATTTTTCAAAAGATAGAGAATTGCTTTAACTGTAGGGTACTATTTGGGGGGGGGAGACTTTTTTGGTATGCTTATTTTAGACTCTCTTGGCTAACAGAACAAAACACTTTCCAGTGTGTCTATACTGTTCTGCCTTCTCACAAGAAAGATATTCTTATTTGTGGTCAATAATTGAGGCTTTCACTTTGAACTGTCCCTTCAGGTGAGTAGGGAGACCCTTAATACTTTCCAAATATTATGTTCTATAATAGGCACAAGCTAGAAAGTTAAACCTGCATTCTTCCTTGAGATGAGCTAGTTTCTCTGCATCAACTGGCATTAGAAATACAAAATCTTAACAAACCACTTCCTTTTTTTCCTCCCAAAAATTTTATTTCTTTTATTATATGGCATACAGTCAAAAGTTTGATATTTTGAAAAAGATAGGAAGGTAGTAAAATAAAAAACTTATTATAAAAATGTTCATGGGTATGTGTCATAAAATGTTCAAATAGTTATTTGTAAAAGAAAAATAAATAGCTGTGGCACACAAGGACCAACCTAAAGGATGGGAAGTTTTTATGTTTTGGAAACAAAAAGACTTTTGATTGTATTTAAAATATAATCAGTTTATACCACAAGCTACCAAAAGTTCAGATTTTTTTTCTTTAAATTTATGATAGCTCCATGACTTCAAAAATAACATAAAGGATGTTTTGACTAGGTAAAACAATTTTCTCAAAAAAAATTTTTAGAAAAAAAATTTAATTTATAAGGCCCATAAATAAACAATATTTTTACACCTATAAGTGGTAGATATATCAGTTTCTAAGACTAGAAGTCTTGTGGTCTTTTAATAGAAACTGTTAATAAGCTTTAGTTTCCAGCAAATTATGCCACTGTTTTTCACAGTTTGATGGAACAAAAATACAATTGTGATGAGGCTCATTCCACACTCTAGGGAGATAAGGTAGGCATAAAACTTTCTTTAACAAGCTTTTAACTTCTATATTTTAGTTCCTTGTCAGACAATGAGTCACCTTAGTGATTGTCAACCTCAGAACATACAAATGTGAAAATGTGGGAAGAGAAGATGTGTTTGAAATCCTCTAGTTATAATGCATGACATTTTGTAGGGCAGGCTACAGTTCTATGCTCCTACTTAATGTACTTCTATGAGTGTCACATCATGGAAATTAATGAGTAAGCAAAAGTTACACCAGACCAGAAGAGGACAGTTTATAAGACAAGGTAAAGAATTTTCCACTTAAAACACTAAGGTCAGAACAGCATATTTTCTGCTCCTGTCTCTTCTCCAGACATTATGACATTTTAGTCCTAATTTTTCTGCATCTACAATCTCTCCTTCCAACTTATTTCACCCTATAAACTACTCCCTGATAGTGATCCAGGGTCATTTTCATTCTCAAATATACTTATTAATGTTCTAATGATCTCAGGAACACACTCTCTATAAATTACCCCCAAAGTCCACTACTAAATGTAATTGTAGTAATTATGTCTTACTTCTATTTCATTCATGATATCAAACTCCATTGAAAATGAATAGATCTCTTGAAATGGGCTCTGTTGTTTCCTATCTAACCTTTTACACAGTAACCAAGCACGCCCATCATTTCCTCTCTGCCCTCTGGATGTTTATTTTTATAGTGCTAGTCAAGTCTAGTTCTTATAAGACCTTTGGCTTTCTCAGCAAAAATAACCCCTTCAAATCCCCATTATACCTTGTATTATATATTCTTTCTCACTTCACTTTGTCATCATCTGCTAGAGTTCATGAAAGATACTGCTATTTCTATATTATTGCTTGTATGAAGTAAATTTTTAGTCTCCTACGCTTAGTTCATGAGCCAATTTGCCTGGCCATGGGAAGAAAACACAGTAGGATGATGATCAGCTGCTGTCTCATATTTTTGCCCCCCACCCCCGCATAGCCTTTTCCAAACCTCATCATTACTCATTGACTCAATCGTTTCTGAAATAACTGGGAGTTGGATGCTAATTTGTTTTAACCTTATCTTGAGGAAGGAACATTGGCCTTTCCACCACATTGACTCTAATAAGCAGAACTGATTCCTTCTGTCTCACAAGTTTCCCGAACAACTTTATGTAACACAGAGTACATGACAAGAGACATTCTCTCAAAGAAAATGTGCTATGATTCACATACTATCCATCAACCTATACATGATACTTGTCAAGCAATTTAACAAGAATTATGGGCTTCAAATCCATCGGGTTTTAAAATAGAATTCCAAGGAACAAGTGAGAGACACGGGAGAACTTTGTGGGGAAACCAGATCATATGATACTCTGAAAATCACAACAACTGCAATAATCACTCGATAAATGCTTCTAGATTTAAAATAAACTCAGTTGATCTCTCTATGGGGTCTAGGCTGACTTGGACTCCTTAGATTCATAGTTCTACAAGTTAAAACCCAGCATAGTAGTATCAAAACATCTTTCCTAAAAAAAAAAAAAAAAATCCATGACCATTAGTGCATATGAACTTCTTCCTATATTATTTAAGATGATATTTGTGGTTCCCTGTATATAAAACACTTTAAGAACAGCATAAGGAATATCATATAGATATGGGCCAATAAAAATTCTTTGGAAGTATTTTGCTCCTGAAGCCTGAGATGAACCTTCCACTTGAACTCACTCCCAATTTCCTTTTCTTCATCTGGCCACAAATTCTCAACCCCTTTCCTGCCATGATTGTGATCCATTGTATTTGAGAGAGGATACAGTAAAATATATTTTAATTATATTTTCAAGATTCTGACATGTAGCCAAGTCTGATAAGTACTAATGTAAGAGCGAATTGTCATTTAAGTATCCTCCTCACCTTACTTTACACCACTACCAATGTATTTATCTAGTAGTTACTTTTAACATAATATTAAAAGAAACATACACCAATCAGAGAGGCACCTAGCCTCTCTAGCTACCTAATTGGCACCTAGCCAATTAGAAATGGTGACTATCCAATCTTACCGACCTCCCAAATCAGGAATGCATGACTCAAATCGTAAAAATTGTTGTAATAATAGCTCATTTCTTCTGAATGTTAGCTCTAAATTAATATATTGAAATGCTGAACAATTCAATTCCATCTTTTTAAAAAAAGACATTTCTAACAATAAAATCTAATACCTAAACTGAAAATACTAGTTAAAAATGGGATCCATCACTAAAAGTATTCAAACTTTATTTTAGAAGTGTTGAGAATATAACAGAAAGGATATTGATAACTTGGATATGACCATAGAAAGTTTCTACAGCCCCTTTCAATTGAAAAAATAGTTATCATGATATATTTCATGTTTTCTTTTTTTGGGGAACAAAAAGAGCAAAATGGCAGAGAAGCAAAACATTCTAATACCTCATTGATTCTTTTTAGAAACACTGTCAGTTTGGTTAGCTATAATTTCACACAAGTACCTACATAGGAGCTAAAGAACCCAGGTAGAAAATCACAATAGCTAGTTTTAAAATAAATACAAGAGAAGGAATTAAACATAGTCAGGAACAACTTTGGCTTAAATAAGAGAGACAGAGAGAGAGAGAGAGAGAGACAGAGAGACAGAGAGAGACAGAGACAGAGAGAAACAGAGAGAGAGAGAGAGAGAGAGAGAGAGAGAGAGAGAGAGAGAGAGAAAGAAAGAGATTAAAGTAGTTAGGAGCTTAGGCCTATTCTAAACCATCACTAATTCTAAGCAGCACAAGGTAGACAAAACACCGTCTAAGGTGGAAGGAAGACAGGATTAGTCCAGACCTTAGACTTGTATTTGTACTATTCATGCACCAGTGAAATCCATTACCATGTAGAACTACATGTCCCTTTCCTTCAAATCAACATAAACAGAACCTCTGACACTGCATTAGCATGACAGAGGAGGAATTTGCCTTTCATGGAATTTCAGATATGGAACTGAAGAAAGAATGTATACACTGGGGGAATATATCAAGGATTTCACCTGAAAAAGAAATTCCAGCATTGAGAAATTACGGTATGTCCCCTTTCTATGCTAGTACCTCAAAACACAGCCCACATTTCTCAGGGTACCACCTGTGAAATGTATACAGGGTACAAGGAGACCTGAAAGCCCTTGAAGATGGATTGATGTTCCAGCCAGTATTATATTTAACTGCTTACAGATAACTCAAACCATAAATAAGTATACTATAAACAGCAAGAAGACTATACCAACAGGTGCCTTTGTCTTTTACCTGTACTGTGCAAGTCTTGACAAGCTGTAGTATCTAGGTATGACCCAACATGGCTATATTGGTGGTCATGTGACTACATATCCCATCTCACCCTCAAACCTCAGCCTGCACAACATGGAGTCACAGTCCACTTGGAAACAGAAGTGGGAATGAGGTACAATTCATTGCTTTGAAACATAGAGTCAAATATTTCACAACAGGGTCACATACTTGCTAGTTTTGTGAGTACTTCACAGAAGCTAGAGTCATTTTGGAAGACAAAACTTCAATTGAGAATATATCCCACCAGATTTGCCGGTAGCCAAGCCTGTACTGCATTTTCACTATTGATAGTTTATATGGGAAAGTCCAGCACAGTATGTGCAGTGCCACTCCTGGGTACTATAAGAAAGCAGGCTAAAAAAGCCATGAGGAGAAAACTAGTAAGCAACACTCTTCCAAGGCCTCTGCATTAGTTCTTGTCCAAACTTCCCATCCTAATGAACTGTGATTAGGACAGGTAATGTACTGGCTGATTTTATGTGTCAACTTGATACAAGCTGGAGTTATCACAGAGAAAGGAGCTTCAGTTGAGAAAATGCCTCCATGAAATCCAGCTGTAAGGCATTTTCTCAATTAGTGATCAATGGGGGAGGGACCCTTGTGGGTGGTGCCATCACTGGACTGGTAGTCTTGGTTTCTATAAGAAAGCAAGCTGAGCAAGCCAGGGGAAGCAAGCCAGTAAGTAACATTCCTCCATGGCCTCTGCATCAGTTCCTGCTCCTTGACCTGCTTGAGTTCCAGTCCTGACTTCATTTGGTGATGAACAGCAGCCTGGAAGTATAAGCTCAATGAACCCTTTCCTCCCCAACTTGCATCTTGGTCATGATGTTTGTGCCGGAATAGAAACCCTGACTAAGATAGGTAAGCTGAAACAAACTATTTCCTCCAGGTTGCTTTTGGCTATGAACTTTTCACATTATTTGAAAGCCTAATGCAGCTAGATTGTGTGTTCAAAGAGAATCTAACAACCTCTCTTCCCCCAATTAGTGCCTAAGACAAAGTCTTAGACCCACCTTAATGCTAGGTTGGGACATATGGGCCCAATGAGCTCAACTTTTAGACCATCATTTCTTACTGGCTACAGTAACCATGGGCTATAAGTTGAATAACAATAAGCAGGCTATAGCAATGTTGATTTTGGTGTTACACAGGGCTATGCTAGTTTCATTGAGTAATGGGGCTCCAGGTACAGCTATAATTGTGGGATCAGTAGTCACAAAACTCTACACCACAGCCTTCCTGTCATTACTATTTGGACAAAGAAGAGAGAAATGATATAAATTGGTGCACATAAGCTTAAGACCCTGCCAGGAGCCAAACCCATGAGATGCTGAGAGCCAAACACAAAAGATTGCCCACTGTTCTGTGAAGCCTAGTCAGTTAAAGTGCAAGGTTAGAAAGGACAGGGCCAATTTCGGTCTCAGATCCCAGGAATTGAAAGACCGTCTGGTATTTCCTGAAAACCGGTTAAGGTAGTGGGTTGGCCTTGGGACATGTGTGACCTTCCCAATGGCCTTTTTAAACTGCTGTCCTGAAATAAACCTCCAGAGCTTGATCAGAATGCACGACTTGCTCTCCTTCCTTGCTGTCTCTTGTCCCCCATTCTTTCACCCCCTTCTCAGGTTTCCGCTGAAACCCCGAAGGCCAGACAGGACCCAATCCTTCCATGGAGTAGCCTAGTGTAGGTAGAATCCTGTGGGAGTGAAAATAAATAATTTTTCTTAACCTGTCCTAGCCCCAGGCAGAAACCTGCAGAGATGGACTAACCATTTTAGATATTGCCCCTAGACCCTAAACAACATCCTAACAACAGACAGAGGATAATTCCACTGGTGAAGAAATGGCAACATGAATTAGAGTGTTATCCAATCCAAACCTAGTATCTGTGATGATGGGCCTGGAGAGTATCAGTAGAATTTCTAAAATGACAAAACAAAAAATAAAAACAAATAGAATGAAATAACTTTAAGTAATCTCTGTCCACCAATACAACTCTTACAGAAGACAATAGAAGGAAAACCTTAGAGTAGGCCACAAGGACAAAAGGAAGAGACAATACATGCTACCAAATGCTGAGAATACATGCTCCTAGGGCTGAGAATGGATGACATTCTTTGAATATTTGACTAGAGGTTCAATGGACATCCCCCAAACATTCTAGGCTATTTTCAATGCTATTGGTTCCCTTCCACAACCTGTCAAAAATACTTACTTGCTGAAGACAAAACATACTTATATGATCCAGCACTGAGAAATCAAGCTGGTATTCAACTCCAAGCTTTAACCCTATGCTAGGTGGTACCATGCAGGCTAAGGATAACAAGAAAGCAAGCAAACAAACAAATGTAATCATTCTCACCCCCAAAATAACCCTGCAAGCTAAAATAGTGACCTATCAACAGGATAAACGCACTCAGACAGTAGTGCCATAAAGTAGTCATATCATTAGTTTTTTAAAAGTTCAAAAATCTATAAAGTATAAAGTTATCTTGGACTAGCACCAGCTTCACAGTATGCTAGTAAACATCCTCTTAGTTTTGAAACTGAATGTTATACTTTGAAATACACAAGCATGGCTCACTGTAAATTCCCCAAAGTTTTATGACTTTCTATAGCTTTTAGCATCTGTAATGAAGAAGCCAAGTTTCAAAATCTCACAAACCAATGCAGTAGGTTTGGGTCCCACCAATTCTTAACTTTCTATCCAAAAAAAAAAAAAAAAACTTTAAAATATTTTGTTGGTCTATAGAAGGATAAATAATACCAGAGTCTACTTACTAAAAATCTGAAAGCAAATATGGAAAAGGTTCTGATAGAGTAAGCATTCAGAAAAATAAGCATCACTCTTGTTTGCAATAGCTGTAAATCCAGGAAAGCTATGGCTTATCTGTTAATTCAGTGTTAATCCAAAGAGCTTTGAGTTTTTATCATCCATGCATCACCAAATTGGATTCTAGTAATTCCTGTAAGCCAATACAAATAAGTGGCATAAGCCGGTATTATTGTAGTTTCTGATTTGACCACTTTTTGGTGTATTGTTTGGGGATATATTCACAGTATTTAGAGTTTCATCCACAAAAATGTACCATGTACTTTGAGGGAATTCACCCATATTCCCTTTGGTACACTTCCTTATCTTTTTCTGGTGCCATCAGTTTTTCTTATATTCCCTTGTTCTCTCATATCACACACACACACACACACACACACACACACACACACACACACACACCAATAAAGTTGTATGTTCCTGTAAAAATCTAGGATCCGCAAATCATAGAAGACTCATGATATTTATCTGAAACTTGCTTAATTTCTTTTAATATGATGATCTCCACTACCTATCTCCCAGCAAATTATATAATTTCATTCGATATAGCTGAATAAAACTCCACAGGGGAGCTGGACTGATGGCTCAGTGGTAAGACTTCTTTGAGAAGACTCGAGTTTGTCTTTCAGCAGCCACATGGCTGATCACAACCATTCATAACTCCAGTTCCAGGGAATTTGACACCATCTTCTGACCTCTGTGATTAGTGCACCAAAATGGTACAGATATACAAGCAGAAAAAACACCCGTACACATAAAATAAAAATAAAGGTTAAAAAAACAACCCCACTGGTACAGTAATTGCCTAGCATGAGAGGACCTATAAACAACTAGCCAAAAGTCCATGCATGGGTACCATGCATTTGTGTGTTCATATGCTGGGTGTGTTGGGTTTTAATTCAATAGAAATAGCAGTCAGTGTGCTACACAGGAAACATTTTATATCCTACACCAAGAAATAAAATACTTTCAGAAAAAGATGAGACCAAACTGGTTATAATTAAGCTATCTGGAGACTCACAGGTAGAATCTTACACAGAGAGATGAGAAAGCTAAATGCTGGGAGGAAAGAACACTTTTTCTCTTAGTTGTCCAGTTGAAGAACCAGAAGTAAGTATATTTATATCTTCATTCATCCCTTGAGTTCTTTGATAAAGTTAATGATTGTTCTTTTAAATTCTATGTCCTGGGTTTTATGTAAGAAATTCTCATTGGCAAACATTTCTACAGAGCTGGTAGGTTTGGGAGGGAAGACATTGGTTTGACCTTTCATATCATTGCTATATTTTGTGAAGAGATCTGGGCATGTGGACTCTGATGCTAACAGAGCATGTTGAAACAGAAGGGAACATGTATAGCCTGATTGGGCCCTAGTGGTTGAAAATAACACAAGTGTTAACAACCTTATGGGGAAAGGTTTCTGCAATGAGAGTGATACAGCTCTGTGGGGGAAGGTTTCTTGAGGGAGGAGGTTTTCAGGGTGGATATTTTTAGGTTGAGGATTGGTAGGATTTTAAGTTCTGAGCTTCAAGGTCTAGGGTTGGTGGGATTTCAAGCACAAGAATTGGTGGGGTTTGGTGGATATTCAAACCAAGAAGTATGCTCAAACTTTTTACCCTACAAAGAACTTTAGTGGAATAACATCAGGTGAGCAGAATAGACTGGGCTCATGTAGAGGATGTGCTTCCTGGTCCAAGTCTGGAGTGTGGGGGTAGAAATAGCTGGGTAAAAAGGTTGGATGATGGTGTGTCTGGGGTCTCTGGGTTGGGGAATAAATAGGGAGGGTCCTCACGAATTCTTGGAGAGATCTGCTGTGGCACAGGCAGGGGAGGCCAGACTAGATTGGGGCACTGGATGCAGGACCTGTGCTAGTTTGGGTGGGTTAGGGAGAAGGAAGTATGCAGGAGTCCAAGAATACCTTTTATGAGGAGGTCAGAGAACATAGTGTATGGTGAGATCAGGGGAACATAGCTGGCTAGAACCTGGAGAAGTGAGAGTTGGGAGTGAGTGTTAGGATTATATGTGGAGGAGAAAGGATCTATGGGTGATGACTAGGATGACTGTCCTCTGAGAAGTCTAAAAGTCAGCCTCTCCACAGGTGGGGGTGACTAGACTAGGCCAGGAAAAGGAATGTGGTTCTCAATCTGGACTTGTGGGTTTGGGACAGGATATGGATGGGGAGGTCAGGGAAAACTCACTGGGATAGACCCTGGGGGTGGCAGGTGTAGCTGGGTGAAAAGGATGAAAGCAATATAGCTAGTCCACTCTTTGCCATTTGACTGACAGTGTACCCCACAGAACATACATCCTAGAGAACGATGGTTGATAAATTAGAAGATCATACATACATACATACATGGCAACACAGATATATAAGCAGACAAAACATCCTTATAATTAAAATACAAATAAAAGTTAAAAATATTTAAAAAGGTAGAATAACATATATATGTACGTAAGTGTGTGTGTGTGTGTGTATGTGCGTGTATGGGTATTGTGTTATATATATGTGTGTGTGTGTGTGTGTGTGTAGTGTGTTTATAGGTGGTAAAAGGTCTGGATATACTTATTATTTAAAAATATGTTAAAATTGTGTAGACTGAGAGGCTGCATTTACTCAGTGATTTAGAGCACTTGTTACAAGAACAAACATAGTATGCACTCACTGATACGTGGATATTAGCCCCAAAGTTCAGAATACCCAAGATACAATTCACAGACCATATGAAGCCCAAGAAGAAGGAAGACCAAAGTGTGGGTGTTACAGTGCTTCTTAGAAGGGGGAACAAAATACTCACAGGAGGAAATATGGACACCAAGTATGGAGTAGAGACTGGAGGAAAGGCCATTCAGAGACTGCCCCACCTGGGGATCTATCCCTTATACAGTCACCAAACCCAGACACTATTGCAGATGCAGGGAAGTGCTTGCTGAGGGAGCCTGATATGGCTGTCTTCTGAGAGGCTCTGCCAAAGCCTGACAAATACAAAGGTGGGTTCTCGCAGCCTGAGCACAGGGTCCCTGATGCAGGAGTTTGAGAAGTGACTGAAGGAGCTAAGGGGGTTTGCAGCCCCATGGGAGGAACAGCAGTGTCAATTGGTGAGACCCCCCTCGGAGCTCCCAGAGATTGTACCACCAACCAAAGAATGCATATGGAGGGACCCATGGTTCCAGCCACATATGTGGCAGAGAACGGCCTTGTTAGAAGTCAGTGGGAGGAGAGGTCCTTGGGCCTGAGGGTGTTCAATGCTCCAGTGTAGGGGAATGCCAGGGTGGGAAGGTAGGAGTGTGTCTGTGTGGGAGGATAGAGGCAGGGGGAGAAGGGATGGATAGGGGGTTTCTGAAGGGGAGACCTAGAAAGGGGATAACATTTGAAATGTAAATAAAGAAAATATCCAATAAATAAAGAGTACTTGTTGCTCTTACAGAGGACCTAGATTCAGGTCTCAGTTCTGAAAACTCTAAACGTCATCAATACTCTAGTTCTAGGGCATCTGACACCCTCTTTTGGCCTCCATGGGCATCACACATACATGTGGTACACATACACACATGTAGGCAAACATTCAGGCAGATAAAACAAAATAAATAAATCTAACAGTAATTAATTATAAAACAGTTATAGAATGTTAAGAGGGCAGAGTTATCAACACTGAGCCATATCACCTATGCAAACCCTCTCAATGCACCATGAGGAAACCAAGTGCCACAGACAGTGCCTTGTTCGCAGTTATACCTGAATCTATCACTACTCCAAAAGATTGCATTAACTTATTAACTATAACATATTTACTTTTCTGTTACTATTCAAATGAGAAAAATGGACAAGAAAAAAATTTTAAGCCTCATTTTTCTAGGAAAAAATCAATACATAAAACATTATGATGTATTCAAGAATAAAAAAATATATAGTTTTACTTAAATCAGTTCTAGAAGTAGAACATGATTTGTGTGACATATTTAAATATTGAATCAAACCTTTCAATATAGCCAACAATAAATTTACTTGCAATGTTTTAGCTAATAATTTTATTTATTTTCATAATGAAGATAAATTATTTGATCAGTAAATGAAAGCAGACAATCTTTGTAAGCTGTAAACCATGTGAAATTAGGTTATTAACAATAATATCTTGAAAAATAAGATTTGGTTTGGTTTTATGTTATTTTACTTTTTTTTCAGCCCACTCTATGTTCTTATAAATACCTTTTGAAATGCTTTGTGTTAGATAATTACAGCAGTTAACCAAAACAAGGCAATCTATTATTTTAGACAGTACTGCTATTTAGAATCCCATCTCTTTGTTAATATGCTTATACCCTAATTATACCTCTTCATTCTAGGTTTTTGATTTTCTTTATTTGGTTTTGTTTTGAGACAAGGTCTCACTGTATAGTTCTGGCTGCCCTGAAACTCACAAGCTGCTGACCTCAAATCAAATTCACTGGATACCTGCCTTTGTTTCCTGAGTTCTGAGATTAAAGATACCACCATCCCTGGCCCTGACAGCTTTATTTCTTGTCACATATATAATAATATTGCTACTATATACTTTTGATATATTTAATATTCTTCTCTCTACTTTCACTACAAAATAGGAAGGGATGTTTCTGCAACCTTCTAGATTCTAGTACATCTCTGGAAACCTTTAAAGCTTTCTATTCTCAAGAAGATTTGCTAAGAAGAGCCACAGGCAGAGTCACTGGCTATGACTCATTAAAATATCTAAGCCTAACAGACATAGACATAAGGAAACTCAGCAAAGGTAATCCCACGGGCTGATTTGCACAAATATACTTGTATGACAGCACTCAAGGTTCATACAAGGACATACAGAGTGGGTATTGCTTTCCAGAATCACAAGAGAGGAGCAGAAGAATAAATATCTGTCTTTGGGTCTGCCTTCACTATTTTACCACAATCTACGTGTCTTTTATTTTTTAAAATTAATTAGTTAACTTTATATCCCAATAGCAGTACCCCCTCTCCTACCAGTCACCGCTTGCAGCTCTCCCATTTCCCCTTCCACTTCTCCTCTGAGAAGAGGGAGCCCTCATGAGTATCACTCCCCCCATACCGATACCCATGGATCTCACAAATCAGTCACTGCCGGACTAGGCACATCCTCTCTCACTGAGGCCAGACAAGGCAGCCCAGCTAGAAAAACATACCCCACAGACAGGCAACAGCTTTTGGGATAAGTCTCCACTCCAATTGTTGGGGAACCCACATGAAGAGGAAGCTGTATATCTGCTACATATGTGTGAAGGGTGGGGTTAGTAGGACGAGCCCATGCTCACTCTTTGGTTGGTGGTTCCATCTCTGGGAGCCCCCAAGTTTCTAAGTTAGTTGACTCTGTTGGAGTTACCTCTCCTTTCTTTACTCAATACCATCTCCTTATCAAAATCCTGAGGCCAAAACAACATCAAAATCATCCTTCTTTTCTTCTTTGTGCATGCATATTCCTTCTGTAAAACTCCCTGCTAGCCCTGCTCTCAACATACTGAAGAAGACATAGAGAGACTCCATAAGACAACTGATTAAATTTGCAAATGGATTATTGAGGGCACAATTGGATTTTGAAAGCACAAAGATGAATGTTCTCTTTTTTTGTATTCTCGTGGTCAAACTCCGAAAATAATTGTTAGTGCCCTGGATCAACTGAGGTGAGAACACTGTACTAGGAAGGGCAAATTTTTTGATATGGAATATTCCACATGCTGGAAAATTTCCCTAGTCTCATAAAAGAGAAGATGTTAGAGATAGAGAGAAAGAAATAGAAAAACAAAAACTAGAAGAGAAAGAAACTAGTGAAAATACCTACTTATTCTATTCTCTTAAGAGTTCTAACATCTGTTGGTCCTTTAACTTTACCTACAAAGAGAAAACTAATTCATCTTGGTGACATCTCCCTGAAGCATCAACTGGATATTAAAAAAACAAGAAAAAGTATGGATTGTATATTTTCTCTGCTGTTTCTGCCAGTTGCTCTTCACTGCCCTCTACATTGGCTGAAGAGGAAGCACTTGAGGCACCAAACTATTTAAGAAAGAAAGAAAGAAAGAAAGAAAGAAAGAAAGAAAGAAAGAAAGGTAGGTAGGTAGATAGATAGATAGGTAGATAGATAGAGAATATTTATGTAGTTAACCACTTTTAAATGACCTATTAAAATTCTTTTAGATTATTTCTAGAAAACTGGAAGGATGGATTTTCTTTTACATCTTATCAGTTCATTTCTCAAGTCTTTTGTAGGCACACAGGTGACAATTTAACTGTTCGTGCTCTGGTGCCATTCCAGGAACAGGCTTCAGAAGCCGTACTATTTGAAGATTAAAATATACAGCTATAGGTTAACCAATTCAAGAAGTTTTACAAGCGTTAATTTCCATATGGCAAATAATCTCATTACTTTGGGCATAGGAGGTAAAACCACAAAATAAAGTTGGACATAGGAGAGTACAGTGAATTCCGGTATCAAAACTAAGCTACTGAACACCTGCATTTCTGCCTATGCTGCTTCCCTGACCTATTTCTATGTTTGTACCTTTTTAAAGCCTCTAAGCTGAATCTACATCAAAATAATTAGCATTTGCAGTGGACTCCTAGGACACTGAAAACAATCCAAGTTCCGGGGAGAAAGAAAAGAGCACACAAAGAAGATGGCATCAGGCCCTAGGGAGCTTGCAATCTTGGCTATGAAAGACTGATTGACCGCCAAAAACATTGCAGTTCCTAGACACAAGAGTTTTAAATAAAACTAAGGATGCATCACATTAGTGAGTAGATGAGAAATTAGGACAAGCCATGGGCCAGTTGAGCAACAATGTTAAAAACCGAATAAAAATATCTCCTCTCTTTTTCCAAGCAGTATTGGTTTCGGTGGTCTCTGTGTTGAAAGGGGAAAATGAAAATGTTTATCACAAACAAGTAGATAGACTCTTTTGGTGAAGTGACTCATAGGTAGCAAGCAAAATCGTAAGAAATGTAAGGTAAAAAATAAACTGTAAGACAAAAATCTGATTTTTTTACATTTAGGATAAAAATCAACCAGCACACACACAGAAAGAGAGAGAGAGAGAAAGATGAGAGAGACAGAGAGAGAGAGAGAGAGAGAGAGAGAGAGCGAGAGAGAGAGAAGGAGAGAGAGAGAGAGAGTTCCAGTAGAGCACAGTGGCATATGCCTATAATCCCAAAACTGGGGAGGCTAAAGGAGGGAAATCATGACTTAGAGTCCAGAAACTTTGAGGAGAGCATATGTACATACTCTACTACCTCACAAACTGGTTAAATAAATTATATGAAATAATCTTCAAAGTACTCTAATAGAGATTACAAAAGGTAGCTGCAATTTGCCCATACAAAACATTGGCATTGTAACACTACTAAAAGTTAAACTCTAGATTCCTTTCAAATTTTACAGATTCAAGGACAAGGCCCATACCTAAACATAGTAAAAGCAATATACAGCAAACAAGTAACCAACATCAAACTAAATGGAGAGAAACTCGAAGCAATCCCACTAAAATCAGGGACTAGACAAGGCTGCCCATTCTCCCCCTATCTATTCAATATAGTCCTTGAAGTTCTAGCTAAAGCAATCAGACAACAAAAAGAGGTCAAAGGGATACAAATTGGAAAGGAAGTAATCAAAATAGCACTATTTGTAGATGATATGATGGTATACATTAGTGACCCCAAAATTCCACCAGAGAATTCCTAAACCTGATAAACAACTTCAGCAAAGTGGCTGGACATAAAATTAACTGAAACAAATCAGTACTCTTCCTCTACTCAAAGGATAAACAGGCTAAGAAAGAAATTATGGAAATGACACCCTTCACAATTGCCACAAATAATATAAAATAGTTTGGTGTGATTCTAACCAAACAAGTGAAAGATCTGTATGAGAACTTCAAGTCTCTGAGGAAAGAAATCGAAGAAGACCTTAGAAGATGGAAAGATCTCCCATGCCCATGGATTGGCAGGATTAACTTAGTAAAAATGGCCATCTTCCCACAAGCAGTCTACAGATTCAATGCAATCCCCATCAAAATTCCACCTCAGTTCTTCACAGGGATAGAAAGAACAATTTTCAAATTCATTTGGAACAACAAAACATCCCAGGATATTGAAAACCATTCTAAAGGACTTTTTCCTTTCTCTTCAGGTTCCACAATGTTTTTAATAATCAAGTCTCTCCAGCATTTTCTGGTCAGTGGCAATTTCTCAGTCTTTCATTGACTGTTTTCTCAGAGCACTGGTTAGATGTGTAGTTTGGTGTTTTTCTTATAGTCAGACTGGGGTTTAGGGTTTGGTATAAGGATACTTTATATTATGATGATGTTTTATCAGGAAGGACATGTGGTCAATCAAAGTAAGCTAATCTTGATCATTTAGAGTAAATTTGTGTTAGTTTTCTGTGGTTAGCATAAACAAATTGCCAACATTCATTGGTTTATAAAACAAATTTGGTATCTTACAGATCAAGTACAAAAGCTTGACACTTAATTAATAGTAACTAAAAATCAACCTTATCTCTTACTCTCTCTATCTCATTTGTTTTTGAGACATGTTCTCACAATATAGCCCAAGCTGACCTCAGATTTATATTATTTATTGCCTAATCTCAGCTAGAATCTCAACATCCTGACTACATGTCATGTTCCTTTTACTAAATATTGCATATAACTGGGAAGATAATGTGCATGTGTGTGAAAATCATATGGTAGACTATTCAGTGGTCATTGTATAAGAGTATATAAATATTTAAGCTCCGCTTCACTATATCTAATTTATCAAAATGGATATTAAGTACCTAATATAAAAAGGGTTCTATATTAATTCTGAATACAATGCAAATAGAGAATATGAATTTTTCTTCAGGGTTCTTGCAAATATATTCATGTATTTATCACTCAGTTGGTTTGTTTGAGATAGCGTTTCACAATACAGATCTTGCAGACCAGAGTGGCTTTGAACTTACAGAGAACAATCTCCCTGCCTCTGCCTATAGAGTACAGGTACTAAATTAAAGGCATGTAACACCACACTGGCTTAGTTATTTGTTCTTTGCTGTGAAGAGGTACTATGACCATGACAACTCTCATAAAAGAAATTATATGATTGGGGCTAGATTATAGTTTCAGAGGTTTAGTCCATTATCATGTCAGGGAGCATAGCAGGGACTATGGTGGCATGCAGGCATGGTGCTGGAGAAGCAGCTGAGAGTTTTACATCTTGACATGTAGGTAGGCAGAGAGACAGAGAGAGAGAGAGAGAGAGAGAGAGAGAGAGAGAGAGGCAGACAGAGACAGAGAGAGACGGGGCTTCCCATGAGCCTTTGAAGTCTCAAAGCCCACCCCCAATGATACATTTTCTTCAAAAAAGGCCATACCTTTTAAATAGTGCCACTCCCTGGTGACTAAGCATTAAAATATGAGCCTAACGAGTGGTATTCTTATTGAAAAGATCAGATCCTGCATTTAATATTTACTTACTTAATAAGATCTTATTGATTGTAAGAACATCCAGAGTCTGTTTGCGGCATTTAATGTATACATTGGAGCTACTGCCACAAGGCACAAACATTTAGGTCCCACTATAGTAGGATTATATAATTAAGAGTCCAGATGAATAGCACGAAGGCAATAAAAAAAGAATGCAGGCCATATGTTAGTTATTATGGGGGAAGATAGACTTGGAGTCCCAAGGTTTTTCTTTAATCTCTCTCTCTCTCTCTCTCTCTCTCTCTCTCTCTCTCTCTCTCTCT
>JADRCH010007448.1:1166101-1179462 GCA_019843965.1 Rhynchomys soricoides
TCTCTCTCTCTCTCTCTCTCTCTCTCTCTCTCTCTCTCTCTCTCTCTCTTTGTGTGTGTGTGTGTCTGTCTGTCTGTCTCTGTCTCTGTCCCTCCCTCTCTTCCTTTCTTGTGCATCAATGCCATTGTGCATGTGTGATGATGAGAAGATAATTTGCAGGAATTGGTATTCCCCTTCCATCATGTGATTCTTGAGAATCAAACTCAGATCAGGCTTGCCAGGCAGTTAAGTGCCTTTCGTAACTGAGCCAATGTCTTACTCATGCTAGAGAAGTGATTAACTGTTAAACATCCAGCTTACAGATTTTTAATGAAATGCTAAACCAAATGAAACTTATCTTTATATCTGATTTTATCTATTCATTGGCACATTATGAAAACTGCATTAGAAAGATAATTTCAGGTAGAATATTATTACCAAAGAAAGGGAATGATTTTTAAGTTGTGGAGACACGGCAAAGGAGTCATCCATTGGGAAGGACCTGGCAGACTGAAATAGAGAACATGGAAGTCCTTTCTCCTAAGCACATTATGCACATATGTCCTTGGCCTATTTAGTTAACTTACATCACCATAAACAATGACATCTTGCAGCTGCAGTGATATTAGTATAGTAGCATAACACAAGACCTGATAAAATCAGTGACCTCTGCCAGAAACACAGGCCAAAACTGTAGAGTCAGACTAGCCAGAGAAGGCTTCCAAGAAAGAGAACATTTAAAAAACAAATGACACGTCCTCCTTAGATTCAATCTGAAGAAGAAGGAAAAAAAAAAAAAAACAACCTCGAAATCATAAAGGACAGAGACATATAGACAGATGAGCTTTTATAAATATAAACAAATTCAAGTCACTGTCCCTTGCTAAAATTCCATCTGAGGGGCCCTGAGGATGTAGCTCAGTAGTAGGGCACATGCAAATCCCTGTTCACAGTCCCCATTAGGTGTGAGGGATTTATAAAGAAAACTATAGAATACTTATAGCGAAAGTACAATTTATTTTCATAACCTAACTTTAAAACCCTAGTACTGAATCCCTTATCACTCACCATACTCTCTTCATTATTTATATATTTGCCAAACACTTGCTTTCCTCTACCTAGGACACTCTTCACCATAATTTATTTGGATGATCAACTGCTTTGTAGAGTTAATAATGAAGTCACCTTTCTGAGAGCTTTTACTTATTAGATCTCAGGTAACTTTCCCTCTATATTCTCTGCTACTCGTTCTCCTAAATGCCATGATAGCTTAAGTATTACATATTCCTTGCTCACAGTCAAATTTCCCACATTTAGTCCATTGCTACCACAGAAGATGTGTAAGGGGAGGTTCTGTCACTAAGGTCTTGTTCCCCAGTTGGTTCTTGACTTGTCAATAAAGAAGGTAAGGGGCCAATTGCTGGAGGGGAGGTACAGATGGGACTTCTGGGTCCTAAGAGGGAAAGGAGACACAGGGAAAGAGAGAGGGCTTTTGCTGCCATACTCTGGAATGAGTAGAGAGCAGCAGTCATGTAAGGTTTTGGGGCAGCTAAGGTGGGGCCCAAGAATGTTGGCGGGGGATAGCTGATGCCAGCCACTAAGTTTAGGGAAGAGAGAGATAAGGAGGTAATATATTGATAAGGGCACAGATTTCCATGCAGGAGATATCTGCACTCAGCAATTGTCCATAAAGGCAAGTTCTAAAGGTAACACAGCACTGTGTATGTGTTTTCATCTATAGATTCAAGGGTTTTGGAAGTGGACTGGTTATGGGACCCCCTCAGAAGCAAAGGTGGGCAGGAAAGAGAAGTTGGGTCAGTGCTAGTAGTGGTGATCCAGAGCTAAGCCTGGAGGAACAAAAGGGAGCAGGAAGGAGCGAGGTCTCAGCTCCTGGGCTAAGTCAGTGTGTGTTTTTAAAACTACACGCAACCAAAGAGTGGATGCTTCAGTCCTACTTAGAAGGGAGAACAAAATAATTGGGGAAGTAGAGGATGGGGGGGCTTTGGAGGAAGAGAAGAGGGTGAAGGGAAAAAGAGGGGAAGAATCAGGTATGGGAGGAGAGGAACAGAGGGCCAGGAAATTGAACAGAGGTGTGTAGCAATGGGGGATGGGAAACTGGAAGTAGCAACCAGAAAGTCCCAGATGCCAGGAAAGCAAGACTCTCCCAGGTTCCCACGGGGATGACATTAGCTGAAATACCCCACAAAGGCGAGGGAGAAACTGTGGGGACCATATCCAGAGGTTAGGCATGGCCCCCAAGTTGAAGGATGTGGACACACACCCATCTCCAAAATTTTAACCCAGAATTGCTCCTGTCTAAAGGAAATAGAGGGATAAAAAGTGGAGCAGAGACTGAAGGAAAGGCCATCCAGAGACATCCCCACCTGGGGATCCATCCTACATGCATACACCAAACCCAAACATTATCTCGATGCGGAGAAGTACTTGCTGAAAAGAGCCTGACACAACTGTTTCCTGAGAGGCTCTGCCAGATTCTAACCAATACAGATGCAGAGGGCTCACAGTCAACCATCAAACTGAGTCCTAGGACCCCAATGGAGGAGTTAAGGGAAGGACTGAAGGAGCTGCAGGGTCCTTATCTGGTATCAATGGGAGGGGAGGCCCTTGGTCCTGTGAAGTTGTGTCCTAGTGTAGAGGAACACTAAGTCGGTGAGGCAGGAGTGGGTAGGTGGGTGGGGAGCACCCTCATAGAAGCTGGCTAAGGGGATGGGATAGGGGGTTTGCCAAGGAGAAACCGGGAAAGGAGATAACAGTTGAAATGTAAATAAATAAAATTAAAAAAGAGAGATTGGTTTTTTGTTGTTGTTGTTTTTGTTTTTCGAGACAGGGTTTCTCTGTGTAGCCCTGGCTGTCCTGGAGCTCACTCTGTAGACCAGGCTGGCCTCGAACCCAGAAATCCGCCTTCCTCTGCCTCCCAAGTGCTGGGATTAAAGGCGTGCACCACCACTGCCTGGCAACAGACAGATTGTTATTAAAAAAAAAAAAACTACACACAACAAGGATGTGTTCAATCAACAGTTATTGAATGAAGACAGAACTGTGAAGCTGGAGAGATGGCTCAGCAGTTTAGGGTACTGTCTTCCCCTCCAGAGGATACAGGTTCAATTCTCAGCATCCACATGACAAGTCTATAACTCTGGTCCCAGAAGCAGGCAAAACACCAATATACATAAAATAAATTAATCTTTTAAAAAATGTGACACAAGCACTTCTTCACACATCCAGACACATATTAGAAGGAAGATGGGCTATCTTATGATGTATGGTTCCCTACAGGGTGAGTGGTATTGCTCTGGAAACAATTTATATGAAAAGCAAGGACAAGCAATTAATGGATACTAAAAGTATTTGTGGGACTCAGAATCCTTTTAATCATACATACACACAATACGTCTTTTCTTATAAATGGAATTAGGTATGTTCCTAATGCAGGTAAAAGGAAATCTTATTATCTTTCTCAAGCCCTGTGAGAATAGGCATTATTAATTAAGTGGGTAAAGTAGACATATTTGCTAACAGCAGCAAAATTAGGGTGAAGTGAGTGTGTGTGTGTGTGTGTGTGTGTTTGTGTGTGGGTACTATTTTACCAGTCACTGTCCACAAGGAAATGCAATAATAACCTCTCCACCTGACACCTCTTGAACTCTCCTTCATGTAGAAGAAGCCTGGAAACTACTCAGGCATAGTAAAACCACTCCCCTAATCCAGGGAATAAAGAGAGTATCCCTCAACCATTCTATACAAATGGCAAATAAGAACAAATGCTTCAGAAGCTCATATAGCAGGTTGCTGAAGAGATTGAACAATGTTAGAAGGAAATGAAGACATCATGGTGATATCAACTGTAGGTGAACAATAATTCTACAATGTTCAATATAATCAACTTTGGACACTGAAGTTAAAAAGAGAAATGAAACAGTTAATCTCGGAGTGGGAGTGCACAAATAGATTAAATTATGAGGATCCCAGCTGCAAACTGGTAAGGACAAGGAAGCCATGATATAGTTAGAAGGGTTAAATAATTTGCTTTACCCTCATTTTGTCTTCAATGAATTTTTATTTGAGGCACTTCCAGGAGTAGACTACTAAATCAATGACAAAATATTTTCGCATGTAACCCAGGTATTGGACCCTTTAATAAGCTTATTGTCATGTATTCATTTTATTAGAGCCATGGGCCTAATGCATACAGCAAAGCCTTAATTAGCCTAATGAGGGAAAAAAAGCATAAATTAGAAAAAAAATCAATAGGCTAAAAGTAGACTTGAGCTTTGACCTTCAATTTTTCAAATGCTAAGCCTTTGCAGAAAAGTACTTTGCTTAATGCCACATTTTCACCCTTGACTCCATCCGAGATGGCTCAAAGGTATCTAAAAAGAAAACTGATCAAAAGCAAAGATAATTAAGAATAAGAAACTAGCAGAGACAGGTGGATTTCTGAGTTTGAGGCCAGCCTGGTCTACAGAGTGAGCTCCAGGACAGCTAGGGCTACACTGAGAAACCCTGTCTCAAAAAAAACAAAAAACAAAAAAAAAAAAAACAAAGAAAAAAAAAACCAAAAACAATCAAGCCATAAAAATGATCTACAAAGTCAACCAAAAATAACAAATAAAGTTACTTTGCATATACAAGGTCTCAAAATGAAGGCAGGAGTGAAAGCCTACTCCAGTTCCCATGGTGTATAAAGGAGATCATCACACAGGGTTAGTATTGAGGTGAAGCTGTGCTCTGATCTAAATTTCTCCTTACTTTGTTAAAAAGAAAAAAAATGTATTTCCAGATTATACCTGGCCCTGGGTGATTTCATTTTACAAGCAGATTTTGACTCCATTTTAAGTTTGCAACATACTTGTGTACTTGAGTGGGCACATGAACAGCTCTGTTGGTCTGGGACCATGCATGCAAGACAGGCTGATAAATAAGCAGAACTGGTGTCACTCTATAAATTTATCAAGGTGAATTGATACATTAGAAACATGTGGGAATACTAAAACCATACCAGGAAGGCAGACACGGTGACACATGATTTTAATCTCAGCACTCAGGAGACAGAAGCCTCTGTGAGTTTGAAGCTAGCCTGGTCTAAATAATGACTAGAGAATTTCCCAGACACCAGTTGGCACAGTGAAATCCTGTCTTTAAAAAAATTAGCAGAGCTAGGCATGGTGGCACATACCTTTAATCCTAGCACTCAGAAGGCAGAAGCAGGTGGATCTCTTTCAGTTTGTGGCCAGCCTTGTCTACAAAGCAAGGTTCAGGTCAGTCAGGGCTGTTACACAGAGAATCCCTGTCTCAACAAACAAAAACCAAGAGTCAGGAAAACGGGGTCCAAGAACCTCATGAAGAGGACACCTAGCATTTTAGTGGTAACAGCCTCCAGACCTGACATCTGACTACCTGGTGTGTGTAAAGAGAGCTACAGACAGAGATATCACATGGACATAGGGACTACAATTTGGCCTGTCCTTGCCTAGAAAAACTACTGTCTGCCCACACACCTGCTTTCTTGTCTGGTGTTGGACCTGCTGTCTATCCACCTACCTACTCCTTTACTGAGACTCCATCCTGTCCTTTGGTCTCTGCAGCAGGACTTAGCTTGGGTTCACAATGGCCTGACTTCACAGCTTCAACTTTATAATCTAACAATCCAGAGTCTATTTACATTTCAATCATCTTACTCATAAAACTTCTTGAAACCTTACTCTTTAATCCTATGTGCCTGGTCTATATAAAGTACAAATATACATATATACAAAACTACAAATCTACATATATGTACACTGTATGATATATGATCTGAGGATCAGTATGAGTAATTAAAATTGAAATAAAAGAATGTGGCTAATGTTACCAAAAAAACAACATGCATGCCTGACAAATTGGTGCCATTGAAATCAAGCCTTGTGAATGCATTGCTGGTCAGTGAATTCCGACATTGTAGAAAGACACACACTTACAATGTTTGTCTCTAACATGGTAGTTTATGGTGATTCAGTAATCATCTTGCAATGGTTCCCTATAGAACTGTGTACAAATGGCTTAGAACATCAATTTGTTTCTTCATTCACTGGTACAATCCATTCATTCATACACAAAGCTTTGTGGAAATATCTGGATATTGCAAAAGTAAATAAACAAATGAAACCTTCAATGTGATGACTTACTGTCTTAGCTAGGGTTTCATTTCTGTGAAAATCCACCAGGACCAAAGCAACTCTTACCAGGACATTTAGTTGTGGCTGGCTTACAGGTTCAGAGGTTCAGTTCATTATCACCAAGGCAGGAACATGGCAGCATCCAGGCAGGCATGGTGTAGTATGAGCTGAGAGTTCTACATCTTCGTCTGAAGGCCCTGCTAGAAGGAGAATGGCTTTCAGACATCTAGGAAGAGGGTCTTAAAGCCCACACCCACAGTGACACACCTACTCCAAGAAGGCCACACCTCCTAATAGTACCACTTCCTGGGTCACACAAATACAAACCATCTCCACTTAACGTTTTAGTAGATGCCTTGTCACATTGACTTTACATGAAGTGGCATAGAATAAATTGGTTTTGGAGACATTGTGGTCAGAACCTGAGTCCTAGCTACCTTTACAAGCCAAGCTCAGATACACACCCCACTCAATAAATAAGCCAATTAAAAGAACAAGTAATCATGAATCAAGAAAAGTAATTTCTTCAGCGTGGTCACAATGGGAAGAACAAAGAGGTCCTGTGAAAGATCCAACCCTAACAATTAGAAGAAGGTTTGAATAGAAGGCAAGATGTATGCAGTAGTCTAAGCAGTCCGGCCAGTCATGGTATGATCCTTGTCTACCTCTCTTGTGTCATCTCCAGTCTATCTTACAAAGTCTCAAGTAGACAGGCTCTCTTTGGCTACTATCAGGGCCTCAGCCCTTTCTTCTCCCAGCATAAGATTTCTGGGGAAATTTCAGTTTCTTGGAACCCATTGTTTCAACAGCATAATAAAAAGAGAGCAGTGCCCAAGTGTTTCTTTATCTACCCATGTTTTTTTCATGTCATTGAATTAAGCCTTTGTTCTGAAGAAAATAGAGAAGCACTGAGATACGCTTAAGGCTGAGGAAAAGTACCAGCTACAAAGTGGCAATCTTCTGAACATTATGAGAAGGTAATGACTACAACTCTTCTGTCTTGCAGGCTGTTGTGAGATAATGAGTACAAGAAGCTTGTGAAGTCCAAATGCACCTTAAGAGGCACAGCATACACCAAAGACCTGTCACAGAGGACAGTCTTGGTCTTTTTTCACAGGGTCCATTGTACCTTGCCTTAGAGTATATTTTGGAAGAGTTAGGTTCAAAAGGTTAAGAAAATAGCAAGTAAAATAGGTAAAGAGATTGTCTCATGTCTCATGAAGTACACAGTACCTGTGTTAACAGATGTTGGCAGCGGCACAAAGTCCAGAAAATTGTTTCTTTCAAGAAGCACCCTTCCTTCAGTAGGTTTGTATTTTTTTGAGACAGGGTCTCTCTATGTAGCCCTGGTTGTCCTAAAACTTGTGATATAGACCAGGCTGGCCTCAAACTCAAAGAGATCAGCCTGCCTCTGCCTCATAGGACCTGGGACTAAAAGTGTGTGCCCTCACACCTGGCAGAATATACATATGATATAATTGTATTAAACCAAAAAATGAAAAAATGAAATTGTGTCACATGTCTGGCTCCATCAGCATTTTTTAAAAATTTCCTTCCAGTCTTCATTACCATACTTTATCATACTGTATCATACACATCTTCTTCCATGCCTCAACTTCTCCTCCTCAACCTTACATACAGCTCGGTAATACTCTATCACCTTCAGAACAAAGACTAAACTTGATGACATCAAAAAGCCATAATTTGGCTCTATCTTCCAAATGTGTGCTTAATTCTTTGTCATTCTAGCTGAACTACTTACAGTTTTCAAACACAATTTTCTTTCTTCTCCGTAGTTCTACCTTGTACTTAATTCAGCTTGTTAAGTCCTTCACCTTTTATTGTACTAGATAATGGCAATTTTATAGTAGCGATAACCTTGGCCTAGTAGCCATGGCAACTGATTAAACATAACAATACTATGATAATAATCCTGTTTGTGATAATAATCCTGTTGACTTGTCTGCTTCTTAATAGAAGGAATTGGGAAGGGGGTGTCCCAGGACCCTCACCTGAGACTTTAGCTATTGTCTCCTCCTGCCCTTCCCTACATGCAAGTGATCCCAGGATGAAGGTTAACTGAAAGGAGGATTTCATGATGCTGCTTCTATGAGGTCATCACCAACAATGGGGTAGAATGTTTTGAAGTTACTGTTCTCCTGTACGTACCCCTCACACATGTTCTTTAGGCAATCACAGTAAATGTTCTGGTTGTCCAATTTGAATTTTGGTAGAGTCCTTACTTTCCATCTGTCATTGTTGCTCAATCTGGGGTTTATCAAATGTTTGTTTATGGCTATGCAGAAGTTACTTGTCAAAGGTAGTTCATGGCTCACCTTCCTAGTCACCTTCTTTGACATCACAACATTAAATTATGTGCCTGTCACTTTGAAATGCTAATCACTCTAGGAAGCCAGATTCTCCAGCATTTAGAGATCAGGCCACGGTCCCCTAGATCCTCCATGCTATTTATCACATAGAGTATCCCAGATCAAATCATATGGTATCTTTTCATTACCCCTTAAAGGGATAAAAACACGTCAGATATTTTGCTTTGTCTGGAGGATTTTTCTGAAGACTGTCTTCTGTGCTATCTCATCACACACATGGCCACTATCTCTTTTACTCTCTCTCCCCACCACTTTTTTTGAGACAAGGTCTCACTATATAGTGCTGGCTGGCCTGGAACAAGGTAAGCAGTCTAGGATGTCCTTGACACGCAAAGGTCTGTCTGTCTCTGCCTCCCACATCAAGTTTTAATCTATCCATTTTAATGAAGTTTTTCTCCAGGTTCTAAAGGGAAAATCTCTCATTCCTTTCAAGGCTTTATTCATGTTGTAATACTCTTCTTTAAAATGGTTTAAAGTATGTAATTTCGTAAGCATGAGTGTTTTTCCTTTGTGTATATATGTGTACCAGATGTGTGCCTAGTGTCCATGGAGTTTAGAAAAAGATAGGATGTTTATGAGCCACTATGTTTGTGCTGGGAACTAAACACAGACCCTCTGCAAGACTGAACCACTAAACCAATTGTTCTCAACATTCCTAATGCTGCGACTCTTTAATATAGTTGCTCATGTTGTGCTGACCACCAACCATAAAATTATTTTTGGTGCTACTTCATAACTATGATTTTGCTATCGCTGTGAACCATAATGTAAACATCTGTGCTTTCTGATGGTCTTAGGCAACCCCTGTAAAAGGGATTTTTAACTCCCCAAGAGATTGAGACCTTCAGTTTGAGAACTCTTGTACTAAGTCATGTCTCCTGCCCTGTACTGCTTGCCCCAACCTCCACAGCATGGTTTCTCTGTATAACCCAGGCTATCCTAGAACTCACTTTATAGTCCAGGATGACCTCAAACTCAGAGATCTACCTGCCTCTGCTAGAATGAAAAGCATGTGCCACCATATTTGGCTTCGGTGCCTCTTTTTAATGCTTTCCCAGTGATCATGGTCTTGAGGTCTTCTCTCTAAATAAAACTTATTCCTGAAGGACAACTTAGTGTCATCTACTTTTATTAAAACATCAACAACAAAACTCTCTAGCCTTTCTTTTAACACCTAAAACTGAGTAAATTGTTATCTTCTTCTACAACATAGTGAATTTCTATAATCTCAAATATCACAAGGTGTTACATTCTTATTTACATGTTTCTTACTTTTAAGACTATGAATTCTGTGCCTTTAATCCCAGTATCCAGGATACAGAGGTAGGTGGATTTCTATGAGTTTGAGGCCAGCCTGGCCTACATAGTGAATTCCAGGTCAGCCAGGACTATATACAGATACCTTGTCTCCAAAAGAAAAGAATACTGTGAACTCTTCAAGAATTGTGAGTTTCTGTCTTTTTTTCTTGTAACTCATCACAAAGGATAAGGAATATAGTAAACACATTTGCTGGATAAATGGAGTATCTAAACCAGTGAACTTGTATAGAGAGTGATTATGAAGTTGTTCACTGTTATCATTGCTGTATTCCACCTTTGGGGGATACTCACATCAGTAGAGGCACTTTTAGATTTTGACTGATTGCAAACCTCAAATCACTGGTATATCTAACTAAATGCATTCTAAAGCATATCTTCCTCCTCATATCCCTCTGAAATAACTTGAAGCAAGAAAATGGAGAATTTGATAGAGATGGAGAATCATAAGAGACATTAAGTATTAGTCTTTTCTATCAAACACAGTAAATATTTTGTTAATAATAAGGAATTCAAATAGTATCATCTCCCTCCAACTTATAAAACATGTATGTAATGTTTTAAAAATGTTTACTCAAAGACCCTCTGCAATCCCAGAACTTATGTGACTTAAATGGCAGAGTACTTCCCAGGTTTGGCCACTCATCCTCAATAAGCCATATCAAGATCAAAATTAATAATGAAACACAGAACAGAGAGATCTGTTCCATGGAACCAGGTAAGGAAGAGAGAAAAGGAAATCCAATGACTCCTCCAAATCCAGCTTCAAGGTCCTGACATAAAGGCATGGTTTCAGTAAGGGATATGTGTAAGTAAACAGTCTGGAAAGGTGTTGTCTCATGGCTACCACAGTCTCAGATCCAAGACTCTCTTTTAAGGTCATCAGAGTTTTGAAACTTTCTCAAGAACACAATTTCTTCCTCTGGAACCCTCTCGGGCCCTGGTCATCTCCTGTCCCAGAAGGACTTTCCTGGGGAAATACTAATTTTTTGGCGTCCATTCTTATGTTACAGTAGGAAAAGCTCCTGGTCATGAGAATAGACTCTCTGGCCAGGAGTGGAAACCTAGCATTTCAATTGGTCTGTTTCAGTCAATTTGGATGAGCCCCTAGGAAAATGGGCTTACGTTAAGCTTTGGAAAAGAGATGGGCAAAATAATTCTTTAATAAGATACTGTATACTTTACCTTTCCAGAATTCGTACTCCTAGTGCTGAAAATTAGAGGGACCACAGCCATGCAGTGCCTTAAGCCTACCTACTTCTCTGAATAAATATAACTTTTCTTTTTCTTCTCTTTTATAAGCAGACTTTCCTTACAAATTTGAACTCTTTCTCGTTCCACCATTTGGCTGCTTATTCACCATGATTTTAGCTCTGTTTCAGTTTAAAACATTTTCATGCAAGTACATTAAACAAATTGAACATAATGTATTTATGCATTTAGGAGTGTGTGTGTGTGTGTGTGTGTGTGTAAAACAACAATTAATGAAAGAGGGCATGACTTTGAGTGAGAATTAAGAGGAGTTTATGAATACACTTTGAAGGAGAAAAAGAAAGAAAGAAATTAATTATAACTGCAAAAATAAATAATAAAAATGTATAGCATTGGCTTTTTTGCCACTATCCTCCCTTTTTAAAGAGATTACTAATACCAAAGGAATCTCCAAATTTCCCTGTCTCACTTTCAACAATTTGATTGTCAAAAGGGGAGCACATATATCTCTTAGTATATATTTGTTCCTGTCATACATGCTGGCTACATTTCCCTAGTGCTTTAAAGCATCCATTGCAGTGAAGTATGCCTGTGTCTGAAGCAAGTGTCGTAAATAGAATACAAGTAGGAGCCAAGGTGAGAACACATTCATTTCTGGTTCCCATGTATAAGAATCACTTCTGTTTAACCTCTTGGTTTCTAGTTACTTTTGGAAGGCCTAGCATAAGCAACCCTATTTTGCATGTTTGAGATGGGTCTCTTTGAAGCCTAGATGAACTTGAAACTTATGACCTGCTTCAGGTTCCCAGAGTAGTGGGATTAAAAGCATGCGCTACCATGTCCAGCATGACCACAGTTCAATTCTGACAATCTCATTTCATTATCAATATCTTATAAACATTTCATTTATTAACCATCTGATGGCTCATTCTCTTCTCTCCTGGTGACCTGGGATCAGATTTGTCATGATTGGTTCGATATTGGGAGGGTAAGTTACAGAAGTCAAAGAGTTAATGTGAACAACCCGCTTAGAGCTAATTTTAAGCAACTATAAGTTATAGAAGAAATGAATAGGTTTACATCAGGTATACATCAAGTTTATTCTATATATCCCATGGGTAATATCCTAGAATCTCAAAACTATTGCTCAGGTTCCTTTGTCAGAAACTGCAATTCTGTCGAATGTTAACAGACAGTTTTAAGAGTTTACAAAATCATAACTATTGAGTAATAAATGTGACAGTGTGCCTGTAAAGACTGATTGGAACTACAGTGATGTGGGGAAGTTGTAATGTTATAAGTCAAAAGCCTAATTGCCTTACCATGGGCTAGCTGAAGCTCCCTAAAAAGCCACTTCCTTTCCCACCTGTGATTATTGGATAAAAATCTTTGGAATACATTAATTTTGCAGACCACTAACTAGCTTCCACCAACCCAAAGCTAAGAACATTATCAGTTAGCATCTGAGGTCCATAGGACAGGTTCCCCATCTTGCTTTAACTGCTTCTCTGATGTACCTACCAGTATATTCCAATATGTCCTTTGATTTATGACTTTTCTTTGCTTTGCTACTGCAAACATTCATGAAACTGCTTCCATATGGAAACAGAATCTAGCTTACTGTTTCCCTAGCCAAGATGACTCAAGTGTAACTCTAGAATAAACTATCTCTTATTCTCTTTGCAGAGAGAGCTGTGGGTTTTGTGTAGACAAGGACAATATTTAATTATATACCTTTACAAAACCGTAGCCAAAAAGAGTAAACTAATTTGAAAATTAAGTAATGTGTACAGGTTTACACAAACACCCAATACTTATCAATCATTCCAAGGATCACAATAGACATCTATGCATAGAAAAGAGTCAGGAACATCTACCCTCAGTACACAGAACCCTGCAGAAGATATATGAATTCAGCTTCTATTTCTAAAGGAAAATTTGAATATTTGGCTTAGTAGAATGTTTAATAAAATAAAAACAAAATCAAAATTTTAAATCTCTTACAAATTCAGGGAAAGTATTACAGATTGTGTACATGCACAAGTCATATATACAATAATAAAATACTTACAGTCAGGGCAAATGAATATATACCAGAATTTCAAGTAACAAGGAGGTACAGATGGTATTTCTCTCTGATATCTTTTTAATTCTGTAAGAAACTATGAGGAAAGCGTCATACCACACATAAAATGTACTTTCTGGTCAGGATCTCTGAAGGCTCACAATTACTCATTTTAAGCAGGTGCCAAGTTGATTTCTAGAGTAAGTAGGCAAAATAACTCAA
>JADRCH010007448.1:1179562-1221317 GCA_019843965.1 Rhynchomys soricoides
TATATATCAAAGTTCAATATACCATGAAAAGATCCATCAATTGTATCAGTTGTTCCTTTAGTTGATCAGAGGTAGGTACAGCTGTCTAAATTGGAGACACTTCCATCTTAACCCTCCCTAAACTACAGTCTCCATGATTTATGCCTCTTTATCATACAGATGCTAGCATGGGACTGGATTATATTTCATTATGCTTTGGGGGTTAATCAAGGTTTTCAGCCTGACCCAGGGCCAACAGGAAGCAAGACAGTACTCTGGCCTGCTTTGCCCATTGTTAAGACTGACTCTGGCTATAGTTGCTATTACAGTCTGTATTAGCCCCACCAGGCTGCTAAGGAAGCTTTCCTCGTGCTAACCAAAACTTACTGGCCACTTTGCATGTATCAAACTTACATGCCTGTAATTCAGCAAACTTTTGCATAATGTATAAAGTCAAGATACATAGCTTTGCATATTTCACATCATGATACATACGGCATTAAATATACTAACATAACTTTAAGTTGCTTTTATGAAATGTTCATTTAAATGACTTCAACAGAAACTTGGCCTTTGACTTTGTAAAAATTAAATTTTTAACAAAACATAAACTTTTGTTTTTTTAAGTCAGTTACATAATTCTACTCAGCCTTGATCTAAAGACAAATCAAAGCTTCCAAATAAACAAAACAATCCAACATTTAAGTTTCAACCTGTCAGGGAATAAAAAATGCAAACTGCTTTCTATTTCCTAGGTTCACAACAAACACTATAAAGAGCACACAAATCAATTTTTTAAAGCAAGCACCTACATCTACCCACTATACACTTTAAGAGCCAAGAAACTGTTCATTTGCCTTTTTCAGCAACCACATAATTTTCTACTGCTAAGAAGTAATGAATGAGCTGGGCAGTGGTGGCACACACCTTTAATCCCAGCACCCTTGGGAGGTAGAGTCAGGCTGATCTCTGAGATGGAGGCCAGCCTGATCTACAGAGCCAGTTTCAGGACAGCCAAAGCTGTTACATAAAGAATCATTTCCTCAAAAACAACAACAACAACAAAACCATGAAAGACCATAAGATTTAGCTGGTCATTGTGGCACATGTTATTAACTCCAACACTGGAAAGCAGAGACAAGAGGATCTTTGAATTGGAGGCCAGCCTAATGTATATAGCAGATTCAAAGCCAGCCTGAGTTACAAGGCTAGGCCTTGTTTGACAAAACAAAACAAGGAAAAATCATCAATAGATTTTTTTCCTCCTTCTATAGCAATTGTCAAGTACTAAGAAGACTAGGTTGTACAACCACCACTACCTTCTCAAATGGGTAAAGAGGGACGGGGTGTTGGACCCCGGAAAGTCGCAACTACCAGTAGTTCCCCCTCACAAAGACATGGAGATCAAGAGCGATGCAATCAGCAAGAGGTTTATTATTTCCAATGCATTGGAGTTGTCCTGCACATGAGGCAGAGGCGACCTCGTGGAGCCTGTTCAGGGACCATATATAGGATTTTAGAGCAGCCGCCATTAGTACAATGTGATTGGCAGAACAGTGTGACTTTTAAACTGATTGGTCTTTAGGGAATGAGGTAGCAGAGGCTTAATAAGCCCCTCCCTCCCAGCCTATGTGCTTTCTAACCTGTTTCTTCCCTGTGTTTGGAGGAGGGAAGGGGAGGAATGCCCATCCCACCAGGAATATTGGCTAGCTAGGTGGCCTTATCTCCGGGGAGGGGAGGAGGGGAGGAAAAGCATTTCTTTTAGTTCCCAGCAATATCTTTTATGACAAAACATCTCTTAGAAGCTACTACTGAAAGGTCAGCTCGGGAACTTTCAGATATTCCACCAGGGTTCCCTCAACCCCTCCGAGCACACAACAACAGGTTAGAAGAAACAGGTTAGAAAGCACTTAGGCTGGAAGGGAGGGGTTGATTAAGCCCCTGATACCTCATTCCCTAAAGACCAATCAGTTTAAAAGTCACACTGTTCTGCCAATCACATTGTGCATAATGGCGGCTGCTCTAAAATCCTATATAAGGTACCTGAATGGGCTCCATGAGGTCACTCTCCTGTCTTGGTATGTAGAGAGACCTCAACATGCTGATGAATCAATAAATTTCTCTTGCATTTTGCATCAATCCCAGACTCAGTGTGTCCATTCGGAAGGTCTCGGGTAAGTTAAGTCTCCCCAGAGTCTTACACTACAAAGTAATAGTCCGTCTCTCTATATTGACAAAACATACGTACATTTTATCTGAACCAAGGCCAGAGTATACCAATATGACATACAGTTCAATCCTATCCTTAACCTTTCAATTTTACATTTTAAGACTGCCTGGCAAAAGCAGATCAAAATTTTCTTCTGAACACTTGATAAAATGTTTTTTTTCCCCACTCTCTTTGTATGTTATTTCTCTTAAATTCTATGATCAAGTTTTTCCCCAGCCTCAGTTTCCAATATTAACATTTGAGAGCACCAGACCTAACACCTTAAGTAAGTGTAAAATTAACATTTTAATTAGTATTTTAAATAAACCTACCTAGGGTGAAACCAGCTCCTGTTTTGTTTCAAGTTCAAATCGTATCTAAATCTTTACATTTTTACCTAGTTTTGAAATACTACCAAGGAAACAATTGCTCTAGAATAAAGCAAAGCCAGGCTTGGTAGTGCATGCCTATAATCCCAGCCCTGGGGCAGAAGTAGGTGGATCTCTGAGTTCTAGGTCAGCCTGGTCTGTAAAGTCAGTTCCAGGACCACCTGATATATGTAGAGAGATTCTGTCTCAAAAAGGAAAACAAACTACAAAATATACCCATTTGCACAGAGAAATAGAGTTTAGAAAACAGCATGCCAATCATAATTCTTAACATGTACTATGAGTTTAAAATGCAAAAATAAAATGGTTGGAGCTTTCTCACTCAGGAGAAGAGAATAGCTTTTGCCCTGATGCTTTCAATCTTAGAAAGCATCCTGATGACTAGTCTGAAATTCTTCCTAATGGGTACCAATGGAATAAAGCAGAGATCACCTCAAAACCCTTATTTATCTCAAATAGATCAACAGAACGTTGATGGAGCAATGGAGCCCCCAAACCGTTCCTGCCACACAGCAGATGCCCAGATTTGTTTTAAGAACTTACAAAATGACAAGGCATGTTCTACAAAAGATTAGATTTTGAGCCTACCCACTAAAGACTAGTCAAATATCATGGCCTGATAAAAACAAACCTTGTTCCCTCTTAGAGCTAATAAGCCTTTTAGGAGCAGATTAGAATACATAGGTCTTGGCAGGGAAAAGGTTAAGTTCAAAGCAAAGGAGAATTAACCATGCTTCCTCCCCCTAAACTTTCTCACTACAAGAAACACATGTGTGCAGTTCCTGTTAGTTCCCATCAGGTTTCCAATGTCTCTGTGAGTTCTCTTTCTCTTCTCTGGTGCTTGCTGCAGCTAGTTTGTTATAGCTATAGCCAGATAATAATAGCCATTAATCTCAGCAGGAGGCAGAGACAGGCAGTCTGGTCTACAGAGTTCCAGGACTGCCAGGACCACACAGTTGAAACCCTGTCTCAAAAAAAAAAAATCATCATCATCCTAAAGATTTCTGCAGAAGAGCTCCAAAGGCAAAGCCACTCATCAAATGGCAGCTACCCAAAATGGTTAAAAAGAGTCCCAAGTTGCTCAAAAGAACCCAAAAGGAAGCTAGAGGTATACTCACAGGGAGAGACTTACAAAGGGTCAGAGTTTCTCCAGAATTCACAATGAAGTCTATAGTCAATTTCACCAAGAACTGATGTCAGCTAAAGTGACTTTAGTAGTTACAAGAAACACCCATCTTATTTTTCCCCATCCAGAATTAACTCGTGGTGGGCTGCTGACACCCCAAAGTATGTCTTTTGTCTCTGCATAGTTTCTACATCATTACTGGAATTGGGCTCATAGCCTGAGCACCAACAAGCTGGTTCAGATACCCATCCTCAATAAGCCAATCAAAATAGCCAGAACTGACAGTGAGAAAGAGAAAAGAGAAATCTGTTCAAGAAATCCACATAGGCCGAAAGGACAAAGAAAATCCAGGACTCCTCAAGTCCATTTCTAAAGTCCTATCTTAAGGGTAGATAGGAAGCAAGAGATATGCATAACAGTCTACCTAAGTGGGTTCCCCCTGTCCATCCCAGTTTGAGTTCCATTTTTCTCTAACAAAATCCTCAAATGAACTGTAATGCTTTCTCCTCTGGATACCCTCAGGGCTTTAGCTATTTCTTTTCCCCAAAGAAGCTTCCCAGGGAAATACTAACTTTTTGGTGTCTATGATTTCAACAGTCACACTCATAATCCATAGATAGAGTTATTAATAATCACACTTATAAAGCTAATTAAAAGTTTTAAGTCCTTTTTATTGATGGCTAGACCAAGTGTACGTCTGAATCTCTTGATGGCCAAGTTTAAGAATTCAGAGTTTTTAAAGGCAATAATCACAAAGATATACCCAAGTTAGATTAGGGTTGGGGTAACTTTGAAACCGTCATTCCAGTACTTATTTTAGACATAACAGTAATTATTTTGGTTCATAGATCTGAACCGTAGTGTTGGCCATGAATCTCAAATATGTTTACAAGAGGGACAAGACCATTGTAAGGAGGGAGAGGCCCGAAAACTTTTATTTTTTAAAGATTTATTTATTTATTTATTTATCTATTTATTATATGTAAGTACACTGTAGCTGTCTTCAAACATTTTTTCTTCTCTCTTGGCCCCACTCACTCCTGCCATGCTTGCTGTAGATGTCTTCAGATACTCAGAAAAGTGCATCAGATCTTATTACGGATGGTTGTGAGCCACCATGTGGTTGCTGGGATTTGAACTCAGGACCTTTGGAAGAGCAGTCAGTGCTCTTAACCACCGAGTCAAACACAAAACAGAGCCAAAGCAGAATGGCATCACCTTAAGTCATTTCATCACAAAGTCAAAGAAATTTCTTCAGAATGCATTCATTAGCTGGTTATGGTAGCATACACCTTTAATTCTAGCTCATGGGAAACTTTGTGAGTTCAAAACTAGCCTTGTCTACAACTAGAGTCTCACAGTGAAACCTCTTTCTTGCTCTTATACCTTCTTTCCCATCTTTCTTTCACCATACATTTGTTCCTGCAAGAATAGAGTCTGGTTATATAGTGACTCTTGTAAGACTCTGGGGAGTCTTAACTTACTGAAGACCCTCCGAATGGACACACGGAGTCAGGGATTGATGCAAAATGCAAGAGAAATTTATTGATTCATCAGCATGCTGAGGTCTCTCTACATACCAAGACGGGAGGGTGACCTCGTGGAGCCCATTCAGGTACCTTATATAAGATTTTAGAGCAGCCACCATTAAGCACAATGTGATTGGCAGAACAGTGTGACTTTTAAACTGATTGGTCTTTAGGGAATGAGGTATCAGGGGCTTAATCAGCTCCTCCCTTCCAGCCTACATGCTTTCTAACCTGTTTCTTCCATGTCCTCAAGGGGGGGAGGGAACCCTGGTGGAATATCTCAAAGTTTCTGAGCTGACCTCTCACTCTTAATATGAAAATATCTGAAATTCGATTCACTACTAAACAGCAACAGCCAACTGACAGCTTAGAGATGTTATGGTGATCCAAGGCCTGAGTTTACCAGTGTTAGTGTGAGCATCCTAAAGAAGAGAATAAAACAATGATGGCAATGACAAGTTTTCTTCTCCTCCCAGAGTATTCTAAAACACTGTGGGGAGTGGATGAAGATGACCAAAGTACAGGATATATGTACCAAAATGTTATAACCCACCATTATGCTTGCTTCTGAAGCACACGTACTGAAATTTAAACCTATTACTTGCACAATGAGTTTACACTAAAAATAGAATAAAAGAGGAAATGTTATATGGTTCATAACAACAGCTCATTTATACCACAAGAAAGAACTTTCATGTCCTTGAAGAAAGTAAACGACATTAGTTTCATACATTGGACATATTTCCTTCTACTTTAATATGGCAAGAAGCAGAGAACAATATGTTTATTTGGCTATTAGTTAGTCAGATTTTCTATTCCACTGACTGACACAGACAGCTGTTGTAACAGCCCCAGGACATGCCTCCTAAGCTGAAATACTGTGTCATCCACCACTGCCATTAACAAAAGTAACACAATCACAATATAAGCTGCAGCCATTTAATGAAAACAGTTTTTGGTAATTAGACTCCTCATTTGTTTATATGAATCTCTTGCCTCTGCTCCAGATTGCTTGTAGCATTACAGACCTGAGGTTGAATTATAATCTTTAACATGCATCTACATGGAAATGGCTAGATCACATCAAACCAACTCACTAACCAGTTCCTACTTTGGAGAATTACTAGCAATAGCAGGAATGATAAGTAGCCAATGACCCTTAATCTAATAAAGAATGCATTCATTAAAATACAATTATGCATTTCTAGACTAATGAATTAGAAATAATAATAATAAATAGCTGCTGGTCATTAAATTGTATGATATTTCAGTAGTTTTATATATATTATACCAGTAATCCCCTAAAACTATGCTGGGAGATGTGATTACTGCAACTGTTGCACAGATTTCTGGGAATCAAAGTGATCATGAGACTTGTCATTTGATAGAAGATAGTAAGCACAGAGGAGATACAGGATTTGATGATAAATCAATAAAGTTCCAAAGCTATCATTTTTGATATTTAGAGACAGGGCTCTTCTGGAACTAGTTCTATAGACCAAGTTGGCCTTGAACTCACAGTGATTTGCCTGCCTCTGCCTCCAAATTCTGGGATTAAACATATGTACCAACACCACTAAATGATCTATTGAGGTAAAAGTATCTTCTGGTTTGTTTTTTTAAATTGTCACAAGACAAATTGTGTACTGACTAGATTTGTTTTTTGTTGGTGGTTTTGTTGTTATTTGGAAAAGAGTCCAATTCACAGAAAGCTGCCCTGCCTCATTCTCCAGAGTGCTGGGATAGGAGCATATACCACTGTGCCCAACTATTGATTAGATTTCAGGTTCCATATTTTGAATACCTCTTCCTTGAGATTATAATTACAACATTTCTTTCCTCCCTTTCCTTCCTCCAAACCCTCCCATAGTCTTCTCCCTGTTCTCCTTCAAATTGATGTCCTCTAATTTTCACTAATTGTTATTGTATGCATATCTGTATATACATATGTATATTGCTAATTACTGTTAGGTCTCAAACCAGGGACAAATGGCTAACTGAGCTGTCTAGTGTCCTTCTCTCAGCTGCCTATACATAACCCAGTCATTTTGGTTCCCTAGTTCTTTTGTGTACCCTTTATTCCCTTGTTTTGTTGGCCCAGGCCATGTCTTGGTACACAGCTCCTCTATTACTCTCTCTCCCCGGTTCTCCTCTCTTGGTCTGGTTTAGTCTGCCCACCATGTTCAGCCTTGACTCTTCCCTCTGTTTGCTTTCTCTCTTATACTTACAATGACATTCTTCTGAGTACTTTAGAAGTAGTCATGTCCTCATCCTTTAATTAATTTTCCACAAAAGTACAACCTGCTAAGTCCCTGTAATGTGATTTATGTAAGTGAAAAGAGATACAACACATTGAAAAAGTTATTTTTCACACAAATAGAAATTTTTTTTTAGAAATAATGAGATGATGAAAAAGCTAAAATGCAAGAGAAAATGACAAAAGTAACTCTGAGAAAAGTCAGAAGCAGATATCAATTCCAACCATAGCTTCTTAGAAGAGAAAGGAGAAGCCAATGTTTCAAGCACAAGGTGAAGTAAAGCATGTGTGTGTGTGTGTGTGTGTGTATGTGTGTGTGTTTGTGCGTGCGTGCGTGCACGCGTGTGTGTAGGTATCCTAGATGGTAAACACTGACTTGCAGTCTTTTCTAAAGGTAAATGTACTGTTTGTACACACCTTCAGTCAAAGCCAAAGATTTGATCTAAGAGTGACTCTTTAGAGCTATGATATTGCTTGCCATCTCAGAATGTTAGAAGTAGCCATTTTTATAAGCAACCTGTTTTTAGGCACTAAACTATTCTGAGGATCAAGGCAAGGGTTGATCATAATTCAAGGTCTCTGTGCATACCCTGCTACAGTGATTGGGTGGTAGATAGACAAGTGAGAGAATTGTAAATAGGGAGGCAAGTAAGTTGCCTGTAAAAACTATTGAGAAACTTAAGCATACAAGAGCCTGTCATATAGAAGCCATAGCGGTCGGAGGCCCTGGACTATGTCATAAAGAATAAATCTGCTAAACTCTGGTTTATTTAACAGGGTTTGTATTAGTCAGAGTTCTTTAGAGTAATAAAATTTATAGAATGAATCTCCCCCTACACACACACACACACACACACACACACACACACACACACATTTATTTATTTATTTGAGTGACTTACAGGCTGTGGTCCAGCTACTCCAACAATGACTAACTATGAATACAGTGTACAGAAATCACAATGCTAGATATGTCAGCTGGTCTTTGGTATATGCTGGAATCTTGAAGAAGTAGCCTCTGATGTCAGTAAAGAAATGGACTTGTTAGAGAGAGGAGAGTAATCAGGCAAAGTGCAAAATCTTCCCTTTTCCATGTCATTATATAGGCTTCTAGCAGAAGGTGTGATCCAGATTAAAGGTGGTTTTGCCAGCTCAAAAGATAAGACATGTCTTCCCATCTCAAAGATCTAGTTTAGAAGTAGATGATAAACCTTCTTCAAATTAACCAAAAAACCCTCATAGATGAGCCCTTCCATTTTTGGGTTTTAGTTAATTCCAGATGTAACCAAGCTGACAACTAGGAATAGCCATCACAGGGTCTGATAACAAACAAGTTTCTTGGGACATGACCTGTCTTAGTTATGGTTTCCAATAACCATAACCATTAACAGCATTCTTCATGCGGTGAAGAAGCACCATGACCAAGGCAACTCTTATAAAGGACAACACTTAATTAGGACTGGCTTACAGGTTTAGAAGTTCAGTCTACTATCATCAATGTGGGAAGCGTGGCAGCATCCATGCAGACACAGTGCCAGAGAAGGAGCTGAGAGCTCTACATCTTAATTCAACTGCAGCTGGGAGAGACTAAATCCACCCCCAAAGTGACACACTTCCTCCAACACAGCCACAGCTAAGCCAACAAAGCCACACCTCCTAATAATGCCATTGCCTGGGCCTAGCATGCTCAAACAACCACACAAACCTAAACATTTGTTTATATGTTATCATTTTATTCATACTGCAATGGCAGATTTGAATAGTTATGACTGAAATCAGATGGCTCTTGAAGATGAAAATATTTACTATCTGACCTTTTTATTGAAAATATTCCTATGCCCATGTTCCTCTGAATTTCACATGCCAAATCCAAATCACCAGCCTGAGTGGATTTAGATGGTCACAATGTTAGAGTACTTATGAATGGAATGAATGACATAGTAGAGATGCAGGGCAGCTAGTTATTTGCCTGTCCTCTGACACACAAAAACAAGGTGCAGTTTTGAAACACAGGATAACAAGTTCACTAAAACATTGATCTTGAACTTCCTAGCTTCCAGAACAGTAATAAATAGGTTTCTATTTTATTAAAAAAAAAATGAAAGCTATGAAGTGTGTGTCTTATGGGGGTAAGGCAGAAAGAGGAGGAGAAAGGGAAAGAAGAGGGTAAGGACAAGAAAATGATGAAGGAGAGGAAGAGGAAGAAGGAGGAGGAGGAAGTACAGAACAAAGCTAAGCTGGCCTGATTGAAAAGGAGTAAAAGAAAGTAATAGGAGCAGCTGGAAATCTGTGGTGCCCCCTATATAAGGAGTATACAGCTAATGATATTTCAGTAATATTTATATTTAATGTTTTATTACTGTGGAATAATTTATATAATAACAAGTTTCATTATTACATTTTCATCCACATACATAATGTATCAATCATATCCATTTCCCCAGTTTGGTATTTTTGAGACTGGGTCTATGTATTCCTGGCTGTCCTAGAGTTCTTTATGTAGGTCAGTCTGGTCCTGAACTCACAAGGATCTTCCTGCCTCTGTTGCCCTTGTGCTGGGGCCCATTACCCTCTCGTGTCCTCCTTCTACTCTTGATGATTTTCCTCCAATTCCCAGCTAAACCTTCTTCCATTCTTATGACTTTTATGTGACCAGTTTATTTCATGAGGGCTTTAACAGGAGCCTAGTGGAATGTTTGTTGCTAAGAACATGGGTACATTGGCTATAGCCTTTAAAAATGAAATTTTAGAAGGAGTCAGCTCCCAGTAACCTATCCCTTCTATAATTTAGTGCTGATGACCTTCATCTTGCATAGACTCAATTTTTATTTTAATTTGTTCTTTATTCTATTTTTCAACATGGACTCCCTTCCTTTCTACTATAGGAAGACAGTGTTACTCCACTCAAATGTTCTTAGCTGTCCTTACCACTATTAGATTAGAGGCTTATTTATTCCCTCCCTTCTTATATTATTGTGTCTTCCAGGGAAAGTATATTTTCTGAGTGATGATCCTTTGACAGATCTCGCAAATACAGCAATAACTGGTAATGCCCCAAATATCATTCATCTCCAAAGGTAAAGGAAAGGAGAAAAACGTAATTCAAAAATTTACCATCTTATTCATTAGTCAACAAATGGATAGGTCTTGGGGGTGGATCTGGGAGGAGCTGAAGAAAGGAGAGGGTGAATATAATCCAAACACAAAGTAAGAAGTTCTCAAAGAATTACTAAAAAGTTTTTGAAAGATACTATGCATGAAACAATAATTTTGGAAAGAAATAGAAGAGAAACGTTCTAATACAGCAGGAAAGCAACAGTAGAAAGAATAACAGAAAGAAATCACTGTTTATCTTTGATAGATTAGTAATTTATTTATGTGTTATAATATGATCTGTGAGTCATTTCAGTTGATTTAACATTACTTGACAAGACTATGATACAGTTATTATGAAAACACTGAAGCATAGATATGTTGCTGTGACAAATTTGCCAAATGGTTCCATGTTATAGGAACCTAAACCCAAAGCAATCACCTTGATTTCAACAGTCCATACAATTAACTACCTTTCTATGCAATCACCTTCTATTATGTTCTCAGGCCTTATAATATATTTTCTTAAATGAGTGAATTTTAAATAACTAAACATGGAAGTAGTCATAGGCAATGTTTTGTGCTTTATCGAATCCAGTTTAAATTCAACTAGTTGGAGGAACATCCAGGAGGAAGGAACATTCTTGGTTCCATCTGTGGCAGGAGACCTCTGCCTGGGCCACCAGGGTTCCATAGCCAAATAGTCCTGGGAGAAAGCCTCCCAGGAGTGTAGGCAAGCCTGTCTGCTCAGAGGGATTCAACTTGAATCCCCAGGACACAGGGACTGAGGAGTGGTCTTCTGGTTTCTTTTGGTGGCCAGGGAGTGGATCCTGTGACACAGGGTTCCATAATCAAATAGTGCCAGGAGAGAGCTGGTACCCTGGGAGTGTGGACACACCTTCAAGCACAGGCAAGACCATCACTTCTTTTCAAATTCACTGAACCAAGAGGGACCCTTGCAGAGCCATCAGGACACAGGAAACAAAGGACAGCTAGGGACTAGACCTTTCTTGTTTCTGTCTGCACCCCAGAGCAGTCCATGTACCACAGTCCTCCAAACTAAAATTCCCCTCAGAGAAAACTGGTCTTCAAGGAGTATTGACACTGAGGCTTGCAAGAAAGACAAGCCAAGGTCAGAGAGAGTAAGACCAGCTAACACCAGAGATAACCAGATGGCAAAAGGCAAGTGCAAGAACATAAGGAATAGAAATCAAGGCTACTTGGCATCATCAGAACCCAGCTCTCCCAACACAGCAAGCCCTGGATACCTCAGCACACCAGAAAAGTAAGACTCAGATTTAAAACCATATCTCATGATGATGACAGAAGATTTTAAGAAGGAAATAAATAACTCCCTTAAAGGAATACAAGAGAACACAGGTAAACAACTAGAAACCCTTAAAGAGGAAACACAAAAATCCCTTAAAGAATTTCAGGAAAACACAATCAAACAGGTATAATTACAGGAAAACACAATCAAACAGATGAAAGAAATGAACAAAACCATCCAGGACCTAAAAATAGAAATAGAAATAATAAAGAAATCACAAAGGGGGACAACCATGGAGTTAGAAACCATAGGGAAGAGATCAGGAGTCATAGATTCAAGCATCACCAACAGAATACAAGAGATAGAAGAGAGAATCTCAGGTACAGAAGATACCATAGATAACACTGACACAACAGTCAAAGGAAACGCAAAATGCAAAAAGCTCCTAACTCAAAACATACAGGATATCCAGGATACACTGAGAAGACAGAACCTGAGGATAATAGGTATAGAAGAGAGTGAAGACTCCCAACTTAAAGAACCAGTAAATATCTTCAACAAAATTGTAGAAGAAAATTTCCCTAACCTAAAGAAAAAGATGTACATAAATATACAAGAAGCCTACATAACTCCAAATAGATTGGAACGGAAAAGAAATTCCTCCAGTCACATTACAGTCAAAACACCAAATGCACAAAATAAGGAAAGAATATTAAAAGTAGTAAGGGAAAAAGGGCATGTAACATATAAAGGCAGACCTATCAGAATTACACCAGACTTCTCACCAGAGACTATGAAAGCTAGAAGATCCTGGGCAGAACTCATACAGACTTTAAGAGAACGCAAATGCCAGCCCAGGCTGCAATACTTAGCAAAACTCTCAATAATCATAGATGGTGAAACCACAAAGCCAAATTTGCACAGTATGTTTCCACAAACCCAGACCTACAAAGAATAATAGATGGAAAACGCCAACTCAAGGTGGGAAACTACACCCTAGAAAGAGCAGGAAGTAATCTTTCAACAAACTCAAAAGAAGATAGCCTCACAGACATAAAAATAATATCGAAAATAACAGGAAGCAACAATCACTATTCTTTAATATCTCTTAACATTAATGGACTCAATTCCCTAATCAAAATACATAGACTTACAGACTGGATCCATAAAGAGGACCCAGTGTTTTGCTGCATCCAGGAAACACACCTCCATGTTAAAGACAAACACTACCTCAGAGTAAAGGGCTAGAAAACAATTTTCCAGGTAAATGGCCCTAAGAAACAGGTTGGAGTTGCCATTCTAATATCCGATAAAATTGACTTTCAACCAAAAGTCATCAAAAAAGATAAGGAAGGACACATCATAGTCATCAAAGGAAAAATCTACCAAGAACTCTCAATTCTGAACATTTCTGCACCGAATGCAAGGGAACCCACATTGATAAAACAAACTTTACTAAAGCTCAAAGCACACATTGCACCTCACACAATAATAGTGGGAGACTTCAACCCCCCACTATCATCAATGGACAGATCAAGGAAACACAAAATAAACAGAGACACAGTGAAAGTAACAGATGTTATGAACCAAATGGATTTAACAGATATCTATATAACATTTCATCCTAAATCAAAAGAATATACCTTCTTCTCAGCATTTCATAGTGCTTTCTCCAAAATTGACTGTATAATTGGTCACAAAACAAACCTCAACAGATATAAGATTTAAATAATCACATGCCTCCTATCTGATCACTAAGGAATAAGGCTAGTCTTCAATGGCAACAACAAGAAAAAGCCCACATACACATGGAAGCTTAACAAAGCTCTGCTCAATGGTAACTTGGTCAAGGAAGAAATAAAGAAAGAAATTAAAGACTTCCTAGAATTTAACGAAAAGGAAAGTACAACATACCCAAACCTATAGGACACAATGAAAGCATTATTAAGAGGAAAACACAGAGTTCTGAATGCCCATAAAAAGAAACTGGAAAGAACATATACTAGCAGCTTAACAGCACAACTGAAAGTTCTAGAACAAAAAGAAGCTAATACACCCAAGAGGAGTAGAAGGCAGGAAATAATCAAATTAAGGGCTGAAATCAACCAAGTAGAAATTAAAAGAACTATAAAAAGAATGAACAAAACCAGGAGCTGGTTCTTTGAGAAAATCAACAAGATAGATAAACTCTTAGCCACACTAACAAGAGGGCACAGAGACAGTATCCAAATTAACACAATTAGAAATGAAAAGGGAGATATAACAACAAATCCTGAGGAAATTCAAAAAATCACCAGAACCTACTACAAAAGCCTATATGTAACAAAATTGGAAAATCTGGATGAAATGGACAAGTTTCTAGACAGATGCCAAATACCAAAGTTAAGTCTCATTCGATGAGGCCACAGTTACACTGATACCAAAACCCCACAATAAAAGAAAACTTCAGACCAGTTTCCCTTATGAATATCGATGCAAAAAGACTCAATAAAATACTTGCAAACTAAATCCAAGAACACATCACAACGATCATTCACCATGATCAAGTAGGCTTTATCCCAGGGATGCAGGGATGGTTCAATACCAGGAAATCCATCAATTTAATCCACTTCATAAACTCAAAGAAAAAACCACATGGTCATTTTGTTAGATGCTGAAGAAGCATTTGTCAAAGTTCAACATTCTTTCATGATAAAAGTCTTGGAAAGATCAGGAATTCAAGGAGCATACCTAAACATAGTAAAAGAAATATACATTAAACCAGTGGCCAACATCAAACTAAATGGAGAGAAATTCGAAGCAATCCCACTAAAATCAGGGACAAGGAAAGGCTGCCCTCTCTCTCCCTGTCTATTCAATATAGTCTTGAAGTTGTAGCTAGAGCAATCAGACAACAAAAGGAGGTCAAAGGGATGCAAATTGGAAAGGAAGAAATAAAATATCACTATTTGCAGATGATATGATGGTATACTTAAGTGACCCGAACAACTCCACCAGAGATCTGCTACAGCTGATAAACAACTTCAGGAAAGTGGCTGGATACAAAATTAACTCAAGCAAATCAGTAGCCTTCCTATGCTTGAAGGATAAACAGGCTGAGAAAGAAATTAGGAAAATGACACCCTTCACAATTGTCACAAACAATATAAAATATCTTGGTGTGACACTAACTAAACAAGTGAAAGATCTGTATGACAAGAACTTCAAGTCTATGAAGAAAGAAATCTAAGAAGACCTCAGAAGATGGAAAGATCTCCCATGCTCATGGATTGGCAGGATTAATATAGTTAAAATGGCCACCCTGCCGAAACCAATCTATAGATTCAATGCAATCCCCATCAAAATCCCAACTCAATTCTTCATACACTTAGAAAGAGCAATTCTCAAATTCATATAGAATAACAAAAAACCAGGATAGCAAAAACTATTCTCAACAATAAAAGGACTTCTGGGGGAATCAGCCTCCCTGACTTCAAGCTGTATTACAGAGCAGTAGTGATAAAAACTGCATGGTATTGGTACAGTGAAAGGCAGGTAGATCAATGGAATAGAATTGAAGACCCAGAAATGAACCCACACACTTATGGTCACTTGATATTTGACAAAGGAGCTAAAACCATACAGGGGAAAAAGACAGCATCTTCAACAAATGGTGCTGGTCAACAGGCGGTCTACATGCAGAAGATTGCGAATTGATCCATTCCTATCTCCCTGTACAAAGCTCAAGTCCAAGGGTATCAAGGACCTTTATATAAAACAAGATATACTGAATCTGATAGAAGAGAAAGTCGGGAAAAGTCTGGAACACATAGGCACAGGGGGAAAGTTCCTGAACAGAACACCAATGGCTTGTGCTCTAAGATCAAGAATCAACAGATTGGACCTCATAAAATTACAAAGCTTCTGTAAGGCAGAGGACACTGTAAATAGGACAAAACGGTAACCAACAGAGTGGGAAAAGATCTTTTCCAATCCTACATCCTATAGAGGGCTAATATCCAATGTATACAAAGAACTCAAGAAGCTAGACTCCAGAGATCCATATAACCCTATCAAAAAATGAGGAACAGAGTTAAACAGAGGATTATCAACTGAGGAAACTCAAATGGCTGAGAAGCACCTAAAGAAATGTTCAACGTCCTTAGTCATCAGAGAAATGCAAATCAAAACAACCCTGAGATTCCACCTCACACCAGTCAGAATGGCTAAGATCAAAAACTCAGGTGACTGCAGATGTGGGCGAGGATGTGGAGAAGAGGAACACTCCTCCATTGCTGATGGGATTTCAAGCTGATACAACCTCTCTGGAAATCAGTTTGGCAGACCCTCAGAAAAAAATAAACATAATACTACCTGAGGACCCAGCTATTCCACTCCTGGGCATATACCCCAAAGATGCTCCAACATGTAATAAAGACACACGCTTTACTATATTCACAGCAGCCATTTTTATAATAGCCAGAAGCTGGAAACAACCCACATGTCCTTCAACAGAGGAATGGATACAGAAAATGTGGTACATTTACACGACGGAATACTACTCAGCTATTAAAAACAATAACTTCATGAAATTTGCAGGCAAAAGAATGGAACTTGAAAATATAATCCTAAGAGAGGTAACTCAGTCACAAAGGAATGAACATGGTATGTACTCACTGATAAGTGGTTATTAGCCCAAAATTTTGGAATACCCAAGATTCACTTCACAGCAACCATAGAGCTGAGTATGAGGTCCCAGATGGAGGAGTTGGAGAAGGGACTGAAGGAGCTGAGAGAGTTGGCAGCCCCATGGAGCGAGCAACAGAGTGTCCACTGGCCTTACCTCCTAATGTGCCAGGAGACTGGATAACCAACTAAAGAATACACATGGAGGGACTCATGGTGCTGGCAACATATGTGGCAGAGGAGGGTCTTGTCAGCCATCAGGGGGAGGAGAGGACCTTGGACCTGAGAGTGTTAGATGCCCCAGTATAGGGGAATGCCAAGGAGGGAAGATGAGAGTGGGTATGTGGGTGGGGGAATACCCTCACAGAGGCAGGGGAGGGGGAGGGGATAGATGGATTCCAAAGGGGAGATGTGGAAAGGGGGAAACATTTGAAATGGAAGTAAAGTATCAAAAAAAGAAAAAGAAGAAAATTTTTAAAAAATGTAATGAAAACACAAGAAAATTGCTTTAGCAGAGATGGTTCATAATTCCTTTAAAATACTAGACTCTGCTGTTGAAGATTAAGGATCACAACCAAAAGGACAAAATAAAACTTGTGAACTTGTGTGTGGTTGTGCTGACAATAGCATTCAGGTAGTAGAGGCAGGAAGGATCTTTGTAAGTTCAAGGCCAGCCCGGTCTACATAGCTAATTCCAGGCCAACCAGGGCTATATAGTAAGACCCCATCTCAAAAACAAAATGGGTAATAATTTTAACTTTCTTCTGTCTATTTTGTGGTACAGGAGGTTATTCTACACCTTCTGTGACTGCTTCTAATATTGTTTCTGTGAATCATGTATATTTAGGACTTTTTTTTTTTTTTATGTAATGGCAAAACTGACTTCAGCCTAAGGTAAAATTTATAATGGTATTTTCTTCAGGTTTTTGTTTTGTTAAACTAGTGATCAAAATCAGAACCCCACAGCAATTGAGACCTGCCCTTGACATTAAGCTGGTGCTCGGCCCAATTTCTACTCTTATTTAGCCTGTATTACCCAGGCTCCCAGCCTCACTCTGGTGTGGTAAGCAAACTGTACCAGCTGCACAAACATTTGGGCATGTATGGTAGTCTGAGGCTACTTGGCAGATGTATGATCCTTGGAGATGTGGCCTTGTTGGAAGTGTGTCCTTGCGTTGGGCTCTGGAGTTTCAAATGCTTGAGCTGGGCTCAGTATCTCATTCTCTTCCTGTAGCCTGTTAATCAGGATGTAGGAGTCTCAGCTACCCCTCCAGCACCCATGTCTGCCTGTATGCTGCCTTGCTTCCCATCATGATGGTAATCGACTAAACCTCTGAGGCAGCCCAATTAAGTGCTTTCTTTTATGGGAATTACCTTGGTCTCTTCACAGCAATAGAACCCTGACCAAAAAAAAAAAAAAATCATGAATACTAAGAATTTTGCCTATAGCAAGCATAAATGGCATGTGCAGGGCAGCAGGAGAGAGGAACAACTGAAAACAGTGTGATAGAAATGCCATGCTTAGACCATTACTTTGTTGCTAGTGTAAACAGCCAGTCTAAAAAATAAACAACTCCAAATTTAAATAAAAAATTCAATTAGTTGAGTTTATTCCATAAATATGATTTAGTGCTGCATCCTGAATGACTCAAAGAGATTTAAGCTAATAAATCTCAATATGAGGGAGGATGTTATACTAAACAATTATAAATTTTGTGCAACTTTATATAGTCACAATTTAAAATTTGAACAAAAAATATTGTTAAAGTCTTATCAAAAATAGTTATAAAGAAAATTGAAATAGTTGTATCAGCCTTTAATAATTTAGCACTGTTTTTATGAAGCATATCATTAATTTAAAAAATACATCCATAATTAAAAATTTATAATAAATGCAAAAACCTTTTTTATTAAGAAACATTAGGGGCTAGAGAGATAGCTCAGCTCTATAGAGAACTTCTGGCCAAATACCTGGGTTTGATTCTGTAACTCCAGTTTCCAGAATCCAATACCTTCTTTGTTTGTTTAGAAAGAAATTTCACTTCTCTAAATATATTTTTAAAAGCTGAGATTTAGAGAAATACCTTGCAACAACCTGCATGGCTTTGGGACTGCCACGCATCTGGGTGACACAGAGTAAAGAAGCACAGATAAATATACAGAAAACCTGGGATCAGGAGGGTTGTAAGCTCCAGTGGATATGAACTAGCAGCTGAGATGGGTTAGCTAACCTTAGTTGGGGGTCTCTGTAGGGGAACAGTCTCTGGCTGCAGTATATGGGAGGAATAGTCTCAGGCTGAGGTATATAGGAGTAAGAAGTTGTGTATGTTCCACATATACAGTTGACATACATACTCAGACTGAGCCTCACTGCAGAAGGCTTTGTTATTTCCATAGGACTATAGGCATTCAGGTTTTGGCATGTCTGTCTTTGTGTCCATAAGACTCATCCATTCATTTACTTCATCTACTGCCCACAATACATTTCAAGAACTCTTTTTATAATACCTACATTTACTTCACTATATGTGGTAGTTCATGCCTGCAATCCTAGTAGACGGAGGCAGGCTGGTCTCAACTTCAAAGCCACTGGAGCTACTATTGAGTGTGAGCTAAGACTGAGCTACATAGAAAGAAGCCTATCTCTAAAGGAAATAATAGTTATAATTTGCTGAGAAATTCACTTGCCAGGCACTCTGCTCAATGTTTTATAATACTAAATTTTCGGAAATTCTTATGGTACACCTATGAATTCTGATTGTCCCTGTGTTTTGTAATGATTCCCTGCCAAATCAACTTCCATCATGGAAGAAAATTCCTTAAAAACACAGGATGTACTAAAGGGGACTTAAACAATTCATCCGGCTCATCAGGCTCAGGAAATAAATAAGGAAAATGCTTCTGAAGTTCCTGAGACTGACCAAATAGACTAGACTCCACCTACCCAAGCAGTAAGAACTGCTGAGAGACACAAACAAGCTCCTATGTCTCAAAAAGGCAGAGACCAGATGATCTGACAGATGGAAACTCAGACCAACTGAACTGCCTGGAAAGGGCATTCTGACCTGTTCAGCTGCCTGCAGGGTTTGCAGTGGCTCTAGGATTCTAGCTGCAATGGGTTTCTTGTGCTGGGGTGGACTTTTAGTGATGTATGTATCTTTGAGTTGATTCTGCTCCTGTAATTAACCTCTCATCCTTTTCCCTGCAAATAACCCAATAAAATGTCTTGATGTCAAGTTCGACCTTGATGGTATTCTTACTTTGACCTGTCACCAATTCCCTAGTTAAAGTGAGTAGAAGTCATTCATGTCTTACCAGGGAACTGGAAAGGAATCAGATATTAACAATATAAATATTTGTAAAGAATCTGAAAGTTCAAAGGTCAATAAAACTGAATAGGAAAAAAAAGATCACATAGTTCAATTTTCCATCAATTTGGATGTTGTAACAAGTGCTTCGTTGTCCTGTGATTTTACTCTATAAACGTGCATGCAGACACCCACCCACACACACACACACACACACACACACACACACACACACACACCACAAACCAAAAACAGCTGCAAACATGCTGAGGTTGCTCACTACATTTATCTGGACTATTCACTCTAAGCTACTTTGCCCTATGTTACCTATCATTCAAACTTATTATGTTATAATGTATTGTCCCCTTCCCCATGTGACCTTCAGACCAGATGCTTCAATAAGCTTGGTCAACCAGGAGATTTTAATGTCTCTTTGTGAATAAATACTTTGTTAAATACAGTCTGTCTCCTAGGACATAGTATAAAATGTATAAAATATATAAAAATGGTACACTGATTCAGAACTTTTTCTCCCATTTCTAGCTAAACATTGCTTTTTTATTCTATTTTTTCCTTTGGATCTCAACTATTTGAAATTTTGTTCTAAACATTTCTCCATAATATCTTCTTTACTCTGCTTTGGATCTAAAGAGAAACATTGAAAATTAGATTGGTAGTTAAAAGGAACATAATCCTGAGTTTACTTCTAAAAACAAATAAAACTAGATTGGAAGCTGTCCCAGAGGTTAAGAGCATCGGTTGCTCTTCCAGAGGATGAGAGGATGGGTTTGGTTCATAAAGAGTGGGTCTTTCTGTATAGTCCTGGCTGTCCTGGAACTCATCTTGTAGACCACACTGGCTTTGAACTTAGACATACACCTGCCTCTGCCTGTGCCATGTCAGTGCTCAACTTAGTTTCAATTCTTAGCACCACAGGGGAGTTCACAATCTTCTCTAACTCTAGTCCCAGGATATTTGATAACCTCTTCTGGCCTTTACAGGTACAGGTACTGCATATACATGATACACAGAAATACTGCAAAAACAAAAATACTCGCAAACACAAAATAAGTGTTTCTTTTTCAAAGAGAGAGAGAGAGAGAGCGAGAGAGAGAGAATACTGAGAAACATGCCCTGGGAAACTTGTGCTGATTTTCTAGAACTCTCTTGGTTATAAACCTGAAAATTACTCTCTTGAAAAACTTCACTTTTGGGAAAATAGAAATATTCATTCTATGACGTATGATACATTCCCAACATCCACATGAAATTTAATGAGCACAGTTAGATCTCAAGCACGCACACAAAACACATTTATTATTCATCTAAGATATAAATACGGTTAAAATCATGAGTTTCTATGATTAAAACAGTGAAAACTGTATGCTATGCACTACATACCCTATCTACCTCTCATATATGCAAGAGTTTGAACTGTTAGGGACACTTCAAGGGAAAACGATTTAGTGGTTTATGGTGATAATGAATGTCTTTGTTGGTTTTTTGTTTGTTTGTTTGAAACAGGGTTTCTTTGTGTAGCCCTGGCTGTCCTTGAACTAACTAGCTCTGTAGAACAGGCTGGCCTTGAACTCACAGAGATCTATTGGGTTCTGCCTCCTGAGTGCTGGGATCAAAGGCATGTGCCACCACCACCAGGTTTAGTTTATTACTGATAGCCAGGGAAGATGCTCTCTAGAGATTTAGGTTAGAGGTGATAGGATTTAAACTTGTGACACTAATTAAATTCCTAGAACTTCTTAGTTCTGCTTAAAGCGAGTCCTGGAACTCACTGTATCGAACAGGTTGGCTTCAAAACTCACAGAGATCCACATGCCTGTGTGTCTGTAATGAATGGATTAAAGGCATATGCCACTAACTGGGTTCTTTCATCACTTCTTTTATTTTTGAAACTAATGACAGAGTTTGGCTGGAGCTCTTATATGTAAACCACAAATTCCAGTTATCTTAGTTTGCTGTTCTATTGCTGTGATTGTCATAACAAAAAACAACTTGGGGAGAAAGAGATTCACTTCATCTTAAAGCTTACAGTCTATCAGAAAGGAAAGTCAGGGAAGGAACTCAAAGTATGACTTGAAGGCCAAAACTGAAGCAGAGGTCATGGAAGAATGCTGTTTAGTGGCTTACTCCTCCTGCCCTGGCTTGTGTTGCTTTCTCACATTCCCAGGACTACCTGCCCTGGGATGTCAGTACCCAGAGCTGGGCCTACCCACATCAACCACAACCAAGAAATTGCTACACATACATGACTTTAGACCAATCTGATTGGGACAATTTTTAATCAAGTTTCCTTTTTCACAGATAACTCTAGTCTGTACCAAGTTGGCAAAAACTAACCAGCACACCAGTATTTTTCTCCTGCTTGGTTGCTCAGAAAATGGAGGGATGGGTACAGTATATCACTAAGGCATGATGACTATTTCAGAACTGTTGAACTCTTGTAGGACAGAGAAAATTGGATGAGCAGCCTGAGGACATGTTTTCTTTAGGCGCATTGAGTATATTTTACACTATATTTGCCAATTTTTGAAACCCCAAAGATTTTCAGAACAATTTGAATGCACAAATGGCCCATACATATGCATATCACATAATACAATGTTCAATGAATGTTTGTCAAACAAAGTAAATTCTAGAGAATAATCACAAATGTCCTCAAGTCATGTAATCTCCCTGGGGTGCAGAACAGGTGCAGTTTCTTCAAAGTGAAGGGCATGCCATTAGGAAGCTGCACAGAGAAGCTTTGCCTGCTGCTTTGGAAATAAAGCCACATCACCAATTAGTTTATATTACAGTTAATCTTTTGCCACTTGGCAAAGGTCCATTATGGCCTTAGGCTTTGTCTACATGCTGCCAAGCATCTGGATAAATAGTGATAGGCTCAGCTAATCATTTGGGTTATAATAAGCCCTTCCATTTAGATAGCTCTTCTAGGTTTTTAAAGCAATGCCACATTTATAGTCTCATTTGAACAAAGCAAGTGCATATCATATAAAGTAGTTTCATGATTGAGACTCAGGCTATAGTCAAACATGCCTGGGCTGAAACACTCACTTCTACATCTGCTAGAACTGTAACCTTTGGCAAGCTTTTTAACCTCTATAAGTCTTAATATATTTGCTTTAGCTTAGTGATAATAATAACAGTGCCTGTCTAATCACACTGTTGTGATGACTAAGTAATTATGCAAGTCAAATACTGAGCACAAAGCCTGGGACACAGTAAATGCTCTGTCACCGTTAGTTGCCATTATACTAATTATAATTACTTCTCCTACTATTCATTTCAGATATTACCCATTCCATTTCCCTTCCATCTCATTTGCATAAGCCACAGGAAATTCAGGATGAGGAAGAAAAAAAGCATGCATTGAGTTACTTAAATTAACTACGGATGGGTCATATTTCAGAAGCTTGAGAGCTAAAATCCCTTCATATGCCTTAAACTGACATTTCTAGCCAGCGGCAAGAGACTGGTGTCAGCAGTGACAGAGGACAGGATTCTTGCAATCACAAAAGATAAAAATCAAAGAAAATGTGTAGGCTGCCCTCTGCTACTTCCTGATACAATCTTAGTATATTAGTGACAACAAGCTTTGCCAGAATATAAAAAGATCCTTGCTTAATCTGTACCCTGATAGGAGAGTGAATTGTTATTCTTATTTAATTATAAGTAATAAACAACCCAGGCCTCAGTTTGATTACTGTAGCTTAGAGAGATTTAGAAATTACATAATGCCGTGTATCCAGCCTTGTTCTCTTTACTCCGTATAATGTTGGCAATTTGAAGTCATTTGTAATTTCATACAGTATTAATGTTCTATTTCTGTGAAATATGTCAGTGGAATTCTGATATAGTTTCCTTTGAGTCTATGAATTTCTTTAAGTAGAAATAACATTTTAACCAATATTAATTCCTTCTATTTGTAATCATGTCTTTCCATTTCTTTGGCTTGTTTTATTAATATATTAAAGTTTACAGAGTTAAGCTCTAAGTGGTTGTTAGTCTTGCTGCCGTAAATGGATCTTTCTTTATTCCTTTGTATCCCTTCTTGTTATTATTTAGAAATATAACTTACTTTTTACGTTGTTTTTGTTGGTTTGGTTTGGTTTTATTTGGAGACACGGTCTCACCATGTAGCCCTGGGTGTCCTGAAACTCACTATGTAGACCAGGCTGGTTTCAAAATCACAGATATTTACCTGTCTCTGCCTCTGAGACTAAAGGTATGGCCACCAGACCCATCCTTATGCTGATATTTATATCCTGAAACTTTGATTTTCAGTACTAACAATATTTTTCATGGAATATTTGGAGTTTCTTCTATATAAGCTGTGCTACAAGCAAACTGATACAAGTTTACTCCTTTAAAAAAATAGATGCATTTTGTTCTGTTTTTCCTTTCCATTCTGTCTAGGACTTCCAGCCCTATACTAAACAATAGTGATAAGATTGGGTCATGTTTTCTTCCTGAGATTATATGGGGAAGATTGCAGCCTTCTACTATTGACTATGATGAGAGCTTTGACTTTTTCATATACACATATGACCTTTATTATATTCAAACGGGTGCTTTCTACACTTAAGTTGTTAAGATTATCATGATAAACTGTTAAATGTTTTCAAACATTTGACTGTATTTAAATGTCAGGAAGATAACGTGGCCTTTTCAAATGTTTTCTGCTGCTAATAACACACTAAAACTGAACTGGTAAGTTATTGAATAAACAGTGTGTCTTAGTTTGAGTTTTATTACTGTGAAGAGACACCATGACCATGCCAACTCTTATAAAGGAAAACATTTAATTGTGGCTGGCTTAGAGTTTCAGAGGTTTAGCCCATTATCATCATAGCAGGAAGCATGTAAGCATACAAGCAGACATGGTGCTAGAGAAAGAGCTGAGAGTTCTACATCTTGATCTGCAGGCAGCAGAAGATTATGTATCACACTAGGCATAACTTGAGCTTATAAGGCTTCCATGTCTGTACCCACAGTGACATAAATAAATCTAATAAAGCCACACCTACTCCAACAAGGCCACACTTCCTAACAGTGCCACTCCCTATAGGCCAAGTAGTCAGACACATGGATCTAATAGGGCCACACCTATTCAAACTTTCACACACTGTTATTCTAGCTCATAGATATGATCTTAGGTTGCAAGGCTACTACAACTGCTAATCTTCTGAATAGAATCCTGAGGCAATGTAGAAATGTATTTATTTGCGCTCTCTCTGACTTTGTCTGAGTCTGTCTCTGTGTCTGTCTGTCTCTCTGTGTGTCTTTCTGTCTGTCTGTCTGTCTGTCTCTCGGTCTCCCTCTCAATCCCATTCTACTTCTCTCCTCCTTGCCTCCCAAGCCCTCACTTTGAGACAAAGTGTCACTGTGTCATTATGTAGTTCTCCCTGGTTTGAAACTCACTACATAGAACAGGCTGGCCTTGATCTCACAGAGGTAAACCTGCTTCTGCCCCTTAAGTGCATGCGACCACCATGCTCAACCTCCATTTACTTTTTATCTCAAGGTTAATTTTATTTCTTTTTTTCTAGCTTTTCTTTTTTTTTATTTAATACTTTATTTACATTTCAAATGTTTTCCCCTTTCCAGGTCTCTCCTTTGGAAAACCCTATCCCATTCCACCTCTCCCTGCCTCTATGTGGGTGCTCATCCACCCACCCACACACTCCAAACTTTCCTCCCTGGAATTCCCCTCTACTGAGGCATCTAACACTCTCAGACCCAAGTGCCTCTCCTCCCACTGATGGTCAATAAGGCCCTCTTAGCCACATATGTGGCCAGCACCATGGGTCCCTCCACATGTATACTTTGGATGGTAGTCCAGTATCTGGGAGAATGAGGGGGCCTGACCAGTTGACAGTGTTGCTCCCTCCCCATAAGGCTGCAAACTCCCTCAGTTCCCTCAGTTCCTTCTTCAACGCCTCCATCTGGGACCACAAGCTCAGTCCAACAGTTGCTGTGAATGGAATCGTGGGTGTTTCAAACTGTTGGACTAATATCAGCTTATCAGTAAATACACACCATGTTCATTCTTTTAGGACTGAGTTACCTCACTCAGGATAATATTTTCAAGTTCCATCCATTTGCCTGTGAATTTCACGAAGGCATTGTTTTTAATATCTGAGTAGTATTCCACTGTGTAAAGGTCCCACATTTTCTGTATCCATTCCTCTGTGGAGGGACATCTGGGTTGTTTCCAACTTCTGGCTATTATAAAAATGGCTGCTATGAACATAGTGGAGCATGTGTTTTATTAGATGTTGAAGCATCTTCTGGGTATGTGCCCAGGAGTGGAACAGTTGGGTCCACAGGCAGTATTATGTCAAATTTTCTGAGGGTCCACAAAACTGATTTCCAGTGAGGTTGTATCAGCTTGCAATCCCACCAGCAATGGAGGAGTGTTCCTCTTTCTACACATCCTTGCCAACATCTGTTGTCACCTGAGTTTTTGATCTTAGCCTTTCTGACTGGTGTGAGGTGGAATCTCAGGGTTGTTTTGATTTTCTTTTCCCTGATGACTAAGGATTTTGAACATTTCTTTAAGTGCTTCTCAGCCATTTGAGTTTCCTCAGTTGATAATTCTCTGTTTAGCTCTGTTTCCCATTTTTTGATAGGGTTATTTGGATTTCTGGAGTCTAGCTTCTTGAGTTCTTTGTATACATTGGATATTAGCTCTGTATCAGATATAGGATTGGTAAAGATCTTTTCCCAATCTGTTGGTTGCAGTTTTGTCCTATTTACACTGACCTTTGTCTTACAGAAGGTTTGCAATTTTATGAGGTCCCATTTGATGATTCTTGATCTTAGAGCATAAGCCATTGGTGTTCTGTTCAGGAACTTTTCCCCTGTGCCCATGTTTTCGAGAATTTTCCCCACTTTCTCTTCTTTTAGCTTCAGTGTATCTAGTCTTATGTGGAGGTCCTTGATCCACGTGGACTTGAGCTTTGTATAGGGAGATAGGAATGGATCAATTTGCATTCTTCTACATGTTGAGTGCCAGTTGAGCCAGCACCATTTATTGAAAATGCTGTCTTTTTCTACAGGACAGTTTTAGCTCCTTCGTCAAATATCAAGTGACCCTAAATGCATGGGTTCATTTCTGGGTCTTCGATTCTATTCCATTGATCTACCCGCCTGTCACTGTACCAATACCGTTCAATTTTTATCACTACTGCTCTGTAGTACAGCTTGAGGTCAAGGATGCTGATTCCCCCAGAAGTTCTTTTGTTGTTAAGAATAGGTTTTGCTATCCTGGGTTTTTTGTTATTCCAAATAAATTTGAGAATTCCTGTTTCTAAGTCCATGAACGATTGAGTTGGAATTTTGATGGGGATTACATTGAATCTATAGATTGCGTTTGGCAGGATGTCCATTTTAATTGTATTAATTCTGCTAATCCATGAGCATGGGAGATCTTTCCATCTTCTGACGTCTTCTTAGATTTCTTTCTTCAGAAACTTGAAGTTCTTGTCATACAGAACTTTCACTTGTTTGGTTAGAGTCACACCAAGATTATATTGTTTGTGACAATTGTAAAGGGTGTCATTTCCCTAATTTCTTTCTCAGCCTGCTTATCCTCCAAGTATAGGAAGGCTACTGATTTGCTTGAGTTAATTTTATATACGGCCACTTTGCTGAAGTTGTTTATCAGCTGTAGCAGGTCTCTGGTGGAGCTTTTCGGGTCACTATCATCTGCAAATAGTGATATTTTGATTTCCTTCTTTCCAATTTGTATACCTTTGACCTCCTTTTGTTGTCTAATTGCTCTAGCTAGAACTTCAAGTACTATATTGAATAGATAGGGAGAGGGCAGCCTGTCTACTCCCTGATTTTAGTGGGAATGCTTCAAGTTTCTACCCGTTTAGTTTGATGTTGGCTACTGGTTTGCTGTATATTGCTTTTACTATGTTTAGGTATGGGCCTTAAATTCCTGATCTTTCCAAGACTTTTATCATGAAGGGATATTGAATTTTGTCAAATGCATTTTCAGCATCTAATGAAATGACCATGCTGGTTTTTTTCTTTGAGTTTGTTTATGTAGTGGATTACACTGATGGATTTTCGGGTATTGAAACATCCCTGCCTCCCTGGGATGAAGCCTACTTGATCATGATGAATGATCATTTTGATGTGTTCTTGGATTCAGTTAGCGAAAAAATTTTTTGAGTATTTTTGCTTTGATATTCATAAGCGAAATTGGTCTGTAGTTTTTTTGTTGTTGTTGGGTCTTTGTGAGGTTTTCGTATCAGTGTAACTGTGGCCTCATAGAATGAATTAGATAGAGTTCCTTCTGTTTCTATTTTGTGGAATAGTTTGAAGAGTATTGGTATTAGGTATTTGAAGGTCTGATAGAATTCTGCACTGAACCCATCTGGTTGGGAGACTTTTAATGACTGCTTCTATTTCTTTAGGGGTTATAGGTCTGTTTAGATGGTTTATCTTATCCTGACTTAACTCTGGTATTTGGTAGCTGTCTAGAAAACTGTCCATTTCATCCAGAAGTTCCAACGTTGCTGAGTTTAGGCTTCTGTAGTACAATCAGATGAATATTTGAATTTCCACAGTTTCTGTTATCTCTCCCTTTTCATTTCTGATTTCGTCGTTTTGGATACTGTCTCTGTGCTCTGTGGTGATTCTTGCTAAAGGTTTATCTATCTTGTTGATTTTCTGAAAGACCCAGCTCCTGGTTTTGTTGATAATTTGTATAGTTCTATTTGTTTCTACTTGGTTGATTTCAGCCCTGAGTTTGATTCTTTCTTGCCTTCAGTTCCTCTTGGGTGTATTAGCGTCTTTTTGTTCTAGAACTTTCAGGTGTGCTATTAAGCTGGTGGTATATGTTCTCTCCAGTTTCTTTTTGGAGGCATTCAGAGCTATGAGTTTTCCTCTTAACACTGCTTTCATTGTGTCCCATAAGTTTGGGTATGTTGTACTTTCATTTTCATTAAATTCTAGGAAGTCTTTGATTTCTTTCTTTATTTCTTCCCTGATGAAGTTATCCTTGAGTAGACTGTTGTCCAGCTTCCATGTGTATGTGGGCTTTCCGTTGTTGTTGTGGTCATTGAAGACCAGCATTAATCCATAGTGATCTGATAGGAGGCATGGGATTATTTCAATCTTCTTATACCTGTTGAGGTTTGTTTATTAACCAATTACATGGTCAATTTTGGAGACGGTACCATGAGGTGCTGAGAAGAGGTATATTCTTTTGATTTAGGATGAAATGTTCTATAGGTATCTGTTAAATCTATTTGGTCTGTAACTTCTGTTAGTTTCACTGTGTCTCTGTTTAGTTTGTGTTTCCAAGATCTGTCCATTGATGAGAGTGGGGTGGTGAAGTCTCCCACTATTATTGTGTGAAGTGCAATGTGTGCTTTGATCTTTAGTAGAGTTTCTTTTATCAATGTTGGAGCCCTTGCATTTGGGGCATAGATGTTCAGAATTGAGAGTTCTTCTTGGTAGGTTTTTCCTTTGATGAAGATGAAGTGTCCTTCCTTATATTTTTTGATGACTTCTGGTTGAAAGTTAATTTTATTCAATATCAGAATGGCTACCCCAGCCTGTTTCTTGGTAGCATTTGCCTGTAAAATTGTTTTCCAGCCATTTACTCTGACGTAATGTTTGTCTGAGGTGCGTTTCCTGTATGCAGCAAAATGCTGGGTCCTGTTTATGTATCCAGACTGTTAGTGTATGTCTTTTTATTGGGGAGAGATATTAGGAAATGGAGATTGTTGCTTCTTGTTATTTTTTAAGTTATTTTTATGTTTGTGTGGTTATCTTCTTGTGGGTGTGTTGAAAGATTACTTTCTTGCTTTTTCTAGGGTGTAGTTCCCCTTGATGTGTTTGAGTTTTCTGTCTATTAGCCTTTGTAAGGTTGGGTTTGTGGAAAGATATTGTGTAAATTTTGTTTTATCATGGAATATCTTGGTTTCACCATCTATGGTAATTGTGAATTTTGCTGAGCATAGCAGCCTGGGCTGGCATTTGTGTTCTCTTAGTGTCCGTGTGTGATTTGTCTAAGATCTTCTAGCTTTTATAGTCTCTGGTGAAAAGTCTGGTGTAATTCTGATAAGTCTGCCTTTATATGTTACTTGATCATTTTCCCTTATTGCTTTTACTATTCTTTCCTTGTTTTGTGCATTTGGTGTTTTGACTATTATGTGATAGGAGGAATTTCTTTTCTTGTTCAATCTATTTGGAATTCTGTAGGCTTCTTGAATGTTTATTTTCATCTCCTTCTTTAGCTTAGAGAAGTTTTCTTTTATGATTTTGTTGAAGATATTTACTGGTCCTTTAAGTCGAGAATCTTTACTCTCTTCTATACCCATTTTCCTTAGGTTTGGTCTTCTCGTTGAGTCCTGGATTTCCTGGATGTTTTGGGCTAGGGGAGTTTTGCATTTTGCATTTTCTTTGACTGTTGTGTCAATGCTTTCTATGGTATCTTCTGTACCTGAGATTCTCTCTTCTATTTCTTGTATTCTGTTGGTGATGTTTGCATCTATGACTCCTGATGTCTTTCCTAGGCTTTCTATCTCCAAGGTAGTCTCCTTTTGTGATATCTTTATTGTTTCTTTTCCCAGTTTTATATCCTGGATGGTTTTGTTCATTTTCTTTGTCTGTTTGGTTGTATTTTCCTATATTTCCTGTTTTAGGGCTTCTAGGTGTTTACCTGTGTTCTCTTGTATTTCTTTAAGGGAGTTATTTATTTCCTTCTTAAAGTCTTCTATCTGAGTCTTCCTTTTCTGGTGTCTTGGGGGTGTGTCCAGGGCTCACTGTGGTGAGAGAACTGGGTTCTGATGATGCCAAGTTGCCTTGGTTTCTGTTCCTTATATTCTTGCCCTTGCCTTTCGACATCTGGTTATCTATGTTGTTAGTTGGTCTTGCTCTCTCTGACTGTATCTTGTCCCTCCTGCAAGCCTTTTCATCAGTACTCCTTGGAGACCAGCACTCTCTGAGAGGAATTTGGGTTTGGAGAGCTGTGGTACAGGGTCAACTCTGGGGTGCAGAAAGAAACTAGAAGGATCCTGTCCCCACCTGTTCCTTGGTTCCTGTGTCCTGATGGCTCTGCAAGGGTCCCTTTGATTGAGGAATTTGAACAGAAGTGGTGGTCTTCCTGTGCTCAAATGATATGTTGGCACTCCTGGTAGACCATCTTTCTCCTGGCACTGATTATGGAGCCCTGGTCACAGGATCAGCTCCCTGGCCTCCGAAGGAAACCAGAAGGCCACTCCTCAATTACTATGACCTGAGGGTTCTGGATGGGTCTCTCTGAGCAGATGTGATGACCTTATCCCCTGATCACAGGCTTGTCCACACTCCTGGGAGGGTAGCTCTTTCCCTAAGCTATATGGGTATGGAGCTGCATGGCATAGCCCACAGGCATAAACCAAAAGGCTCCCATCCCAGGTTGTTCCTCTGTCCCAGTGTCCTGCAGTTTCTGGGGGGTTCCCACTGAGCAGTGGAGCCTGCCTTACCTCTACTCATGGGCTTATCCACACACCCTGAATGCTAGCCTTCTCCCTGTGTTATTTGGTTATGGAGCTCTGTGGCACAGACTGGAGTCCCCTGTTGCAGAAGGAGACCTGAAGGTTGCTGTCCTAGGCTGCCTGTAGTTCCCTGTGTCCTGGAGGTTCCGGGCAGGTCCTTCTAAGTAGATGTACTGGCCTTACCCCCTGATCACAGCATCTTTTCATTTTAACTTACAAACTTCCTTTAACATTCCTCACAAGGGAGGTCCACTAGAAAATGAATTTACTCACCTTTTACTTGTTTAAGAAAGTTCTATTCCTTTTTTGTTTTTTCCCTTTGTGTAACCCTGGCAATTCTGTAACTCACTGTCTAGACTAGGCTGGTCTGAAACTCATAGAAATCCACCTGCCTCTGCTTCGCAAGTGTTGACATTAAACGTATATACCATCACTGCCTGCCCAGCTTATCTAAGAAAGTTAATGTCTCTCACATTCCAAAGGACAGCTTTTTTTTTTTTTAAAAAAAAAAATGTGTATGAGTCTTTGCCTGGATGTGTGCAAGTATACCATGTGTAGCCTGGTTGCTGTGGAAGCTAGAAAAGACCATTAGATCTCCCTTGAACTAGAGCTACAGATTGTTGTGAACTGCCATGTGGGTGCTGGGAATTTAACCTGAGTCTTTTGGAAGAGTAACTAGTGCTGAGAGTAACTGCTGAGAATCTTTCTAGCCCCATTAAGGACAGCTTTAGCAGGTAAAGTATTCTACTTGGTTGGCTTTTTTTCCTTTTCTATGTCTTATGTCTTATGTTAGAACACCCTTTGAGTGTTCTATCCCATGCTCTAGGCCTACAGGGATTCTGTTGAGAAACTGATAGGTTATTGAGAATCCCTAATGCTTGGTAAGTTCCTTCTCTTTTGCTACTTCTGTAATGATCTTTGGCATTGATTTTTGAGAATTTGCATATATCTCCATTAAAATAATGTTATATTTAATCTATTTAATTTTTTTTGTGTTTTATCACTCTGAAGAGTCATCTGTCTCTCCCAGGTTTGGAAATTTTTGTCATAAATATAATAAACAATTATTTCCTGTTTTTTGGGGGGGGGGTTATTGTTACTTTTCTTGTCTTTCTTTCGCTTGACTTCCTTCCTTCCTTCCTTTCCTCCTCCCTTCCTGTCTTTATTTCTTTCTCAATATGTAGACCCAGCTTATCTGGAATTCACTGTGTAAATCAAAATGGTCATAAGCTCACAGAGATCTACCTGCCTCTGCCCCTTAAGATGCACACACACACACACACACACACACACACACAAATTCAAATACGCACCTCAAAAGCTGGGATTAAAGAAATGTGCCACTGCACCTGGCTAATAAAGACAGCTTATTTATTTTGCTGTATTTTTTTCTATTGAGTTTGTTATAATGCATATGCTGGTTCAATTGATGGTATCATATGATCATACTGGCTTTCTTTTGTAATAATATATTACATATTATACAAATAATCTATATTGTTTGAATTATAGTAAGATGTTTTTGTTAATATAATGGCCTTGTTTTCCTTTTCTTTTTTTCATATTTTATTTACATTTCAGATGCTTCCCTCTTTTCAGATATCCCCTTTGGAACCTCCCTATTTCCTCCGCCCTCCCCCTGCAACCATGGGGATATTCTCCAACCCACCCACCCACCAACCTACCTACCCACTCTCGTCTTCCCTCCTTGTCATTCTACTATACTGGGGGATCTAACACCCTCAGGCCCAAGGGCCTTGTTTTTCCATCCATGTAATTTTAAATAGCCTGGGTTCAAATTTAATTATTCTTTCTTTCACTTGATGGAGTCATTTATTGACAGTATCTTCATTTGTATTCAGTAACTGCTATTTGGGTGGGATCTGTTAGCATAGACCTAGATTTGCCCATAACCTAAATCCACAAGGATAATACTGACTTTGAGTCTCCAAAGATGATCGATGTAGTGTTAGTGACTACTTAGCTGGACTTTGATCCTTGGTACAGAGGGATATAATTGAAATGCAAGCTTAAGTGTCTGGCCTAATACTTTGGAAAGCCTTAAGACTGAAATTAAGATGTCTTAGTTTGCTTTCTATGACTGTACTAAGCCACTAACTAAAACTAATTTGGGGGAGGAAAAGGTTTACTTGCCTTACATGTCCCAATTATTGAAGGAAGTCAGGGCAGGAAGTGAATTAGGAGCAGGGACAAGAATCATGGAGGAATTCTGCTTTTTGGCTTGCTCAGCCTGCTTTCTTATACAACCCATGATTAAGGCGATGAGTCACCTCAAACACGAATCAAAAAAGTGCCTCTCAGACATGCCCACAGGCTAATTTTGTGGAAGCAATCCTCAACTGACATTTTCTTTTTCCCATATGTAACTAATGTGTGTCACAACAATAACACACCAATACAGTCCTAAGACTTTGGGATTTTAATTGCCAGCCTGAGGCCTGTGGCTATTAGTCTAATTCAGTGTTTCGGTAATCCTGGTAAGCTTACATCTCCATGTTATAGAATCCAGTTTGTAATGGGAGACTTACAGAAGTCTGAGTTTATTGGGTCCAAACTGGTGCACTAGGGAAGGACTCTACCACAATATTTCCTCTTCTACGTAGAAGTTGTGTCTCTCCTCTGTGCATCCATTAGGCTTAGTGGTTGAGTGACAAAACTAATATAAAACTCTCTTTCCAACCTTCAACGCATCTTTTCTTAGTTCTCTTTTCTTCCTATGCAGTTTTTTCACATGGATTCCTTAACTTTAGTTAGTCTACTGGTATGGGCTTGAATGCTTGGTTTTCAAAGACTAGACCAAATCACTCTGTGTACTTCAAACTGATATATGTGTGAGTGGTAGAAGCTTATATTCTACCATCTTGCTTATATTTATTTTATGTGAAGGGGATTTTAATTTAATGTGATCTTAGGGATGTGTTCCTAGAGACTTGCCAAACCTAATAATATGATTGGTTTTTATTTGCCAATGTTTGCCTGTGGATGAATCTATAATGTGCAGAATGCACAGTCCTGGGATGTCCGTATATATTTATCTTCCCTTGTTGCTTATCCTGAAATATCCCCATGAGCTCCCTGCTGTAACAATCTGTCAAGGTAACTTCTTCAGAAGTCTCTCTGCTAGTTTTCTCAAGTTTTCTTTCTGCTTCCAACTAATATACAGCCCGTCTTTCTGTAATACTATTCAAAATATGTTCAAGGTTCTGTCATATGCTCAAAAAATTCATATTATTATTTTAAATATCACACGTACATGATTCACATTGAACATTCAACCAGTTTCCATTTGCTAATTGACTTTGTTTTCCAAGCCTTTAACTTCCTTTTTTGTTTTCATTTTCAAACTTAATGAAATAAATAGCAAATTCAGTAGGCCATTTCAAATGATTTATTCATAAGGATTCAAAATCTGAGCAAACTGTTTTATATAATGTATCCAAAAAAGTTAAAAACAATATTCCTACCTGTACCAAAATAAACATGGAAATAAAACTTCTTTTTGAATGTAGGCATAGCTATTTTTGGAAATATAATGGAACACATTTTAAAATATTAATGTTTTAGTGTCCATATATAAAGATAAGATTCAGAATAGCCAAAAGGCATGTTAAATTTGATCTGAAATATATGTGATTGTATCACTTATACTCCCCCTTACTAGGTGTCAATTAGCATGGCCTGTTATTTTTCTTATCAATAATTGTCCAATTGGACAATTTTCTTCCATCTTCACTGATTCCCAGTACAAGTCATCTCCTGTTACAATTGCTGTCACAGCTTGCTAACTAAACTGCTGCCACCCTTCTTGATTTCAGTGGTAGGCTCTTTAATAACCCCTCCCTTTCTGTGTACCTAAAGACCCAACACATACCCTGCCACACAACCTATATCTAATTCTAAAAAGCATGCACCTCTACTATTACAGTTTGCTACTTTGCAAATAATTTTATAAGAGGAACCAAATTAAAGGTCTTGAGAGAAGTATATTATTTTTGGCCTATCTATTTTTTTTTTTCAAAGAATCCAGAGGGCCCTTATTACGGTGAGGATGAAGGATATTATGATTGTTGCTGGGATTAAGGAGCAGATAGGATCCTATAATGTTATACTCCTGATTCTCAAACTGGAAGAAGGAACCATCAGTCATGGGATGGAAATACTGTCTAGAAACAGAAAAAAGCAAGTAAATGGATTTCTTACTTGATTTTATCCCAGTAAAACTGATTTTGAATTCCAGACTTCTCGAACTGTAAGATAATGAACTTGTAATGTATGCCATCAAATTATATTTAAAATTTGTTATAGTAGGAAAATAATATAAATATCTGCAATAGACTTTACATAGAACAATATCTTATAAAATTGTAATTCTCCAGGCACTTAGGAAAGAGACCAAAGTACCTCACATATCTGCTAGGAATATGTGCTATGGACTGGTTATTATTCTTCTCAAAATCAACATATACAATTCTAAATTTTTAAGACTGAGAATGTGACCTTATTTGGAGATGAGAACTCTACAGAAATAATCACATAAGACAATAGGAATGGCCTTTGGTGCAATATGATTTATGACTTTATTTAAAAGAATAAGGAAATATGAAGACAGCATCACATGTATAGTGAGAAGACAATGTCAAGAGCCAGAGAGGAGATGACTGCCTGTTGATGAGCCAATAAGAGAGGATCTAAACAGATTATTTTCATAGCCTGTTCTGGTCAGTTGTTAACCTGACACAGCTAGAGTTATCTAGGAAGAGGAACCTCAACTGAGAAAATGCTTCTATAAGATAGTCTTTTACGCAAATTAATGGGGCAGTTTTTAGTTAATGATTGATGTGGCAGGGCAACCCACTGGATGGTGGCACCCCAAACAGGCTGTCTTGAGTGGTTTAAGAAAGCAGGTAGAGAAAAGCATGAAGAACAATCCAGGAAGCATCATGCCTCCATAGTCTCTACTTCAGTTCCTGTCTCCTTGTTCCACTTTGAGATCCTGCCCTGACTTACTTTCTCTCTCTCTCTCTCTCTCTCTCTCTCTCTCTCTCTCTCTCTCTCTCTCAGATTAGATATTTTCTTTATTTATATTTCAAATGTTTTCCCCTTTCTAGGTCACCCCTTCAGAAACCCCCTATCCCCTCCCCCTCCAGAAACCCCTGTCCCCTCCCCTCCCCCTGCCTATATGAAGGTGCTCCCTCACCCACTCCCATCTGTTCTCCTGTCCTGGCATTCTCCTATACTGGGGCATCAAACACTTTCAGGCCCAAGGGCCTCTCCTCCCACTGATGTCCAACAAGGCCATCCTCTGCCACATATGTGGCCAGCACCATGGGTCCCTCCATGTGTATTCTTTGGTTGGTGGTCCAGTCCCTAGGAGCTCTGGGTGGTCTGGCCTGTTGACACTGTTGCTTCCTCCATGAGGCTGCAAACCCCCTCAGCTCCGGCAGTCCCTTCTCCAACTCTTCCATCGGGAACCCCCCCAGCTCAGTCCAATGGTTGTCAGGCTCTGGTAGAGCCTCTCAGGAGACAGTCATATCAGGCTTTCATCAGCAAGCACTTTCAGGCATCCACAATAACATCCCGGTTTGGCGACTGTATATGGGATGGATCCCCAGGTGGGACAGTCTCTGGATGGCCTTTGCTTCAGTCTCTGCTGACTTACTTCTATGTTCCACTGTGATCAGGACATGTAAGCCAAACAAATCCATTCCTCCTTGAGTTGTTTTTGATCACAGTGTTTATCATAGCAATAAAAAGTAAAGTAGGACATTGCCCTTAAAAAATGTGCTGACTTCTTGATTTTGAATTTTTTTGTGTACAGAACCAGACACAATATATTTCTATTGCTTATGTCTTCCAATTCATAATACAGATGCCTAGAAAAAAATAATATACCCTGCCTGGCTTGGCCATATCACACATCTTTTGGCTTGCCCTCAGTTACTCCTACTTTTCCTTTCTGCCTTCCAACTACATGAGTCTTTTTTCTGGTTTCTCTTTCTTATTTGCTTGTTCATTTTTCTTGTTGTTGTTATTTATTGAGACAAAATCTCTCTATGTAATCCTGACTGTACTAGAACTTGCTATGTAGATTTACCTGCCTCTGCTCCTGAGTGTTGGTTTAAAAGATATGTACCACCATGCACAGCTTGAGTTTCCTCTTTCTAAGCATTTGTACACTCTTCATGGGGCATCTCTCTCTTTACCACTTATTATTTGGAAAATACAAACTTCTCCTTCAGGTCTCAATTTAAGCATTATGTGACATTTTATAGCTGTCAATCCAAAAGTGCAGCTATTCTTCTTTATTCATTTGTAGTGCTCTGTTCTTTTCTGCATTTCCTCATATAAATGCATTTCTTCTCACAAATAAATTTTGAAGATTATTCTATCAATGGCTCTCAGTGACCATGACTATAGTATTAACCATTGCATATACTATTCCTTGCATACTATTTAGCATTGGATTAACTACTGATCAACAACTGATGGGGGCAGTTATATATTCATTACTGAGTGAACAAATAAATGCATGTTCTGTATGATCTCTTATAAAATCTTTTTAAACTCATATTCCATTAGTTTCTGCCTCATATTCCATTAGCATCTGCTTTTGCTGGCTAATCTTGGATTTCAATTTGACTATATCTGGAATTATGTAAAACCCCAGGAGCTGGCATGATAGAATGATGAAATAGCCTCTTAAAGACACAGTTACCATACCAAATAGGTAGCAGCAGCTTAGAGAGCTGGGGAAGGGTTCTCCAGATGGTGGTATATGCTTTGAACATCCAATATATAATATAGTTTCTCCCATAGTCAGGATTCATGGATCTAGAAAATGAAGGGTAGAAAAGGAAATATTTCCACTCACCATCTCAGTGATCAAATAGGGAGATTTTTGTTTCCTCTTCTTATGACCTCGAGTTTTCCTGGTATAGATGTTTTGGTTCAAGATGGGGGAGTATTTTTTTCTTGGAGATACAAGAAACATTCCATTGAACTGGAAGTTCAGACATCCCCCTTCTGATGCCCCAAAGCCAAAAAGCTTAGAAAGATAGTTTAGTGTTAGGAGGGTTGATTCATCAGATTACCAGGGGGAAAATGGATTGTTTCTCCACAACAGAGGTAAGGGAGTTTATGTCTAGAGTACAGGAGATCTTTTAAGGATATCTCCATGTTGCCATGTCTTATGATAAAAGCCAATGGGAAACTACAACAACCTAATCCAGACAAGACAGCCACTGTTGGACTACTCAGACTACAACCTGTAAGCCACTTTAATAAATCCTCCTCTAATGTGTGAATGTGTGTGTGTGTGTGTGTGTGTGTGTATGTGTGTGTGTGTGTGTGTGTTCATGTGTGTTCATTCTATTAGTTCTGTTTCTTTACAGAACTTTGATCAATATCTTACCTAATAGGCTACTCTTTATAATATTGTTGGGGAAAAGTTTCAGAAACAAGGTTGTATTCTGTCAATCCTTATCTTATAAAAGGAGGAACCTGAATCCCAGTTCATGGGCATTCACACAGATAGCTTCTCAGATTCAGTCTTCCCTGAAACTTAGGAAAACATCTTTCATATGAAAAACTTAAGCTGGTAACATATCTGATATGGACAAGTGAGAGAATGCAGAATGAAAGGCATGGGACTATTAAGTGTTCCTCCATGAGAAAAGAAAGAAAATCCAAAGAGACATCAGTGCTTAGGACAACGTAGTTCCCTTGAAGTGTAAGAATTCCATATGTCTTATTATTCCTAGTTTCATGCCCAAGAGATACAATAACTAGCAGCTCTGCTATTTGTTTTCATCTTGTTTGTACAAAACAGCACCAAAATCATAACTTCAGTTGAATGTTGGAATGTGGTAAAACCATATATATATAAATAATACTTTGGTTTATAATACTGACTTTTCTTTCTCTCATGGCTATTAATATTGTCAGTGTCATAAACTACAATTTTAACTTGGTAAGAATCTCACTTCAATATGTAAGAGAACAAGTAAATCCAGTTTCACTCTCCAATGACTCCGTTTTAAAATTGCTCATGTGTGACAGCTTATGAGTCACAGTGTTTGTGCTATAAATTCATTATAGATTCTCATATGATGTTCCATCATCATTGCAGCTTGGCATGGTTTCAAAGTTTCTCACTAGCACTAACATTTTGTTATTTTTCTTTCTGTTTGCTTTAATAGCCTACCCTTTAGAATGTTGTTTTGCATTATAGAAAATTTGAACATATCCCCAATTAAAGTTGTCTACTACAATACTAATTCTAAACTAGCTATCATGACTCAGAATGCCAGTTGAGTCAGAAAACAACAGTTTGAAGGTTCTACATTTAGCTGTTTGAGAAGTTGGATGGTGTTAACACACTGCCATTGATCCAACTGTTTTCAGAGTTGAATTGCTAGTTTCAGTCAGCGTTCCAATCAAGCCATCTGGTCTTTTTGGCCATTCAGAAAACCAAATCAAATCAACTACTCAACTGCTCAGAAATCGACCCAAAAAGTGGTCAATACAATCAATCCTATCAAACCAGCCTCAGTCCTACAGAGGAAAGCTGCTAAAACACAACATGTCAAGGGAATTGCAGATTGTTTTTATTTTCCTTTGAGAGAACATAAACCCCTATTTTACAGTTCCCATGATAAAGGCATTTTTAATAAATAATAACAGTTCAGCATTTTATGCTAAATAAGTTCTAGGTTTTAATGTATTAAAGTTTACAATACACCTTTACAAATGATATGCTAGCTTTTAAACACAAACACACACACATACACACTCACACGCACGCTCACAAACACTCCCTTAGGTAGCTATAAAATTCCATGTAGGTTTCTTTTTATTTTTTAAATAAAATAACTATGTTTTCTTTCTTTTTTATTTATTTTTTTCTACTTTATTTATATTTCAAATGTTTCCCCCTTTCCAGATCTCCCCTTTGGAACCTCCCTATTCCCTCCACCCTCCCCTGCCTCTATTGGGGTATTCCCCCACCCACCTACCCACCCACTCTTGTCTTCCCTCCTTGGCAATCTCCTATACTGGGGTATCTAATACCCTCAGGCCCAAGGGCCTCTGCTCCCCCTGATGTCTAACAAGACCCTCCTCTGCCGCATATGTGGCCAGCACCATGGGTCACTCCATGTGTATTCTTTGGTTGGTGGATCAGGCTCCAGGAGTATCAGGGGGTCAGGCCAGTTGCCACTGTTGCTGCCTTTCTGGGGATGCAAACTCACTCAGCTCCTTTAGTCCCTTCTCCAAGTCCTCCACCTGGGACCTCCCACTCCACCCTACTCTTGCTGTGAAGTGACTCTTGGGTATTTCGAACTCTTGGGCTAATAACCACTTAACAGTGAGTACATACCATGTTCATTCTTTTGTGACTGTGTTAACTCACTCAGGATGATATTTTCAAGATCCATCCATTTGTCTGCAAATTTCATTAAGTCATTGTTTTTCATTGCTGAGTAGTATTCTATTGTGTAAATGTATCACATTTTCTGTATCCATTCCTCTGTGGAGGGACATCTGGGTTGATTCCAGCTTCTGGCTATTATAAATATGGTAGCTACTATTTTTTATTTTTTATTTTTTTTCTAAACATAGTCTCACCACGTCACCTTAGCTTGCACAGGACTCACTATATAGACCAAGCTGGCCTGCAACCCACAGAAGTTTGCTTGTCTCTGACTCTCAACAGCTGGGAGTAAGGAACTCACCACCATGCCTGGCTTGTGCACATTTCTTTATATGATCAGAACTTTTGAGATCTCTTTTTAACTTATTTTTATGTGTGTCTATGTGTCTTTCTGAGTGAATGTCATATGTATGTGTATCTTTGTACCTATAGAGGCCAGAAGAGTGCATTGGATCCCTAGTAGTTAGAGTTACAGGTAGTTGTGGGTCACCTGACATGCTACTGGGAAGTAAATTCAAGTCTTTTGAAAGAAGAGTGTATGCTCTTAACTGCTGAGTTATGACTCTTGTCCTAGGACCAGAATCTTAAAAATGAAGTATTTGAAGATATTTAGGCAACAGGAATATTAATGAATTACATAAAAGGAGTGAACAGATTATTGACTACAAAATATAAAACATGTTAAACATTGAAAATTAATTATTTAGGTATATATATATATATATTGATAGCATCAAAAATTTAAGAACTTTGAGAAAACTGTCTTTTTGAAAGCTCAAATAAAAAAATTAAATGTCAAATGAAATATTCCCTAAAAAAATAAAGGTTTTTTTTTTCTTTGTTTTTGTGGGCATTTTGTTTTTTGTTTGTTTACTTATTACTTTGGTTTGGTTTTTCTTTTTCTTTTTTTCTTTTCTTCTTCTTCTTCTTCTTCTTCTTCTTCTTCTTCTTCTTCTTCTT
>JADRCH010007448.1:1221327-1278263 GCA_019843965.1 Rhynchomys soricoides
TTCTTCTTCTTCTTCTTCTTCTTCTTCTTCTTCTTCTTCTTCTTCTTCTTCTTCTTCTTCTTCTTTTTTTTACAGCCTTGGCTGTTCTATAAACAAATTGTGTATAGACCAGACTGAACTCACAGAGATCTGCCTGACTGCCTCCTGAGTGCTGGGATTAAAAGTGTGTGTCACTTCCTACCCAAACTTTGTCCTGCTACATGATGTGCAGGGACAAAGATGAGGAGAGACTGCAGGAATGGTCCCCCAATGACAGGACCAATTTCTGACCCATCCCATGGGCAAGAACCAATCCCTGACACTATTAATGATACTCTGTTATACTTGCAGACAGGAGCCTAGCATAACTGTCCTCTGAGAGTCTCTACCCAGCAGCTGACTGAAGCAGATGCAGAGACCCACTGCCAAATATTAAGACAGAGCTCAAGGAGTCATATGGAAGAGTTGGCAGAAGAGATAGAAACTCCACAGGAAGACCAGCAAAGTCAACTAACTTGGACCTTTGTGAGCTCCCAGAGACTGAACTACCTACCAAAGACATACATGAGCTGGACTGAGGCCCTCAGTTCATATGTAGCAGACATGTAACTCAGTTTCCATGTGGGTCCCCCAACAACTGGAGCAGAGGCTCTCCGTAAATGTGTAACCTGACTGTGGTATCTGTTCCCAAACAAGACTGCCTTGTCTGGCCTCAGTGGGAGAAGATGCACCTAATCTTGCAGAGACTTGATACACCAGGATTGGGGGATACCAGGGGGTGTATCCTCTCATAGGAGAAAGGGAGGGGGAGAAACTTTGTGAGGGAGGTACTGGGAGGGTGGGTACTGAGAGGTATTTGGGATATTAATTAATTAATGAAATTGAATTACTTTTTAGCATAGAACTAGAGGTCCTCATAACATTTGTCAGAACTTAATTTTAGTGAATATCATTTGAATAATTTCTAAATGAGATAAGGAGTTTACAATCATGATATTTCTATATTAAAATTTTTTGTAATACATAAAATCTTAATTTTATTATTCCTTATATTGAACTAACTACACCAGCTTCTTATAAATTTTAAATATTCTATTCTGTATCATAAAATTAGGTATTTAATGAAGAAAATTTATACCAAATTGAAGTTCCTGGATATATCGACACAGTAGACAAAATAGTCTCATCAACTTAGTAAATTTTTGCTCAGAGCAAAACAACAGATTGCAAAACACAAATAATATATGAGCAATCCATTATTCTACATATAATAATAAACTCATATTAAACAGAAATTATATCTACAGCATAACACACACATGAATGCATACATAGAAAATTATACAATAATGACATTTTCTTTGGAAATGTTTTTTTCTTTTTTTTTTTTTTTGAGAAAGGCTTCATGGCAGCAATTCATTCTTCCTAATTAAAAAACAGGAGGTATTGCACTCTTGAATTCAGTTCAAGAAACAAATTTCAGTTCACCAAATGCTACTGTAGCAACACAATGAAGCTATGTGCAATCATTTGGTAATGATTCCCATAAAGAAAACTAGACTATATGGGAACAGGCAGATCTCCAAATCCTCATCCATCAGAAAGCATTTGGATGCCAAACTAAAATGAGAAATCAGGAAGTGAACTGTTTTGATTCTTTATTAGAAGACAAACAAACAAAATCAAATTGGAAGAGAACTCATCCAGGCAATGAGCAAAGGTTTTGAATGGGTAAGGTTGTACAGAATTAGAGTGATTCAAATTCTTTATACTCATCCACATATAAGGAAATTTAGAAGCACTAAATTCATTTTATTTGCAAAGATAGCCATGAGTGCATAATATTATAATAAAGGAGCATTCTATATAACTAAGAGCAAAATGGGTTAAATTATTGTAATGTTGCCCACTGCATAATAAAGTCAGATACTTGTGTACTTTATCTGGTATGAAAATATGCTCTATTAATTACTACTTTTTCTTCTATATCTTCTTTCACTCCTTGTTCCTATGGTACTTCTTTCCTGACTACAATACATTTACATTTTATATAGCTTATCATTTTTTGAAGAACAAAGCATAACAGAAGATTCTTTCAGTTTTGAATCCTATTCCCTTGTCAAGCTAGCATCTTTTCCTCTAGCTGCTAAGTACCTTGCCTTGAGAAATGCCTGATAATATGTTTCCCTCTCTTTAGATTATTTTAAAATGCAACAGAAGGTACACTTACCATCTGTTAAATAATATAAAAGTATTGAGAACCCAAACGTTAATAAAGACATAACATTAACTCTCAAGATAAATGTAGTCTAGAAAAATGTATAGAAAATGCATAAAAAACAAAATACCTACTATAGCAACTCTTGTTAAACAAACTCAATAACCAAATGTTTTAATAAGAAAATAGTTAACAGTGGTTCTCCAGCTGAGGGTTGTGACCCCTTTAAGGGTTGAATAACAACTCTTTCACAGGGGTCTCTTAAGACCATCTGCATATCAGATATTCACATTATGATTCATAACAGTAGCAGAATTACAATTATGAAGTAGAAACAAAGATAATTGTACAGTTTGGGGTCACCAAAACATGAAAAACCATATTAAGGGGTCTTAACCAGAGTTAAGATATTTACACTTCTCAGTACAGTATTCACTACTTTCTATCTAAGCTAAGATACCAAATATATTCTGATAACAGAGTGTTTTATGATATTCAAAGCCTCACAATCCCAACAGAGATGTCAAACAGATTGAAATATTAAGAGAGGCTTGGCTGTATAACATGATGCAATACTTAAATATCACAACCACGTATCATGAAATTGAAGTATTTACACTTTTGCTATAAAATAGATAACAATAGTTTTCTCTCCGATGAGCTTAATTTTGAAGGTTTAACAACTGGTGGTCAAATAGGAGACTAGAAGAAGGAAGATAGCTCATGTTCATGGATTGGCAGAGTTAATACTGATGAAGTGGCCATATTCTAAAAAGTCATATACTTACTCAATATAGTCTCTATCAAAATTATGATATTCTTCATAGAGATAAAAAAAATCTAGTCTATAAATTCATGTTAAAACATACACATGCTGAAATAGTCAAGGAAACTGTGAGGGAAAACCAAACTAAATTAACAGTAGCAAAAACCCAACCAAACGAACAAAACAAACAATGCTGGAGATGTCTACAGAGCTCATTTCAAGTTATACTACAGAGACAGGGTAATGAAAATAGCCTGGTATTTGTACAAAAACAGACATGTAGACTGATGAAGTCGAAGACTCAGAAATGTACCTACACGATTATAGTTACTTGACAAAGATGTCAGAAGTACACATTGGAAAAAAACAGCCTCTTCAACAAATGATGATGGGAAAATTATAGCATCATCTATATTTACAATACCCATATTTTTCATCCTGTACAAATATCCATTGAAAAATGGAGCAAAGGCTTTAATGTAAAATTTAAACTGTGGAAATTGCTAGAAGAAAACATTTCAAGATACAGGGATATGTAAGAACTTTGTATAAAGGAACCTAATAGCTCAACAAATAATCCCTAGAATTTAGAATTGGCATTGTATCTGTATTAGTTACTTTTCTATTACTGTGACAAAATAACATGACAAAAACAATTCATAGAATAAAATGAGTTTATTTTAACTCACTCTTCCAGAAGTTTAGACTCCATAGTGGTGGGGACATCATGACAGTAGGTGGCAGGCATGGCAGCAGGAACAAGAAGCAGAGAGCTAACATCTTCAACCTCAAACAGGAAGCAGAGAGCAAACTGTAGGTGAGGCAAGGCTTTTGGCTCTCAAATGCAGGCTTCAGTAACATACAACTTTCAGCAAACTCACAACAAATGAACTTCCTCAGACAGTGCCACTGACTCAGTACTGAGTTTTCAAACATTCTCATTTAAACCATAACAGTATCAAACTTAAGTGGTTCTGAGTAGCAAAGCAAACACCAGATTGAACAGATAGTCTGAAGAAAGGCAGAAAATGCTCCCAAATATAGTATACATACACTAAATGTCCAAAGATTAATAATTAGATCAATGAATGGATCGCTTGAATGGCACAGCAATTATCAAGTGAAGAAATAAAACTGCTCAACTTCTTTAGGAACCAGGGAAAAACAAATGAAAAATATATTGAGATCCCATCCTAGCTAGTTAGAATGGCTTCCATCATTAGAATTCTAAATATTTCTGTACCCAATATAGCTTCGACTAATTTTATAATGAAAACACTACTAGATTTATTTTTAGTTATTTACTTTATTTTATGTGTATGAGTGTTTTGTCTGAATGTATTTATTTATTTATATTAACCACATGCATACAATGAATGCCTTAGGAGTCTATAAGGTGTCAGATCACCTAGAATCAGAGTTACAGACAATTGTGTACTGCCTATGTGTGCCAGGAACCATGCCTGGGTCCTCTGCAAGAACAAGTGCTCTTAATTACTGAGCCATCTCTCCATCTTCCACTACTAAAAACTTAAAAATCACAGTTTAGCTTCAACACAATATTAGTGTAAACAAAAGTCTTCATTTTAGCATCTGTAGAAATAAGCAACTTAAAGTAAGATCATGAAGCATCCATAAGTGAAAACAGGTCAAATTTAATTCTGCCTCTTGAGTCTCACTGCCGAATGGCTGCACTATATTGCTTTCAGCTAACTTTGAAATCTAAAACAGATACGACCAAATAGATCAAGATGAATGGGACAGACAGTGTGTGTGCACTAATCTAACACTAAGTTCCTTCACTGACTCTAATAAACAGGGTGGATGTGAATTACCAGGTTCAATGGGTGGGCTTCTGTTTCCTCTGAAAAGTTTTGGCAAAGGACTGATGGTAGTCATTCAAAACTTACCCCCCGGGTGCAGGAATTTAAGAGATTTTATCAGAGCTCTGCAAAGAAGCAGGAAAACAGATGCTTTGAAGACCAGAGCTTTCTATTTTCCATCTTTTGACCCAAAGACTTATTCTTGGATCTAACTTTGAGTTCTGTCTTCCTCATAGCTCTCTTGGCACTTGAAGAATAAACAGAAAGAGCAGAGGCAGGCAATATGCCAGACTTCGTTCTGTAAGACAGATAGAGTGCCAAAAAGGCACATCTAGGAAAAAGGAGAGTGAACCCCACCTCTCACATCAGTTTCTGGCATATCTTTAGACCAAGCAATGCTACACAGACCTCAGCACCAAAGCATTCACCCTGGGAACCCTATTATTGCTCAGCCACAAGCAGTCTGAGTAGCATTTTACCCAGTGCCAGCTGAAGAATGTATTTGGAGAGAGGGGCACATATTTAAGTTGCATAGGCAACTTAGAGGATTCTCATAGAAACCCAGCTGGAGTTGAAAACTAATAAAACATTAGTCTAGGTTTATGGAACTTAAACTGGATTAGGACTAGACCCAGAATGGATCTCTGCATATTTACTCTGAGGCTGAAACTCATACTTTTTATTTTACTCTGAAATTGTTTTCTATTCATTCAGTACATTGAAAGTTAGTAATTCTTTTAAATATTTTATGATTATAATTACTATTATTGTATGTGCATGTGTGGTCATATATATGCGTGTGTGTGTATGTATGTATGTACGTATGTATGTATGTATGTGTGTGCATGTAATTCATCTCCATGCATTCTTGTGGGGAGGCCAGAGGTCAACATTGGGTGTGTTTACCATTATCAACATTTATTTATTTATTCATTCCTTCATTTTTTTTTTGTTTTTTGTTTTTTGTTTTTGTTTTTTTGAGATAGGGTCTTTCTATATAAACCAAGCTGGCCTTTAACTGAGAAATATTCCTGCTTCTGTATTCCAACTGTTGGGATTAAGGGTATACACCTTTATTTGTTGATACAGGGTTTCTCACTGAACCTGGACCTCTGTTTCCTCTCCATTAACTGTCTAACACCCAATGCTGAGTTACAGACATGTATCATGTTGCCCAAATTTTGTGGGTTCTAGGGATGCAAGCTGAGGTCCCTGTGTTTGTAAAGCAGGCACTTTACCCATCTCTTTGAGTCATCTCATTTACGTCCTTTAAAAGATTTGATTTGATTTGATCTGATTTTTTCAGAGCTGAGGACTGAACCCAGGGCCTTGTAGTTTCTAGACAAGTGCTCTACCACTGAGTTAAATCCCCAACCCCAAAAGTTTTATAAACTTTTTATAAAAAGTTAAAATAAAAACAAAAAAACAAAAAACAAAAACAAAAACAAAAACTGTGTATCTTAAAAAATTAAAAAGAAGAAACATAACTGCTACTAATTTCTTCTTGCCAGGCAAGGAGGGATCATTGAAAAGTACAGTAAACCACTGTAGAAATACCAATTGGACCATTTTTAGACACAGATCATTTGTCAAGTAGCAGGAAGTTTAAGTGTGGTATGAAAATTGGTTCATCTTCTTAAACATGTTAATCTTAAATCCAACCTCTTCTGGTCACAGATAGAAGCTATTAGGTTAAAGATTATATTTTTGTGCTGATTTGCTGAGATATGGGTTTATTCACCAGAGTACTTAAGTTTTGATGATTACATAAACCTGAGGACATGAATTAGAGTCAGGGACACTCCAGGATGAATGACACAAGACATAAACTAGACTTAGTGATGTTCAATGATAAATAGCCTGCAGACATAGCAATAGTACCGCTAGTCTTATGATCCCAAGATCACAATAGGGAGGCGTTGCCTGGAGAAAGAGTTGGGTGGTAGGTTATTAGATTCACATGAATGTAAAGATGACAAATATATTTTTGCCTAGTGATGTCATACCTATTTTGATGTCATATTCATCTTAATGCCATAATGCAAAGTCTTATGATTTTTACAGGTTTGTCTTAAAGCTGGTATAAATAGTTCTACTGTCACATGAATTACAGCTTGATAATAATGTACAATACTTGATAATGACAAACTGTTACTGGCTTATACAGTGGTTCATCTTATCTTAACTAAGTAATCTGATGAATACACACAAATCTCTGCAACCCACAAGACATATAATCTTTACTAATACCCTCCTCTTGTGACATTAAGAAGTTTGATTTAGATTAGCATGTTTAGAAGGAATTCCTTGTGCTTATTTAAAGTAATTGTAAATCAGCCTCAGACATGGTCAGGAACTGTTCCAGAAGACAGTATTGAAATCATAGTAGATGATAGCTCCATATGCTTCATTGAGTCTGAGGGGTTTACAGTGGAACAAGATGTTGGGATACATGATGGTGGTATTAATGTTCATGTCTTTTTGTAAATGCCAGTTACAGTGTATACTTACATATTACTATCATCAAGACATTTAACACCTAGGTGGACATGGTAGCACATGCCTTTAATCCAAGCACGTAGGAGGAAGAGGCAGGCAGATTTCTGAGTCCAAGGCCAACCTGGTCTACAGAGTGAGTTCCATGATAGTCAGGGTTACACAGAGAAACTCTGGCTAGAAAATAGCAACAAAAATTACAAGTAAAAATAGAAAAAATCCTTATAGAATAAGGATGTAAAATATCTGGGGACCTGGAGAGAGAATTCAGAAATAGAGAGCACTTAGGCACTTTCAGAGGAACCAGATTCTGTTCCCAGTATACACATGGCAGCTCACATCTAACCTTAATGCTAGTTTTAGCAATCTGGTGCCCTAAATTTTATTCTCTTGGGAATTTTCTAGTACCATAACTAGAGTCCTTATTTTAAATCCAAAACCTTATTTATCCTACAAAACTGCATCTCTATATCTTATGCAAAAATTTTTATTATCATTTTATATTACTGTAAGCTGATGGAACATACAAGCAAATTAATACTTTTGTTTTTCACCTCCTAGCTGAACAAAAATACATAATGTAGCCTTTTTGTTAGAAAAAGATGATTTTCACATTTCAATAAGAATGACACAAAGCTCTGTCTTAAATAAGATCAGAGTAATAATGAAACCATCTTTGAAGGAAAATTTATAAGCATATTTTATTTAAATAGATCTTCCAGGAGGAAATGAAGAATTCATAGCTTTTACTTAGAGGGCGGCTGTTTAAACAGTTATGTGCTCAATTATGTGTCAAATTTTATGTGTGCAGCCTACCAACAATGTTCCCTTATAGGAAAATCAGTATTTCCACATCACAATTCCCAAAAGGACTTGAAAGTCTCAAAATTTGGTGTCTTCTTCAGATGGCTTCTCTAAGTTCTACCCAGGCTTTATTAATGGTTCATTTCACACCATCATTCATCTCTATCTTTGTACATTTTCTTTTGAACATCTATTTATCCCTTATTAAATCTGTTTTGGTATCATGTAAATATTTTATTTCTTTTCACATTGTTTTCCAACCTGACTCAAATAATTCCACAGTGTGTTCTCTGTTTTCTTTCTACAGTGAGATAATAACTGAATTTTGCTAATTTGTATTTTTTTATAGTGGCTCTCTCTGTTATGTAGCCCTGGCTGTCCTACAATACTCTATTTAGACCAGAGTATACACACAGAACTCACAGATTCACTTGTTTTTATCTCCTGGGTACTGGAATTAAAGGCATATGACCTCCCCAAAAACCTCCACTTGGATGTTTTTGAACTACTTTCCATAAAGATGGTCTTTAAAAGAGATTGTTCACATTAAAGACTAACGCTTTCCATTTACATTAGTAGTGAATGTGACTGCATGTATATCTGTGTACCAAGTGAGTGCCTGGTACCTAGGGATGCCAAAAGAGGGTTTTGGAGCCATTGAAACTAGAGTTATGGATTGTGATGAGCTGCCATATGTGTGCTGGTAATCAAACCTGGATCTTCATAAAAAGCACTTAATGCTCTTAACCACTAAACTACCTCTCTAGCCCCATACTTACATTCTTTACCAAAAGATCAGATGACTTCTGCATGAACTACATATACACTTCATTATCAGGGGGCACAAATTTATGTAACAAAGTCTACCCATAATTACCACCTCTGCCTCCTGAGTGCTAGGGTAAAAGGAGTACACCACCAGGACTGGCCTTCTATGGCATCTTCATTTCTGTCACCATCTTACATTTTCTTCTATACTGATGTTCAATCAGGGCATCAGATACATTTTCCTAAGGAGACTTTCTAGCATTTTTACATATTCTGTTTTTTTAAAAACACATATGCTCTAAAGACTCAGTTCTCAGGTAAATGCTCCAAGAAAGATTTTGGATTGGGGAGTGGCTAGACACCAAGTCAGCTGCTTTCATGCTCTCTAGGACACCAGGTTAACCAGAAAACTATCTTGGCTAAAGAGACTTTGTGACCTGCCACAAGAAATTGATAAACATGGGGATCTTAACATCTTGGCGGTGGCTGTAGGTAATGTTTCAATAAGAGAGAGAGAGAGAGAGAGAGAGAGAGAGAGAGAGAGAAGAGAGAGAGAGAGCACAGATATCTCTTTGAAGTTCTGATTTCAATTTTTTCAGAATTTAACACATATACGCACATCTATATGTAGAGAGGGGATATTTTATTCATTTTTGGCATTGAGTTGTATAATTTATTCATGTATTTTGTTTATCAACCATTTAAAACATATATATTCTATAAAGATTTTCATTCAATGTATAGGTTGGCCTTTTTAATTGTGTCTTTAGGTGGAAGCCTTTTAGTCTAATGTTTCCCACTTACTTTTCTTTGCTTTGGTTGCTGATGCATTGGAGTCATATCCAAAACTCATTGCCATAAATAATACCAAGAAGATTTTTCCCTGTGCCATCTTATAAGAATGTTTACAGATTAAGGTCTTAAGTCTTACTTTTAGGCTCTTAATCCATTTTTTTAGTTTACTTTCTGTGTGATATAGAACAGGAGTCCAAAGGAATTCTCTTTTACATATAGATGTTCCAGTTTTGCAACACTATTTATTGAAGACAATATCTGGTCCCAGTGTTATTTCCTCAAAATTATGTCAAAGGTTAGTTTATCGTATATATTTGTCTTCAAATCTGGGCTCTTCTTTCTCTTCCATTTACCTATGAGTAGGTTTTCTGATAGTACTAGACTATTTTTGATTGCTACAGTTATGTGATATATTTTAAAATTAGAATATATGATGCCTATGATTTATTCTTTTTTTGTTAAAAATTGCTTTGACTGGGGCTGGAGAGATGACATAGCAGTTAAAAATACTGGCTACTCTTCAAGAGGTCAATTCGCTACACAGACATGATGGCTCAAAACCTTCTATAAAACTCCAATTCTAGGAGTTCTGAAAACATCTTCTGGCCTTTGAGGGCAGTACATGGATATGGTACACAGATATACATACAGATAACACACACACACACACACACACACACACACACACACGCATGCATATACACACACATAGTAAAAATTAATAAAAATATTTTGTTTGCTTTAACTAACCATGTTCTTTTGTGATTCTATTTTAATTTTAGGATAATTTTTTAATTTCTGTGCAAAAAAAGATTTTTACATGGAATAATAAATTCCTTGAGTATTGTGGACTTTTTGATACCCAGATGTGTGATTACACCTCACCTTTACACTTATTTATGTGTTTTCTGATTTTATTCATGCTTTACCATTTTCACAGTACAGATCCATTCCTTTTTGGTTAAATTTCCTTCTAATAATTTTATTTTATTATTAGCTTTGCTGATTTCAGACAAAAGAAACTCAGCTAAGAAAATGAGAAGAGAAAGAATTTTGACCCTTGCTTAAAAAGTTGAACTTAAATCTCCATCAAAGGTAACATAAGAGTAACCTTAGATGTAGGAATCATTTAGAGTTTAGCATCATTTATAACTATCATAATCAGAATAATGAAAATTATTAACTTGAGCACACATAGAGTGGTTCATGGTCAATGTATCAAATGTAGAAAAGTCTGGTATCTTTGGGAAATCAGATATGGGACTTAGGGGGTTGCCTAATAACTTGGTAAGCAGGAGCATTATTAATTATAATTGGTTTCTTCCCATTTCTTTTCCTTAGAAAGAAAACATAAATCTTCTTGACTGATGGAAAATCTATGGCTTTTCTAATCATACATTGGAGGATCTGGAAGAATTCCTAAAGTATTCAGGGAACTGGGTTGATCCCAGAATAGACTGCAATGCAGCTCTAAGGGATTATTTTAGACAGTAAATGGAGACTTTTTTAGTGCAAAGAGCAAATGAGGTTAGAAGATATTTCACTAATGTTGGCATGACATCTAATATGTGCTGTACATACTTCTAAGAGCTTTACACATATGACTTTATTTAATCTCAATGAAAAACACTACCTTCTGTAACAGAGAGATTATAGCTTGCTAAGAGTTTCAGGTTTGGTAAATGTTATAATCTAGCTCCAGAGTCTATTATTCTAAATAGTATATATATTATCTATTCATTGAAGCAAGCAATTGGTTAGCAGGATAAATAAAAAGAATCTGGGGACTGGAGAGATGGCTCAGGGATTAAGCGCACCGACTGCTTTTCTAGAGGTACTGAGTTCAATTTCCAGCAACCACATGGTGGCTCACAACCATCTGTAATGGGATCTGGTGTGTCTAAATACAGCTACAGTATACTCATATACATAAAATAAATAAATAAAATCTTTTAAAAATTAAAAATATCTGATAAAACATTCCTGTATAATCTACTTTGAAGTATCACTTCAAGAATTCTTCTTTCCTGGTGGTATTTACAAAAGAAAATTCTAAAAATTGAACATAAATGATAAAATAAAAACCAATAATGAAATATTCAATACAGTGTCATATATTAAAGCAAATACAAAAAAAATCCATAAACAATACTGTTTCTTTTTTCTTTTCTTATTTTGTTTTGTTTTATTTTGTTTGTAAGATTTTTTTCAAGACAGGTTTTCTCTGTGTAGCCCTGGCTGTTCTGGGACTCACTGTGTCAAAAAGGTTGGCCTTAGAACTCAGAGATCTACCTGCCTATGCCTCTGGAGTGCTAGTATTAAAGGTGTGCACTACCATGCCCTGTATAACCTTGTTTCTTATTTGTAGCATTTCTAGGATTGGACTGCCCCCCTCCAGTACATGATAACTGTTATTTAAATCTTTACCTTCTTGTTTCTAAGGCACAATTCTTTAAATACATTAGTCTTTCCATATATTCTCCTTTACCTTTCTGGTCTTGCTTAAACTCTCCCAAAGTTCTTCATTAGTAATGTTGAATGCACATTTCAAAGAGTGATTGATACCTGCCCCCTCCCCCTATAATAGGCATGTTACTATTGAATCATTGAGCACATCTTTCTTTGTGGATTGCTATTGTAATTTGTGGGGTTCATAGCTATGTATGTCTTCTGATGTCTTTTCTTTCCCAGAAGCCTGTGTAGCACCATTTGGCATTATGAAAGTGAGGAGGCAAGGAGAAGCTTCAATCTTGGTTCTGGTTTGAGTTCTCTGTAGCTCACAACCAAAGTATGTGATGTGTTCAGCAGTAGGATCTTATCATCTAGCTCTGATGAGCAAAAAAATTAGGGATGTTGGGTTAGGTACTTTTCTGTTCCTGTTGCAAAACACCAAAATTAGGGCAACTTATAGAAGACAAAGATTATTTGGACTTAAAATTCCAGGGGGAATAAGAGTCCATCATGGCTGAGAAACACAGTAGGAAATAGCAAGAACAGGAAGCTGAGAGGTCACATCTTTCACTACCATACTGAAATAAATTGTCCTAGTTAGTTTTTGTTAGTTTGCCACAAGCTATGGTTATTTGGGAAGAGAAAACTTCAATTGAGAAAATGCCTCTACATTGGCCTTGTAGGCAAATCTGTCCGGCATTTTCTTGATTAGTATTGATGTGGATGGGTCCATCTTACTGTGGGTAGTGCCAATGCTGGACAAGTGGTTTGCAAATTGTAAAGTCAAACGGGTTGCATAGACCATCATTAAGCAAGCCAGTAAGCCAAGTTCTTCTACGACTTCTGCTTCACTTCCTACCTTGGATTCTCTTTATAATGGATTACAATCTATAAGCCAAATAAACACTTTCCTCTCCATGTTGTTTTTGTTCAGTGTTTAGCACAACAATAGAAGCCTAACTACAACACAGAACTAGAAGTGGGGGCAAAGCTACAAAACTCTCTGAGCCTACTCCATGCAATGTACTTCCTCTAAGCAGCCACACATCCTAAATACCAATTATTCAAATACCCAAGTCCATTACATACACTTTTCATTCAAACAACCTCAGATAGCAAGAGTCTATACTGTTTGGGGGCAGCTCTGGAGCCTCCCTCCCTAATAATGAGTAAGGAAGTATCCCATGTCTGGCACTTAGATTTGTGTTTAATAACTCATGGCTTCCACAAGTAGCATTAGTCAGCCAAACAAAAGCTGCTTTTTGTTTTTTAAGGCCCAACAAAGAAAGAGAACTTCAGATCGATCTCACTTATGAGTATTGATGCAAAAATACTCAATAAAATTCTTGCAAACTGATCAGGTAGGTTTCATAACAGGGATTTAGAGATGGTTCAATATACAGAAATCTACCAAAGTAGTCCACAAAATATGCTTTTAATGTTTGGTTTTCTTTTTAACATATTTTGACTTAGAAAATAACTTTCATATGACTTTTTCATATACCCTTCATTTCTTTCTTTTTTATTTTTTATTTGATACTTAATTTACATTTCAAAAGTTTAACCTTTCCTGGTCTCCCCTTTGAAAACCCCCTATCCCAGTCCCACTCCCCCTGCCTCTATGAAGGTATTCCCCCACCCACAACCCACTCTTGTCTTCCCTCCTTGGCATTCTCCCATACGTGGGCATCTAACACTCTCAGGCCCAAGGGCCTCTCTTCCCACTGATGACTAACAAGACCCTCCTCTGCCACATATGTGGCCAGAACCATGGGCCCCTCCATAGCATTCTTTGGTTGGTGGTCCAATCTCTGGAAGCACCAGGGCCTGACTAATTGATACTGTTGTTCCCTCCCCGTAGGGCTGCAAACTCTCACAGTTTCTTCAGTCACTTCTTCAAATCCTCTATCTGGGACCCCACAATCAGTTCAACAGTTGCTGCAAATGGAATCATGGGTGTTCAGAACTTTTGGGGTAATATGCACTTATCAGTAAGTATATACCATGATTTTTCTTTTGTGACTGAGTTAACTCACTCAGGATGATATTTTCAAGTTCCATCCATTTGCCTGTGAATTTAATGAAGTCATTGTTTTTAATAGCAATGGAGTAGTATTCCATTGTGTAAATGTACCACATTTTCTGTATTCATTCCTCTGTTGAGGGACATCTGGGTTGTTTCGAGCTTCTGGCTATTATAAATATGGCTGCTATGAACATAGTGGAGCATGTGTCCTTATTACATGTTGAAGCATCATCTGGGAATATGCCCAGAAGTAGTACAGCTGGGTCCTCAGGAAGTATTATGTACAATTTTCTGAGGGTCTGCCAAACTGATTTCCAGACTAGTTGTACCAGCTTGCAATCCCACCAGCAATGGTGGAGTGTTCCTCTTTGTCCACATCCTCGCCAACATCTGCTGTCACCTGAGTTTTTGATTTAGCCATTCTGACCGGTGTGAGGTAAAACCTCAGGGTTGTTTTGATTTGCATTTCCCTGATGACTAAGGATGTTGAGCATTTCTTTAGGTGCTTCTCAGCCCTATGAGTTTCCTCAGTTGAGAATTCTCTGTTTAGCTCTCTTCCCCATTTTTTGATAGGGTTATTTGGATCTCTGGAGTCTAACTTCATGAGTTCTTTGTACATATTGGATATTAGCCCTCTATCAGACATAGGATTGGTAAAGATCTTTTCCCAATCTGTTGGTTGCCATTTTGTCCTATTTATAGTGTCCTTTGCCTTACAGAAGCTTTGTAATTTCATGAGGTCCCATTTGTTGAGTATTGATCTTAAGCATAAGTCATTGGTGTCCTGCTCAGGAAATTTTCCCTTGGGCCCATATGTTCAAGAATTTTCCCCACTTTCTCTTCTATTAGATTCAGTGTATCTGGTTTTATGTGGAGGTCCTTGATCCACTTGGACTTGAGCTTTGTACAGGGAGATAGGAATGGATCAATTTGCATTTTTCTACATGTTGACTGCCAGTTGAGCCAGCACCATTTGTTGAAAATGTTGTCTTGTTTCCAATGGATGGTTTTAGCTCCTTTGTCAAATACCAAGTGTGTGGGTTCATTTCTGGGTCTTCAATTCTATTCCATTGATGTACTTGCCTGTCACTGTACCACTACCATGCAGTTTTTATCACTACTGCTCTGTAGTACAGCTTGAGGTCAGGAATGCTGATTCCCCCAGAAGTTCTTTTGTTGTTGAGAATAGGTTTTGCTATCCTAGATTTTTTATTATTCCGTATGAATTTGAGAATTGCTCTTTCTAAGTCTATGAAGAATTGAGTTGCAATTTTGATGAGGATTGCTTTGAATTGGTAGATTTCTTTCGGCAAGATGGCCATTTTAACTATATTAATCCTGCCAATCCATGAGCATGGGAGATCTTTCCATCTTCTGAAGACTTCAATTTCTTTCTTCAGAGACTTGAAGTTGTTATCATACAGATCTTGATCTTTCACTTGTTTGGTTAGAGTCACACTAGGATACTTTATATTGTTTGTGACTATTGTGAAGGGTGTCATTTCCCTAATTTCTTTCTGAGCCTGTTTATCCTTTGAGTATAGGAAGGTTATTGATTCGTTTGAGTTAATTTTATATCTGGCTACTTTGCTGAAGTTGTCTATCAGCTGTAGCAGTTCTCTGATGGAGTTTTTCAGGTCACTTAAGTATAAGATCATATCATCTGGAAATAGTGATATTTTTATTTCTTCCTTTCCAATTTGTGTACTTTTGATCCCCTTTTCTTGTCTAATTGCTCTAGCTTGCACTTCAAGGACTATATTGAATAGATAGGGAGAGAGAGGGCAGCCTTGTCTAGTCCCCGATTTTAGTGGGATTGCTTCAAATTTCTCTCCATTTAGTTTGATGTTAGCCACTGGTTTGCTGTATATTGCTTTTACTGTGTTTAGGTATGAGCCTTGAATTTCTGATCTGTCCAAGACTTTTATCATGAAGGGATGTTGAATTTTCTCAAATGCATTTTCAGCATCTAATGAAATGACTATGTGGTTTTTTTTTTCTTGGAGTTTGTTTATGTAGTGGATTACATTAATGGATTTCTGGGTATTGAACCATCCCTGAATCCCTGGGATGAAGCCAGCTTGATCGTGATGAATGATAGCTTTGATGTGTTCTTGAGACAGGGTTTCTCTGTGTAGCCCTGGCTGTCCTGGAACTCACTCTGTAGACCAGACTGGCCTCGATCTCAGAAATCTACCTACCTCTGCCTCTCAAGTACTGGGATTAAAGTCATCTGTCACTGCTGCCTGGCTGGTTTGTGAGAATTTTATTGAGTATTTTTGCATCAATATTCATAAGGGAAATTGGTCTTTGTGAAGTTTTGGTATGAGTGTAACTATGGCCTCATAGAATGAATTAGGTAGTGTTCCTTCTGTTTCTATTTTGTGGAATAGTTTGAAGATTATTGGTATTAGGTCTTCTTTGAAGTTTCACTATAATTCTGGACTAAACCAATCTGGTCCTTGGCTATTTGTGTTTGAGAGACTTTTAATGACTGCTTCTATTTCTTTAGGGGTTATGGGTCTGTTTAGATGGTTTATCTGATCTTGACTTTACTTTGGTATTTGGTATCTGTCTAGAAAATTGTCCATTACGTCCAGATTTTCCAATTTTCCTGAGTATAGGCTTTTGTATTAGGATCTGATGAAATATTTTCATTTCCACAGATTCTGTTGTTATATCTCCCTTTTCATTTTTGATTTTGTTAATTTGGATACTGTCTCTGTGCCCTCTGGTTATTCTGGCTAAAGGTTTATCAATCTTGTTGATTTTCTGAAAGAACCAGCTCCTGGTTTTGTTGATTCTTTTTACAGTTCTTTTTGTTTCTACTTGGTTGATTTCAGCCCTGACTTTGATTATTTCTTGCCTTCAACACCTCTTGGGTGTATTAGCTTCTTTTTGTTCTAGAGCTTTCAGGTGTGGTGTTAAGCTGCTAGTGTATGCTCTCTCCAGTTTCTTTTTGCAGGCACTCAGAGCTATTAGTTTTCCTCTTAACACTGCTTTCATTGTGTCCCATAAGTTTGGGTATATTTTGCTTTCATTTTCATTAAATTCTAGGAAGTCTTTGATTTCTTTCTTTATTTCTTCCCTGACGAAGTTATCCTTGAGTAGACTGTTGTTCAGCTTCCATGTGTATGTGGGCTTTCTGTTGTTGTTCTGGCTATTGAAGACTAGCCTTAATCCACAGTGATCTGATAGGAGGCATGGGATTATTTCACTCTTCTTATATCTGTTGAGATTTGTTTTGTGACCAATTATATGATCAATTTGGAGAAGGTACCATGAGGTGCTGAGAAGAAGGTATATTCTTTCGATTTAGGATGAAATGTTCTATAGATATGTGTTAAATCCATTTATTCCATAACTTCTGTTAGTTTCACTGTGTCTCTGTTTAGTTTGTGTTTCTAAAATCTGTCCATTGATGAGAGTGGGGTTTTGAAGTCTCCCACTATTATTGTGTGAGGTACAATGTGTGCTTTGAGATTTAGTAATGTTTCTTTTATGAATGTGGGTACCCTTGCATTTGGAGCATAGATGTTCATAATTGAGAGTTCTTGGTAGATTTTTTCCTTTGATCAGTATGAAGTGTCCTTCCTTATCTTTTTTGATGACTTCTAGTTGAAAGATGATTTTTCCATTATTAGAATGTCTACTCCAGCCTGTTTATTGGGGCCATTTGCCTGGAAAATTGTTTTCCAGCCCTTTAATCTGAGGTAGTGTTTATCTTTAACCCTGAGGTGCATTTCCTGTATTCAGCATAATGCTGGGTCCGGTTTATGTGTCCAGTCTGTCAGTCTATGTCTTCTTATTGGGGAATTGAGTCCAGTGATATTAAGAAATATTAAAGAATAGTGATTGTTGCTTCCTGTTATTTTTGATGTTATTTTTATGTTTGTGTGGCTATCTTCTTTTGGGTTACTTGAAAGATTACTTTCTTGCTTTTTCTAGAGGATAGTTCTCCTCCTTTTGTTGGTGTTTTTCATCTCTTATCCTTTATAAGGCTGGGTTTGTGCAAAGATATTGTATAAATTTGGTTTTGTTGTGTAACATCATGCTTTCACCATCTATGGTAAATGAGAGTTTTGCTGTGTATAAAAGCCTGGGTTGGCACTTCTGTTCTCTTAGGGTCTTTATGAGATTTGTCCAGGATCTTCCAGCTTTCATATTCTCTGGTGAGAAGTCTGGAGTATTTCTGATAGGTCTGCCTTCATATGTTACTTGACCTTTTCCCCTTATTGCTTTTTATATTCTTTCCTTGTTTTGTGCATTTGTTATTTTAACTATTATGTGATGGGAGGAATTTCTATTCTGGTCCAATCTATTTAGAGTTCTGTAGGCTTCTTGGATGTTTATGTTCATCTCTTTCTTTAGGTTAGGGAAGTTTTCTTCTATGATTTTGTTGAAGATATTTATTGGCCCTTTAAGTTGGGAATCTTCACTCTCTTCTATCCCTACTATCCTTAGGTTTGGTCTTCTCATTGTATCCTGGATTTCCTGGATGTTTTGGGTTAGCAGCTTTTTCCTTTTTTCATTTTCTTTGACTGTTGTGTCAATGTTTTCTATGGTATCTTCTGTACCTGAGATTCTCTCTTCTATTTCTTGTATTCTGTTGGTGATGCTTGCATCTATGACTCCTGATGTCTTTCCTAGGCTTTCTATCTCCAGGGTAGTCTCCTTTTGTGATATCTTTATTGTTTCTTTTTCCAGTTTTATATCCTGGATGGTTTTGTTCATTTTCTTTGCCTGTTTGGTTGTAGTTTTCTACATTTCCTATTTTAGGGCTTCTAGGTATTTACCTGTGTTCACTTGTATTTCTTTAAGGGAGTTATTTATTTCCTTCTTAAAGTCTTCTATCTGAGTCTTCCTTTTCTGGTGTCTTGGGGGTATCTAGGGCTCACTGTGGTGAGAGAACTGGGTTCTGATGATGCCAAGTTGCCTTGGTTTCTGTTCCTTATATTCTTGCCCTTGTCTTTCGCCATCTGGTTATCAATGGTGTTAGCTGGTCTTGCTCTCTCTGACTGTATCTTGTCCCTCCTGCAAGCTTTTTCATCAGTACTCCTTGGAGACCAGCTCTCTCTGAGAAGAATTTGGGTTTGGAGAGCTGTGGTACAGGGTCAGCTCTGGGGTGCAAACAGAAACCAGAAGGATCCTGTCCCCAGCTTCACCTTGATTCCTGTGTCCTGATGGCTCTACGAGGGTCCCTCTGGATTGAGGTATTTGAACAGAAGTGGTGGTTTTCCTGTGCTCAAATGATGTGTTGGCACTCCTGGTAGACCATCTTTCTCTTGACACTGAGTATGGAACTCTGTGCCATGGGATCAGCTCCCTGGCCTCAGAAGGAAACCAGAAGACCACTCCTCAGTTCCTGTGTCCTGAGAATTCTGGACAGGTCTCTCTGAGCAGAGGTGATGACCTTACCCTTGATCATAGGCTTGTCCACACTCCTGGGAGGGCTGCTCTTTTCCTGCTCTATTTGGGTATGGAGCCTTGTGGCACAGGCCACAGGCATAAACCGGAAGACTCCTGTCCCAGGCTGTTCCTCTGTCCCAGTGTTCTGCAGATTCCGGGCAGGTCCTACTGAGCAGTGGAGCCTGTCTTACCTCTACTCATGGGCTTGTCCACACCCACTGGATGCTAGCCTTCTCCTTGTGCTATTTGGTTATGGAGCTCTCTGGCACAGACTGGGTTCCCTGCTGCAGAAGGAAACCTGAAGGCTGCTGTCCCAGGCTGCTTCTAGGTCCCTGTTTTCTGGAGGTTTTGAGCAGGTCACTCTGAGCAGAAGTATTGGCCTTACCCCCTGATCACAGGCTTGTCCACACCTCTTTGAGGGTAGCTCTTTTCCTGAGCTATTTGGGTATGGAGCTCCGTGGCACAGTCCACTGGAGTAAACCGGAGGGCTGCTTTGCCAGGCTGTTCCTCTGTCCCAGTGTCCTGCAGATTCTGGGCGGGTCTTGCTGAGCAGTGGAACCCTTTTTATCTCCACTCATGGGCTTCTTCACACTCCCTAGATGCTAACCTTCTTATACCCTTTGTTTTCAATAACTCTTTCCTCTCCTCATCTCCCCATGTCCCACATACCATTCCCTGCCCAAACTTTCCCATCCTCAGTATTCCTCCCTCTCTACTTTCACTGCTTGTTAAATAAACATCTGGGTAATGCTAATGAAGGCATCCTTGGATCATAGTTTGAGAAGCACTGTTCTAGAGGGAGTTAATTAACCTTCATAAGACTGGGACTGGAGTCCTCATTAATTTAGGGACAAAAATATTGCAGCCACTTTGAGAACCCTAAATATTTTTGTAGACACTTTTCTTCCTTTAGTGCTGATTTAATTCTAATTATACAAGGCACCCAGATTATTTTTACTGTGAGTTTTGTCTGTCTCTAGACTTTAAATATCATCATAACATCTCTCTTGTTAAATGTCACAAAGACAGTTTTTCTTGGGATATAAGGTTTAATGAAGGGTAAAATATCACTTTATAAATACATGATGCTTCTAAGCTTATTAAGTGAAATAAACTCTGGATGGAATTTGAGTGCAGATAGATCTAAATGGTATTTTCTAATGTAAAGCACAAAGTACCATTGCCACTTTCTCATTAATGCTGCATCTAAGGAAAAAAATATTACAATAGAATTATGATATGACTAAAGCAATACTGCATGTTGATAAAACTCTGTTTAGCAGGTTTTAGAATAAGGGGTATCTCCTAATTTAATCAGCCTGGGCATTTGCCATTTTCAACACTTTTGTGTCTTGACTGATTGCCCATTCTGCCTCTTCCTTGGTTGTTACGGGGCCATTTAACAGAGGAAAATAGCATTAGCCTGCAAAACAAATTACTTCTTGAAAAGGTCAAAGTAACATGATTTTTGTTCTATTTGAAAAGAAGAGATGTAAATTCTAAACTGTGTAGCCTTCAATCCCACCTCTACAAAGCACACGTGGTTCTTGTAATAGCTCATCTTTGGTGATCATCAAAGTCCATTAAAACACATCAGACTATACTTATTCTGTCAAATCCTTTCAGTATATAAATTACTCTCTGGGGGCTTTTGGAGGTGCAGTAATTCCCTTAGGCTCCTCTGAGGTGAGTAAGTGCATCACAGCAGTCATTTACTAATTGACCCTGTAGCCTAAATGCTTTAATGCAATGAAGGAGCTAGCCTACTATTCATCCACTGCTACAGGCCTTCAAAAAGGGGTCCATTATGGCAACAGTATTCATTGCAGGTCTCAGGCCTACAATATTCTATATCTCAAATAGTCTAATTATCACAAGGAAAACCCTTTTAGGTTTAAGATTCAGATTTAGTTCTCGATGCACGCTCTCACCCCATTAGTATGAAAGAATCTCTGCTGATGAAGCAGGAACATATTGAATTCTCTCAACTGATAATATTTCATCCTAGTGATATAGCTCATGGAAATAAATCATCAGAATAGTTTAATGACTCAAATAATTTAGAGTTCCAGACAAATTATAGAGTAGTCTGTGTCTTTTACAGGACACTGGAAATCTGTGAGAGTGGAGTCTTCCTGGGATAATACAATCATAGTAAAGTAAAACTGTTCTGGATACCCATTTTGAAAGCAAGGGCAGGCATTCTATTATCTATTCCTTAATCCTTTAGAGAAATAATTTTGCTGATAATTGGATTGCAGCACATATATTGGGTAAGTTATTTCTGCGAAGACATTGTAAAATATCCACTTTAAACACAAACTGAAGAAGAAAGGAAAGTTCAGTAAGCTATTTATTCTTAATATAATTTACACGTCTTAAAATGCTGGCCCATTTTCCCCCACCTACAGGTTGTCTCAGCTTCATTTGAGAATCTCAAGTTATGTGCCACTATTCGCTTCCTCAGCTACTATTTTAGGTGCATGTGCTTACTTTATATTTCTGTATTTACATCCTCACACTGTTCTTGAAAGGAGTCAAGGCAGGGCAGGTATTGTTACTAGTGTCAAATCTCTTTCAGCTACCTTCTGCAGAAAGGATCTGAAGATGGGTTGGGGAATTGGCTTAGCAGTAGAGAGCATTGGCTACTCTTGAAAAGGACCCAAGTTCAGATCCCCACACCCACATGATGGTTCATAGCCATCCATAAGTGAAGTTCCATGGGTTCCAATATCTTCTTCTAGCCACTCTGGGCACCATACATACACAGGGTGCACATATATATATGAAGGCAAAAAACTGATACATATAAAATAAAAATAAATAAAAGCTACAAAAAAATTTTAGTAAAGAAAGGACCTGAAGGAACAAATATTTTCATACTTCATAAGGATATTTTCCTCTTTCTTGCCTTTTATTTATTTATGAAGCATCTATGAATTACCTTTTAAATAATTAAACAAGAATTTTCTTCTTCCCATTTTGTTATGCCTTTCTCCAGCCTTCCCTGGGTTACAAACTTATCCAGTTCTGTTTAGTTTGGACCGAATGTATGCTTTTAAAACTATTATCTACATGGAATTTCAAGTGATCTACCTAACATCAATAAAGGACTACTCCATTCTGTCATTTTTACATTCACATGTGTTTTCTCATTTGTGGGCAGGCCCTCTCTAAACGTGGAGTTTGTCTTTGTGTGTATTTGCACTATAGATGAAACTGTTCACACAAAGAAAATTGGTGAGTGTAAAATGAATAGCATTGCAGTCAATCATAGGGATGATCAAACATACAGTATCAGCCACAGCATGGCGGAACTATTTGCATCTGCTAAACATGGTATTAATGTTAAGAGGGTTCAGAAGATTACCAGCAGCATCCATTTGCATGGTATTTTGCAAATCATAAGCTCCCCCACTGGCTATGTCTGCATTTTAGCCATGAAGGAAGAAAGCGCAAAGACTGTGATTTGGCAAATATCACAACACTAGTAAATGTTAGAATTGTCATTTCTACCTGGCATTTGGTAATCTGTGAATACACAAATTAGATAATCAGAGACTAAAGGCTATAAGAATAGTGTAACCCAGGGTCATGCACAGTGTCAATGCAAACGTTCAATAAATATTAATTCTATTGGTCTGAGCTCATTTTGAAGCTAATTTACATAATAAAAAGTTTACTAAGCCCTAATTTTCTGTGAGCAGGTTCAGAAACTGCTTATTGAATAAAGGGGTTTTTGTTGTTGTTGTTGTTTGTTTTTTCTTTTCTGTCATGGAAGATGTGATTAGTCCCAAGTTCATGTGCCTTGTGTGGAACTAGGATATAGGGAGGATTAAATCTATGTGGCTTATTGATCACTCTGTCCAACATAAGTGACCCAACTTTGATGAACAGTAACAGAGTGACTTTCCCATCAAACAAAGATCATTCGTCTACACTAGAATACTTAAATATTCAACATGAATGTCTGTACATCCCTTATGTATCCATTGTCTGTAGAGTTCAGGAGAGTATGTCTGATCTCTTGGATTTGGAGTTACAGACTGCTATGAGGGCTGGGATTCAAGCCTCTAGAAGATCAGCCAGTGCTTTTAATCATTGAGTCTTTTATACAGCTCCTTCTCCTTCTATTTTATTGAAGAAGTGATTCAAACCACACAGCTGTTATACTACTGTGAAAGTTAAGCCTGTGGCCATACATTATCTCTCTCACACACACACACACACACACACACACACACACACACACACACACAAGCTTCTGCCTCACAGAATTCTGCCTTATTATTAACAGAGGGTTTCACTCTCTTTTTTCAGGGAGTGAATATCTTGAAAACCAGTTACTTGAATAATCACAATATGCTTACAAGGGAAAGGAGGGAGGCAGGGAAGGAAGAAAAGGGCATGTGACAACAGAAGTAATGCTTGTAGTAACATAATTGATGGAATAGGGCCATGTCAAGTAATGTTGGATACCACTGGAGGGTGTGAAATGCAAGTGCTAGATTCTTCCCTCTGTCCTCCAAAGGACCAATGTAGCACTATCACTACCATCTGGACTTTACCCACTGAGACATTTGTTACTTGGTAGTATTCAGAACTGGAAGGAGAGAGATTTATATTGTTTTCAGTTACTACATATGTAGTATATTGCTACAGCAGCAATGGGAAATTAAAACTGTTATTTGTTTTTCTGTTTGTACTTTTTTTCTTACATTAAGGCATGTTGTTCCTTTAAATGGGTTTAGGCTCTGGCATTAAATATAAGGACATGGCATTCAGATATTTTTGCAATAAATGTATTTCATTTTTATTTATTAATGTTTTCCATAAGACTGCAGTCAAATAATAATTAATTAAAGAAAGAAATAGCATATTTATTTGATGTGTAAGAAAATCATAGTCCAAGGATTTAATTATTGTTCTTCCCTGCTGCATTCAAAGGCTATGGGCATGAATTTGTTATAACTGAAGCTGTAACTCTTGTTTGTAAGGACTTTTAACTAAATCACAGAAAAAGCCCAGGAAAAAGTGTAGTAATGCCATTATATAAAGCACAGAGGATGTTAAATGAGGACTAGCTTTTGACATTTTAAAAAAAGATTCATGCTTATGTTTGAGTTGTTTTGGGACAATTTAGAAACACTACTGTGATGTCTTGTATATGCTCAACCCAGGAAGTAGTACTATAGAAAGTGTGGCCCTGTTGGAGTAGGTGTGGCCTTTTGGGAGTAGGTGTGTCACTGTGGGTATGGGCTTTAAGACCCTCATCCTAGCTGCCTGGAAGCCAGTAATCTGCTAGCAGCCTTCAGATGAAGATGTAGAACTCTCAGCTCATCCTGTACCATGCCTGCCTAGATGTTGCCATGCTCCTGCCTTGATGATAATGGACTGAACCTCTGAAACTGTAAGCCAGCCCCAATTAAATGTTGTCTTTATAAGAGTTGCTTTGGTCATGGTGTCTGTTTATAGCAGTACAATCCTAACTAAGCCAACTACCACGGTTGCCTTGACTTTTCTTTGGAATAACCAATCAGTTGCCATTAGAGACTGCCTCCTAGTAGTCTTACCCTGCTTGCTGACCTTACTCATCAAATGACTCCTGTTTTATTGACTTGCAAATTAAGAAATATCCCACCAAAACTTTTGTTGACTATATCTTGTAGGTACCTAGAGCCAATTGAAACATATCTTTTTACCTTCATATATTGATTGCAAATGTTCCTTCATTTCAACCCTATTTATTTCCCAGCCTAATGGTTCCCAGTTTTAACTCTCTGTTAAGCTTAGACCTTCTATGTGTCTCTAGATTGGACAGTAGGGGATAATTCATTTGTTTTTTCATTAGCATATACTTTTTTTTTTTTTGAGACAGGGTTTCTCTGTGTAGCCCTAGCTTTCCTGGAACTCACTCTGTAGACCAGGCTGGCCTCGAACTCAGAAATCCACCTGCCTCTGCCTCCTGAGTGCTGGGATTAAAGGCATGCGCCACCACTGCCCGGCAGCATATACTATTTATGCACAATATTAAGTTTCACTAAAAACTAAATAAGGCTAGATACAGTGGCGGGCATTTGTACTCTGATCTCTAAAGAGGCTGAGGCAGGAGGATTGGTCCAAGTCTGAAGTCAGCCTGAGATATTAATGAGTTTAAAACCAGACTGGGATGTATAGTAAAATCCTGTCTCAAAATAAACATCTACACAAAAAATCTAGCTGAATCAGAATTTTGTTTTTGTTGTTAGATTCAAATCCCAGTTCTTCCAATCAAATACAAAAGTCTTTTTTTAAAATTACATTCTTAAAACCTCATAGTGTAAAAATTGATATCACAGAATATCTTACATACAACAATTCTAAAAAAAAATTTTGTTGGAATCAAGGAAAAAGTACCTTTCCCAAACTACTTTCTAGCAATGTTATAAACAAATTTAAGAATTTATCTTTCAATAGACAAATAGAGGAATAAAAGACAAAAATGTAACCTAACTTTACCTTAAAAAGAATTTTGATTCTTCTGATGACAAAGGGCTTGCCACTAGACCTAACCTTCTGCTATTATATTTTAAAATCTAAAATAAAAATATAGACGAGACTAACAAGACAAAAACATAAAATAACTATTGCCATATATGTGGTAGGAGACAATATAGATTGACTACCCTTCCTGAAGAAGGATTCAGTAAGACAGACTCATCAAGTCTAAAGGAAATTCCCATTAAGTATTTAGGTGAATAAAATTATATTCATACATAAGGTGACACTCAGAAGCCAGGCAAACAATGGCTACAGAAAGCAAGTAATGTGGCCACTTAAGAGCTCTCATCTAGTTGAAAAATGTTCCAATTCTCAAGGGCTATGAGAGACTAGGAGATATTTTCACTAACAGGACAGATGGTACATACACAGACATACATACACACACACACACACACACACACACACACACACACACCAAGAAGAATATGTTTAAGTAATGAGAATTTTTGTAGACTAGAAAAGGCTAAGTATATGCTTTGAGCTCCATACATTTTTTTAAAAAAATTCCAAAACATAAAAGCAAAGAAAATTCTGTCCTCCCGGGGCATTGCATGTATGTGGTGTATGTGGTGCACAGACATTCACACATACAGGCAAAAAACATAAACATATAAAATATAAATAGACTTTTTTTTCTTTTTTCTTTTTATTTTTCAATATTTACTTTATATACATTTCAAATATTTTCCCCTTTGGAAACTCCCTATTCCATTCCCCTTCTGCCTGCCTCTATGATGGTGCTCCCCCACTCAGCCACCCATTTCTCTCTTCCCTCCCTAGCATTCCCCTACACTGGGGCATCTAACACCATCAGGCCTAAGGGCCTCTCCTCCCACTGATGGCCAACAAGACCCTCCTCTGCCACATATGCAGCCAGCACCACGGGTCCCTCCATGTGTATTCTCTGGTTGGTGATCCAGTCTCCTGGAGCTCTGGGGTGTCTGGCCAATTGACTCTGTTGCTCCCTCCATGGGGTTGCAAACCCTTTCAGCTCCTTCAGTCCCTTCTCCAACTCCTCCATCTCGGACCCAACACTCAGTCCAATGGTTGCCTGAGAGCATCCACTTCTGTATTTGTCAGGCTGTGCAGGAGCCTCTCTGGAGACAGCTTATCATGCTTCCATCAGCAAGCACTTCCCAGTATCCACAAGAATGACCAGGTTTTGTGTCTATATATAGGATATATCCCCAGGTGGGGCAGTCTCTGGATGGCCTTTCCTTGAGTCTCTATTCAACACTTTGTCTCAATATTTCCCACTGTGAGTATTTTGTTCACCCTTCTAAAAAACACCTAAGCATCCTCATTTTGGTCTGCCGTCTTCTTAGGCTTCACATGGTTTGTGACTTGAATCTTGAGTATTCTGATCTTTTGGACTGATATCCACTTATCAGAGAGTACATACCATGTTTGTTCTTTTGTGACTGAGTTACCTCACTCAGGATGATATTTTCAAGTTCCAGCCATATGCCTGTGAATTTCATGAAGTCATTGTTTTAAATAGCTGAGTAGTATTCCACTGTGTAAATGTACCACATTTTCTGTATCCATTCCTCTGTTGAGGGACATCTGGGTTTTTTCCCAGCTTCTGGCTATTATAAATATGGCTGCTATGAACATAGTGGAGCATGTGTCATTATTACATGTTGGAGTATCTTCTGGGTATATGCCCAGGAGTGGAATAGCTGGGTCCTCAGGTAGTATTATGTTCATTTTTCTGAGGGTCCACCAAACTGATTTCCAGAGAGGTTGTACCAGCTTGCAATCCCACTAGCAATGGAGGACTGTTCCTCTTTCTCCACATCCTCCAGCATCTGTTGTCATCTGAGTTTTTGATCTTAGCTATTCTGACTGATGTGAGGTGGAATCTCAGGGTTGTTTTGATTTTCATTTCCATGATGCCTAAGGATGCTGAACATTTCCTTAGATGCTTCTTAGCCTTTCGAGTTTCCTCAGTTGAGAATTCTCTGTTTAGCTCTGTTCCACATTTTTTGATATGGTTATTTGGTTTTCTGGAGTCTAACTTCTTGAGTTCTTTGTATATATTGGGTATTAGCCCTCTATTTGATGTAGGATTGGTAAAGATCTTTTCCCAATTTGTTGGTTGCAGTTTTGTCCTATTTACAGTGTCCTTTGCCTTACAGAAGCTTTGCATTTTTATGAGATCCCATTTGTAGATTCTTGATCTTAAAGCACAAGCCATCGGTGTTCTGTTCAGGAACTTTTCCCCTGTGCCCAGGTGTTTGAGACTTTTTTACACTTTTTCTTCTATTAGATTCAGTGTATCTGGTTTTATGTGGAGGTCCTTGATCCACTTGGATTTGGACTTGCACTTTTTACAGGGAGATAGGAATCGATCAATTTGCATTTTTGTACATGTTGACTGCCAGTTGTCCTAGCACTATTTGTTAAAAATGCTGTCTTTTTTCCACTGGGTGGTTTTTGCTCCTTTTTAAAAGATCAAGTGAATATAAGTGTGTGGGTTAATTTCTGGGTCTTCAATTATCTTCCATTGATCTACCTGCTTGTCACTGTACCAATACCATGCAGTTTTTATCACTACTGCTCTGTAGTATAGCTTGAGGTCGGGGATGCTGATTCCCCCAGAAGTTTTTTTGTTGTTGAGAATAGGTTTTGCTATCCTGGGTTTTTTGTTATTCCAAATGAAGCTGAAAATAGCTCTTTATAAGTCTATGAAGAATTGAGTTGGAATTTTGATGGGGATTGCATTGAATCTGTAGATTGTTTTTTATTTCCATTTTTAGATACTGGATGTTTTTGTTCCTTTCTATTTGTTTTTGTTTTAATTATTAAGGAATTTTTTGTGTTTCCTCTTTAAGGGCTTATAGCTGTTAACTTGTGTTCTCCTGTATTTCTTTGAAGGAGTTATTTATTTCCTTCTTAAAGTCTTCTATCATCATCATGAGATGTGATTTTAAATCTGAGTCTTGCTTTTCTGTTGTGTTATGGTATCCATGGTTCACTGTATTGGGAGAACTGGGTTCTGATGATGCCAAGTTACCTTGGTTTCTGTTCCTTATATTCTTGCCCCAGCCTTTCACCATCTGGTTATCTCTGGTGTTAGCTGGTCATGCTGTCTCTGACTGTGGCTTGTCTCTCCTGCAAGCCTCTGTGTCAGTACTTTTTGGAGACCAGCTTTCTCTGAGAGGAATTTGGGTTTTGAGAGCTGCGTTATAGTATCTGTTCTGGGATGCAGACAGAAACCAGAAAGATTATGTCTTCAGCTGTTTCTTGGTTCCTGTGTCCTGATAGCTCTGAGAGGGTCCCTCTTGAGCCAGGAATTTGAACAGAAGTAAGTGGTCATCTTGTCTGTGCTTGAAGGTGTGTCAGCACTCCTGGGAGATCAGCTCTCTCCTGGCACTCTTTTGGTATGGATTCCTGTGGCACAGGATCAGCTCCCTGGCTTCAGAAGGAAGCAGGAAAGCTGCCTGTTGGTCCCTGAGTCCCGAGTGTTCCTGGTGGGTCTCTCTGAGCAGAGGTGCATGTCTTACCTCCGGTTACAGGCATGTCCATACTCCTGGTAGTCTAGCTCTTTCCCTAGACTCCATATTTGGGTATGGAGCCTTCTGGCACAGGCCACAGGCATAAACCAGAAGGTTCCTGTCCCAGGCTGCTCTTTGGTCTCTTTCTCCTGAGGGTTCCCATAGGGTTCCCTCTTAGCAGAAGTGGTGGCCTTACCTCCTCTCACAGGTCTGTCCACACTCCTGGGAGGCTAGCTCTCTCTTGGCTCTATTTGGTTATAGAGTCTTGTGGCACAAGCTCAGGTTCCCGGTCACAGATCAACTTTTTTTTTTTTTTTTTTTAAAGAAAAGAACGAACATTGCTGAGGCTGTCAGGAAAAAAGAAATACTTGAATAATACTTGTATGAAAGGAAATCATTATAAACCTTCCTCAAAATACTAAAACTGGACCTTCCATATGGGCTAGCTATACTACTTCTAGGCATATACCCAAAGAAATTGAGAATGGTAGTCAGCATACCACAGAGATATGTGTGCATTCTCTTGTTTATTGAGACATTATTCTCAACTTACAAGTTGTAGGATCATCACTGTGCCCAATTAAAGATGGATAGTTAAAGTCTGGTATATATAATATGGATTATCCAGCCATCAAGAAGAGGGCTGCGAATATAGCTAAGGAGTACAACACTTGGTTGATAAATGTAATGCCCTATGTCTAATTCCCAACATTGAAACAAAACAACAAAATTTAACAATAAGTAAATAAAAAACTGCAGGTTGATCATGTGAGACAAAATAATCCAGGCCCAGGAAGGCAAACATTGCAGTTCTTTTCTTATATATGGAATAGAGACTGTTAAAAAATAATTCACCCTTTATGTGTATGGCAATTTTGCCTGTGTGTATGTCTGTGTACCACATGTGCACACATGTTACTCAAAGACAGAAGGTGTTGGTTACCCTAGAAAATGTCTATCTTCCATATAGGTGCTAGGAAAAACAACCAGTGCTTTGAACCATGGAGCCATCTTTTCAGCTACAAAATATACAATGAAAATTTTGAAGGAATGGGCAAGGAAGCTATTTATGAAGAGAAAGGAGACACACAGGAAGATGAGTGGAAGAGGTGAGGGCAGTGGGAGGTGCCTAAGATAAAATACATGATAAATGTGCCTGAATGCCACAATGAAACTCATTTTTAAATATAAGAAACATGTAATAAAGCTAAATAGAATGGTAGAAAGTATTAGCAAGAACACACGAGAAGAGGAAATCTTAGATATTTTTTATAGAAATATAAGTAGGGACAGCCATTATGGACATTGTACTTAGATTCCTGAAAACTGAGTTAAAACTTCCATAAGATCAAGCTATGCTCCTCCTGTGTGAGCGGGAGTGGTGGGTATATTTGTCATTGGCATACATTCATTGTACAAAACAACGCATAGATGAACACATCGACATTATCATATCCCAATGAACCCTGCATAGCTATGTTCACTGCTGCTCTCTTCACAAAAGTTGGGACATGAAATCTGCCTTGATGCCAAATGTTGGATGAAAAGACTAAGGAAAATGTGGAATTGGATACAACACTAAGATGAGAAAATACTGTCATTTGCAGGAAAATGGATAAAAATGAAGATTAGACTCTCAAAGAAAGACTTCTCAAGTGAAATTTGAAAAATAATACAAGAAAAGAGAAAATAGGTAAGGGCAAACATGAAGCGGGTAACTGTGTAATAAGTAGGTAAATGCAGAATTTCTCTAAGTAACATGTAACAAAAAATGGATGGAAAATATATATCTTATTAACAGCAATCTGAAGAAAGGAGTAGAAGCAGTATTGATTTCAGCGTGAATTTAAAGTTTGTTTATTTTTAAGCACATAGTTGTTTTGCATACATGATATCAACAGAGGTCAGAAGAAGGTGTCAAATCCCTTGGGACTGGACTTACAGAAGGCACTGAGCTACTTTGTGGGTGGTGGAAACCAAACCCAGGTCCTCTCGAAGAATAACAGTGTTTTAAAATACTGAGCCATTTCTCTAGCCACTAGAGTGACAAGGAGAGTTACTAAAGGCAAATTAGAAGATTTATGGAAACTACCATTAAACACTGATTACAATAAAACATGAAACATTAAAAACATCAAGGCTGATACGGATGTGGCCTGCCAGGAACTTTCATTCATTATTAATGAATATATAATGTAATGTATATATATAATAATGTAATATATATATATATATATATATATATATATATTACATTATTTTATATTGCAGTCCCCATGTAAAAGTAAGCAGTCATAAAGGTATAACTCAGTAATCATGCCTTTTTTTTTTACATAAAAAATGAGTTGAAGGTATAAGTGTATAAAAAATACTTATGTACAGATGTTTATAGTATGTTAATTCATACGTTCCCAATTGTGGAAGCAATAATGACATCGTTAAATAGCAGATTGCATAAGTTGTGTCATATTCACAGAACAAAATATTAGTCAGTGATAAAAAAGAACTATAAATTCATGAAAAAAACATGGAGAAAAATTTATGTGCCTATTACAAAATAAAAGAACATCAGTTTGAAAAGTCTTATTGGGTGAGTCTTATGACCTGACATTCTGGAGAAGGTAAAACACTAGAGCTAATTTGAATGTAGGAGTTTTGTTTGAATGTTAGTAGCGTACCAAAAGCATTGCCTACCCAGCAACACACAGCCACCAACCAGAGAGGGCAACAGAAACCGAAGAACAAAGCACACACAAATAAAGACAAGAATAAATATCAGCACATAGAATTAACAATCTTCCCAAGCCCAGATGCCTAGATGCCAGTATAAAAACACAATAACATCCAGGAGAGTATGTTTTCACTACAGCCCAGCAACCCTACCACAGCAGTCCCTGAGTATTCCAACGTAGCTGAAGTACAAGAAAAAAGACACTAGAATAACCTTTATGGGTATGGTAGAGGTTTCAAAACTAGGAGTTATTAAATCCCTTCAAGAAATCTATGAAAATCCATTTAAAATGAATAAAACAATTCAAGATCAGTAAGTGGAGATAGGATCAATAAAGAAAGACCAAAATGAGGAAAATTTCGAAATGAAAAATTTAAGAACTCCAACAGGGAGGAACCAAAAAGGAAGAAGGGAGGACATTAAAGAGAAGATAGAAGAAACAGAGTCAAACAAAATGTTAAATTGAAAAATCTCCTGGCACAAAACATGGAGGAAATCTGGAACATTCTAAAAAGACAAACTCTGAGAAGAATAGAAGAGGAAGGAGAAGAAACCCAAATCAAAGATACAGAAAATATTTTCATCAAAATCATAGAAGAAAATTTCTCTTGAAAAGGATATGCCTATAAAGGTACAAGAAGCATACAGAATACCAAATCTACTAGACTAGAATAGAAAGTACCTTCAGCAAGTAATAATCAAAGCACTAAATGTAGAGAACAAGGAAAGAATATTAAAATCTGCAAGGGAAAAAGATCAAGTAACATAAAATAGCAGACCTTTTAGAATAACATGTGACCTCTCAATGGATACTCTGAATTCCAGAAAGACCCAGATGGCTGTTATACAAACTCTTAGGGACAACAGATACCAGCACAGACTATTGTATCCAGCAAAACTGTAATTTACAATTGATGGAGAAAACAATATATAACATGATAAAACAAATGAAAGTAACATCTATCTACAAATACAGTCATGGTGAAGGCACTAGAAGGAAAGCTTCAACCACAAGAGGTTAGCCAATCCCATGAAAACACAAGGAATATTTAATCCCAGACCTACAATTAAAAAGAGACACATGTGCACACATGCACAAGTGCTTACCCACCACACACATACAGAAAGAGAGAGAGAGAGAGAGAGAGAGAGAGAGAGAATCAAATAATAGGAATCCACAAATACCACACATTGGTATTTCTAAACACCAATGGTCTCAATACCCAATTAAAAAAAAGACACAGACAAAAAATGGATGCAAAAACAGGATCCATTTTTCTGCTCCATCCACGAAATACACCTTAACATCACAGACAGAAATGATCTCAAAGTAAAAGGATGGAAAAATCCTTTTACCAAATATACTTAAGAAGAAAGCTGACATAACCATTTTAATATCTTACAAAATAGAGTACACATCTAATCAGAGGAGATTGGGACGGACACTATATATGCTAAGGGGAGAAAATCTGTTTGGTGAACATTGCAATTCTTAACATCTGTGCACCAAACAAAAGGGAACACAAGTTTATAAAAATAAGTAAATAAATTATCCATTACAGCTTAAATCACAAATTGACCCTCATACACAGTACAAAACTTCAATACTCCACTATTGCAAATACATATGTCATACCGCCAAAAACTAAATAGAGAAATGCTGGAGTTGGCATTGTAAATCAAATGGACCTAATATATATTTACAGACTATTTCATCTAAACACAGCTCCTCCTTTCTCAGCACCTCAATGACATTTCTCCTAAATTTACCACATGCTGAGACACAAAGCAACTCTCAACAGATGCAAGAAAATTGAAATGACACCTGCATCACATCTGACTACCAAAACTTAAAGCTGAATATCAACAACAGATACAACAGAAAGCTTACAAACTAATGAATATTAAAGAACTCTCTATTGGATAAAAAAAAAATAGGTTAAGGCAAATATAAAAAGGAAATCAATTAAATTAAATTAATTAAAGAATTAAATTAAAGTGAATACACAAAGTACCCGAATTTATGGGACTCAATTAAACCGTGCTAAGAGGAAAGTTCATAGCACTAAGTGCCTAAATAAGAAAATTGGAGAGATCTCATACTATCAACTTAACAGCACACCTGAAAGCTCCAAAAGAAAAAGAAGTAACATAAGACAAGTAGAAGGCAGGACATAATCAAACTGAGGACTGAAATAAATAAAATAGAAACAAAGAAGACAATACAAAGAATCGATGAAACCAGAGTTGGTTCTTTGAGAAAATCAACAAGATAGACACTTATCCAAACTAAATATATGATGGAGAGAGAATAACCAAATTAACAAAATCAGAAACAAAGGGGAGCCATAACTATGGATAGATTCCTAGGAAATTCAGAGAATTGTTGTTAGCACAGGCCCTAAGATTAACAATAAATAAATAGAACCTCATGAACCTGAAAAAACTGTAAGACAAGGTCACCATTATTTGGACAGAGTGGGAGGCTACAGAATGGGAAAAGATTTTTGCCAAGTACACAAAAGGATAGAGGGTTGATATATAAAATATATAAAGAACTAAGTAAAAACTAGATATAGAAAAAATTTCAATTAAAATGGGTTACAAATCTAAACAAAGAATTCTCAAAAGGGGAAATGCAAATGGTTAAGAAACACTTAAAGAAACATTCAACATTCTTAGCAGGGAACTACAAATCAAAACTACTTTGAGATTTCATCTTACACCTGTTAGAATGGCTAATATCAATAAAACTAATGACAGCGCATGCTGAGAAGGATGTGGAGTAAAGAGAACACTTCTCCATTGATGGTGGGAGTGCAAACTTGTACAACTACTCTGAAAATCAGTTTGGTAGTTCTTTAGGAAGATGGGAATCTATCTACCTCAAAAACACTCTTCAGCATATACCTAAAGATATTTGCTCAACCCTGTTCTGGTGCCACCTACTCTGTTTCTCATAGAAAATATACAGACATCTGAGGGATAATAATATAAGATAATAAGATAAACAAAATCAGCAACATCAGAATAGGACAAACAAACTAACTGAAGAAGAGTACATGAAAATGCCTAAGAAATAAATATACATGCTGAGACCCACTCATTCACACACCCAGGAATCCAATTAAAAAAAAAAAAAACCTAAGATGGATAAGATGGAATGTATAATATATACTTAAATGACCTGTAGCAAGAATATATATAATTAATATATAATTTTATTACACATTATATATTGCATATTATATATTACATATGGTATATTGTATATTATATTATATTATATATAAAATTACATTATATATAAATTTACATTATATATAAAATTTAAAATGAAGTAAAATAAAAAAGAGAAAAGGCTCTGACATGACATTATGAGACAAGAAATCTCCAAAGATGTTGCTGAGTTCATATTCTGTTGGCCATCTATTGCTGAGCATGAAGCCTACCATTAAGAGTACTTTATTTCTACAGTGAGACTCCCTTGGAGAAAACTAAATATTAATTTGCAAATGGTTATCAGTTGGATATAGCTTCTGGCTTAGGGATAAGAGCATGTGTCTACTTCTCCTTTCTGCTCTAGGACCCCATCTGGTGCAGTCCCGTATAGGTCCTATGCATTCTGCCTCAGTCTCTGTGAGCCCACCTGTGTATTGATCTTGTTGATTTAGAGGGCTTGTTTCTTTATTGTTCCCCCATCCTCTATTATTCCTACACTGTTTCTGCCTCTTTTTCCATGAGCCCCGAATGGAAGAATTTGCTGTGTACATCCCATTTAGGGTTGAATGTTCCAAAGTCTGTCTGTCTGTCTGTCTGTCTCTCTCTCTCTCTCTCTCTCTCTCTCTCTCTCTCTCTCTCTGTGTGTATGTGTAATATCTGGCTGTGGGACTCTGTATTTGTTCCTATCTACTGCAGGAGGAAGTTTCTTTGATGATGGATGACCTCAAGATAACAGATATCTATGTACCTCTAACTCTCAAGTGCTGGGATTAAAGGATGTGCCACCATACTCAACCCAGTTCTTCTTTTTCAAGATATGTTTTTTTTAATTTATACAATATATTTTGTTCTTATTCTTTCCATTTCCCTAGATCCTTCCTTCCTACCTACTCAGTTTCATGTTCTCTCTGTCTCTGTCTCTCAAAAGACGATCAAAATAAAAATACACCAGGAAGAATGGTGTATTTCATCTTTCTTTCTTTCTTCCTTCCTTTCTTTCTTTCTTTCTCTCTCTCTCTCTCTCTCTCTCTCTCTCTCTCTCTCTCTCTCTCTCTCTCTTTCTTTTTTTCTTTCTTTCTTTCTTTCTTTCTTTCTTTCTTTCTTTCTTTCTTTCTTCCCTTCCCGAGCATGAGGTTGGCTCAGGAGTGTGGTTGTTGATACATCAGATTTCACTCCATGGGAAATTACTGATTTTCCCTATTCCAACATTTGTCAAATAGCTTCTTGGTCAGGGGTGTGACTTTATGCACACTTACAATTCTCCATTCTGAAATTTTGTCTGGTTTGAACTCATGCAGATTTTGTGCACTGCAAGTTCATTCACCAACCCCATAGTGGAAAACTCCAAGGCAACAGAATTTTCTAGACACAACATCCTTGTTTTTGATATGTCCTTGACACTGCCAGGAACTCAGTAAATAAGTATGACTTCTAGCCATCAGACTTCCCACAGTGAACAATAGTGAAATAAACATAGAAGAAGAAGAAGAAGAAGAAGAAGAAGAAGAAGAAGAAGAAGAAGAAAAGAAGGAGGAAGAGGAAGAAGAGGAGGAGGAGGAGGAAATAGAGGAAGAGGAGGAAGAAGGGGAAAAGGAGGAAGAGGACAAAGAGGAGGAAGAAGAAGATGACAACTGCCATAATTGTGGCTCTGAAAGGAGACACAGGGAAGTATCCAGTTTTCCATCTATGATTTCAACCCAGGAAAAGAAAATGTTCTGGGATATGAGAGCCTATGTTTCCATCATGACCGTTCTATATTTAAGACAAAATCCACATATTTTTTTGAGCAGAGGTTAATTAATGATGGTCTATCTAATTACTATACTGTATGAATGTCTAATCCTTATTTTCCTCAAGAACATTGTATAAAAATGGCAGAGGCAATATGGCACAAAGAAAAAAGTATAGGCTTTTGTTCTTATTTCATACTTTCAGGTTTCTATATGGGTGGCAACAGGCAAGTTACTTAACTCGATGAACTTGTTTCTTCATCTATAAACTAAGTTAATGCCACTTTCATTGTCAGGTTGTAGTGAAATGGAGAGACAATAATCTGAAACTCATACTAAAACCATCTATTAAATGCTTGGCACATAAAAGACATTTAGTAAATGGAATTATTAATGAAAAATCTTTCTACTGAAGTGCCACCTTTAAAAACTCAGTCCCATGGGTTAATGAGCTACTCACTTAAAGAGTCATTTCCAGCCAAAGTTGTAAAATACATAATTTGCCTTATCTATATTTAGATTCTACCATTTATGCCCTTCTGTCCTTAAATTGGTATTTGGTTAGAAAGAGATATCAGAGAATGCTTGGGAAAATTAGAAAGAAGAAAAGGTCTCATTGTTTTGTCTAGATGTGTGACTTCAGCAGCTAGGCAATAAATGTGACACATTTAAGAACTTATTTTTCCAGAAAATGGAGCTGGACCCAGCAGACAATATAAATTCTCCAGGTGATATGATAGTGTTAGTGTATTATCACTTCAGCACCACTCTTCAAACCTAACTTTCAAATATGTGTGTATGTCTTCCCTGTGACTCCATCCATCTCCAAGTACTCATTCCTTGCTTCTCAAACATTACTATACAAAAGCCAGGAGTGACTTATTAGATGTGAGATGCAACATAGCCATGCAGAAGAGCAGTGGCTACACATTTCATGTGTGCTTCGTGAAAAAGTGCATTAAATGGCAAAATACGGTCTCAGATAAACTCTGCAGTGTTTCATTCTGCATGGAAAATTCATCATATTTATCTATGATCAGATAAATACAAAATGACTTTCCTTCGTTTTTGAAATGATTTATTTTTATGTACACCATGTGTGTCTGGTACCCCTGGAGGCATCAAATTCCCTGGAATTGAAATGATGAGCAGCTGTGAACCACTTTGTGGGTACTGGGAATTGAACCTAGGTAATTTGCAAGAGCAACAACTGCTGTGAACTACTGAGCAATCTCTCCAGTCATATTTTGTTTCATCTTTACTCAGTACAGATTGCCACCTCCACTATCATCCCATCATTGCCATCACCAACATTGGTCCTTCTGTTGAAGGAAAAAAATGTACATGTATATGACAGGCATATCATAGACCCTTAATTTCAGAAGATGGAAAGATAGGAGAAGCTCTATAAATTCGTGGTCAGCCTGATCTACATGAGTTCTAGGACAGCCAGGATAACATAATGAGAAACTTTCTTAGTTTTAGAGCTTACGATATACATATTCTGAATTTTTTTTTTCAGGTTAAACTTTTCAAAATCATGCCCAACAAGACAAATAGGGTTGATGAATAGTGCCTTATACCACATAGAGATTTCCTTTATTCCTTGATTTTTTTTTCATTTTAAATTTTGATGTTTCGCTTTATTTTACATTTTTCTTATAATAATGCAAATATCTGCAACAATAAATTTATTTGTAATATTGTAATTAGTATGAGAGCTCAGTTTAATCTTGAGAAATTTGCTTCTTCCCTGGGCCCTACCGCAATTTGGCGTTTTAACATCTGTCTTGCCTACTGCCTTTACATGAGGTCTATATAGGCATTTTTGTTTGTGGCCCATGATCTAGGCATACTACAAGACTCAGGATAACATCTCACCTAAGCCTAAATATTTATACAAACTTTGCCCTTACTCCTCTTCAGCATTTTTTATTTCAGTTATCCTGCAGCATTGGCAATTTCTGCATTCTGCTAGCTTTTGATTTCTTGTTAGTGTTCTCATCCCAAAGATATCTCTTTTTGAAAACTATATCCTCATATAGTGACTCCCATCCTATTTACAGTCACCAATGGCTACACTTACATCAACAGATATTGGGCTAGTAAAATTCAAGAGTGATAAGAAGCCACAGTTTGATGATTTGGTTAAACAGAAAAACTAAACTAATCAAATGCAACAAGTCCATTAGCCTCTGAATAAAGCAGAGTATTTATCAAAACCAATACTACCATTCAAAACATGTTGAGTAGGCAATTGGAACTCCATTAAGATCATTGATTTGGGCAAGAATCATCAAAGTGAATGAACACTTTTAGCACATAGGGAGATGCAGAGTTGATATTTACTTAGTGTCAAAGTAACATCCTTATGGATGAGAAAGGGTTAACATTCCAGTAGAACAAGCTGACAATCTTTATCACAGCCAAGTCATCCATTAACCTAGTGACCCATTCACTGAGATGGAAGTCAACCCCATATACATGTTTCTCGGTGTGATGAAATATGCAATAAACATGGCCTTACTTGTGAATTAATTATACCCATAAAAACCACCTAAGCTGAATTCTTTAAGCTTTACCTTTGACTTCAGGTTTTTAGAAATATAAACAGAGGAGCAAATACAATGTTATCACAAGCAAATTGGGCATTTTCAATAGTTGATTTTATTTGTGTATCTCAATTTTTTTTCTTTTCTGTTTTGTGTACGGGTGTTTTGTCTGCATGTGTATATATATTCACCATGTATATGCCTGGTGCCTACAGAGTCCAGGAGAGGGTGTCATATCTAGTTATGGTATATCTTGACATTTAAAATTGAATTTCTGCCATGCATAATGGCACACACCTTTATACCAGCATCAGAAGGCAGAGGCAGGCATATCTATGTGAGTTGGAGGCCAGCCTGGTCTACACAGAGAGTCTCGGACAGCCAGGGCTACACAGAGAAACCCTGTATTGAACAACAAAAACAAAACAAAAAATTAATTTCTGCTTGTTCCTGTCCTGATAATTAGATTCAAATTAATTTTTAAAGATTTACTTATTTATGTATTTATTTTTCTGTATGTATGCCTGTGTGAATTATTGTGAATCAAGTATATGTGGGTGTCCTCAGAAGCCAGATGGTGCTGGGTCTCCTAGAACTGGAGTTATGGGCAATTGTGAACCACCTGATGTGAGTGCTGAAAACTCAGTATGGGTATTCTGCAATAGCAGTAAGTGCTCTTAACTGCTGAGGCATTTATTCAACCCCTTGGATCCCAAATCTTAAGCTTTTCTAATAATTGGGGCTTAGTTGTCTAAAAAGATTGTCTAGCTGCTGCTAAATCTGCCTTAATCTTGCCTCTCAGTAGAATCTCAATAGTCTGATGTGTTTGTCTATCAACACTTCAAGATTATTTTATTTTCTAAAATAGTAAATTCAGTGTCACCATTGTTTTTTTATTCCATCAAAATGCTAAAGTTTCCAACGGAAAAAATTTAAATATCTGAGATGTGTACTGAATGGCAGTTCAATGACACTATAGCCCTTGGTGTCCATTATCAAAATGGTAGTTAAGCATGAAAAGAGTGATTCAACTAAATTGTGTCTATTGAGACTGTGATGTAGACAATCATTTATCATCGTTGTCACTCAACTCTAATTGTCAGCACTCTCATTCAGCAAAAATCCCAGAGAGGCAATCAAATGCAAGCTTGATTTCAATTTTGACTTTACTGGTCTTTAACAACTTCTGGCCTCTATTTAGTACAAAAGGGAATCTATTTTAGACCCTCCCATCAAAGGCAGAAATGAGCAGATCTATGTAAAGCAAAAGGAGACTATATTTATTAACCAGGCTGGTTTTGTGTACATGGATTAAAAACTTAAAGGCCAGTTACTTTCAAATCTTCCACTCCTCCAGAAGCATTACAACATAAGAATTTTTATTACCCAGCTATTGCATTTTTGAAAGCATCATCAGCATGTCTTTTACGTGGACTAAATGAGGTACCATAAAGACCTACACATTTCAGGAAATCTCTAAAATGCAATCTCATACTCACTCTAATGACTAATAAAGGGCAATAAGTATTTCATGGGGTTTTAAATATGAATATTTGGAATGTTTTTTTCCAGGCCAGACAAAGATTTTAAGGAGCTTAATCATCCTCAGACTTTCACAAAGAAAGTGTATTATTGCTCTTTGCCTCACTGCTCCCTGTGGATAATTGTTAATGGGGTTTGCTGCCAAATGATGCTGCAGTTGGCCACACTGTAGTCAGTCCACTCCAGACTTTTGAATGCCTGCCATTCTCATCTTTAAAGACAGCACCCCACATAAATGATCAATCCTGAAACCTGTCAAGCCAGTCCTTTCTGTGTTCCTTCATCAATACAATCCAATGTTATATTCAACCAAGGTCTTTGGCAGTCACTTAGTTCACCATAGCAATTGTTACTACATCTGTATTTTCTACTGGAATGAAAGCTCTGTGCGGTTAAGTTAAGTACTAAATTGATTTTACCTTTCATCCCTTTCTAGTCTGAACCACACTATCAAGCATTGAGAAGCAGTCAGTACAGATTTGTAAATGACAAAAGATTCATAAGAACAACATATATGAAATAATGTTACCATAGCATATACTATTAAATGATTAATTTTATTCCCTTGCATATTATTATAAAATGGGCAATATAATTATTGCCAATTTATGACAGAGAAAATATAGGATAGGAAAACTCATTTGTGGACTGAAATGTATAGACTATAGTGGTAAAGCAATTGTTTAACCTGTATGAGGCCATGGATCAATCCTAGCACAAGGAGATGGGGCAGGGAGGTGGTAAGATGCATATGTAGCTGAGTTGGTAGAATGTTTGCTATGCATGAGTGAAGGCCTGGGTTTGATTCCTAGCACTCAATAAAATAGCATTGATGTTAAAGACTATAATCTCAGTACTTAGGAAATAGCCAACAATATCAAAAGTTCAAGTCTATCATTGGCTTGGAAGAAATTTAATATCTATAGGAAACTTTCTGTGGGTCAGGCACTGTAGGAAAAATCACAGCTACAAACTGAAGGTACCGCTCAGTGTGAGATAGTATTGCTCTGCTGTGTAAGTGGAAGGCTCTAAGATAGGGTCTCACAGCTACTGACAGATCTTAAGTTCAACTTGGATAGACTGACACCTAAAACAAAATTCTACAGATTTCTAAGTCTTGCTAATGGATTCACTAGAGTGGTATCAAGTAGAAAGAAAAGGAGGGAAGGAATATTTAATAATATAACAAAAATACTTTTACATATTTTCTATAATTGTCAAAATAGGCAACTATGCTCCACTATCATTCCTTTATCTATGAGACAAATTATCAAAGAAGTTTCAGGCACAAAGATAAAGAGCTTGAGAATATTTCAATTTCATGAAATCTCTCATTTCTACTATCCCTTTTCTGCCCGAAGAAATCAGAGACATTCTTGCAAGATTTCCAGTGGTGATGAGAGTTTGCCTTAGGGTTAGATCTAGGGCAGAAATGAGAAGAGAAACTAAAAGCAAGACTATATGATGTCAGTAATGCCTAGACTGAGACAACCTGGACCTAGGCACCTTAAAGCAAAAAACCAAGATGAGACTACGTTTTTTTTCCCACAATGACAGAGGGTTTTGTATGAGACAGAACATTCATAGCACAATGCATTCATTAGGGGTGTGATTTAATATATAACTGGAATACATGTTACTCTTGTGAATTTTGGTTAAGTATCTTCAAGCCTGGGCCTTCTAACGTATAAAAGGGGTATCACTGAAGTGCTGTCCTTGGGGTGTTGGTGGGAGGACCTCCTACGTGTGGTGTGTGCTCAATGAATGCTGGGAGCTGTTATGTATGCTAGTATAGAAACAATATCCTCATCATGTATTTGAATAGTATCTAGCCATGTTGATTTATCAGTCATCTGAAAATGGCCAAAGGTTGCAAATCCTGAGCAGCCTGTAGACTCTGAAATTTGTGGGATTCATGCTAGCCTATTCCCGTCTTCCTCTTCTAAGTAAAGGTTTCCTAAATCATAGCTTCTCCTTCTACTGTAGTTACACTCACCCCCTTGCTGAATGTCTTTTTAAATGTTTATTTAAATTTATTCTTTGACTGTTTCATACATGCTTATAATGAATTTTACAAGTTTTCATTTCCACAACCTTCTCTTACCTACCCGCTCTCTTCATTTGAAGCAATTCCCAAGAAGTCTACTTCCTACTTTCTTGTCTCCTGTGTGTGTGACCCACTGAGTTTAAATAGAGTGGCTTGCAGGAGCATGTAGTGTAGGTTATTTACTGAAGCATAGGCAACTTTCCAGTAGCTACACCCACACACAGTAACTACTTATTAACAGCCAATTGTCCTTCAAAGACTTCGGGGCCTCATGAATCCTTCCTCCATCAACAATAAAATGTTGAAGAACCCAGTGTTGTTCAGGACTTATGCAGGAAACCATTACAGCTATGAGTTCACAAGTACAGTAGCCATGCGACATCTAGAAGATATTTTTGTGGCACACCTAGACACTGGCTGTTACATTCTTTCCATTCACTCTTCCATGATGTTTCCTGATTCTTGGAGATGGTGATATGGATGGCCTATTTAGGATCCAAGGACTCTACAATATTAATTCTTGGCACAGTGACCAGATATAAGTCTTTGCACTGTCCCCTCCCGGTAGCAAAAAGAAGCTTCTCTGACAAAAGTTGAGAGCAGCAATAGTCTGTGGGTACAAACATGAATATTTAAAAGACATAAATGTATTTTCTTTCTGAAATATTCACAAATCAGTCTTTCCTAATCAGTTTGTTTCCAAGGAATTTTCTAACATCATTTGTCATGTTTGTATTTCCATTGTCAGGTTTCTTTCACTCTTGGTATTCACAGGCTCTCTAGGCTCTAAAAGTATGTGGATTTCTATTTGACTACTTGAATAAGACAGGAGTTGTGAACTAGGAACTATACAAGAATTTTCCATAAGTCCCATTCCACAAATACTGGTGTTAGCCTCATATGACTGAGCTCTATTTCCATTTAAAAATTTTTTAGATTTTATTTTATTTGCATGGCTGTATTGCCTCCATGTGTGTATCTGCTGATGCCTACAGAGGTAAGTTGAATGCATCAGGTCTCCTACAACTGGAGTTACAGAAAGTTGTGAGCCATCATGTGGGACCTGGGAATCAAACCTGTGGGCTCTACAAGAGTAACATGTGCTCTTAAACACTGAGCTATCTTTCTAGTCCTTCTATCTACATTTTACAAAGAAGGAAATTAAGGCTAAATTTGATAATTGAGTCCATCAAAACAACATATTCCTTCAGGTGAAATGGGGACCATCAGACTAAATACAAGGTCTTTTCTACTCAGCCAAAAGGTGCTTTCGAACAACCTGCATTTCGGCTGAAGCAGCTTCTTCTCCTTGTAGGTAGGAATGTGAAACAGACTGTGTGTTCCTTTGTTGGAGAACTGACAGTGATAGTAACTTCTGAGGACTGACTGCAGAGGAAAAAGAATGAGCTAGTTCTTCCTAATGTCTCTGGCCAGCACATTCTGCTCCAGCTGATGAGAATACAGTTTGCCTCCTTCTTTTAACTTGACAAGTACCCATTTTGCTGTGACAGGCAGAATAATCACCCCACAAAAAGGCATCCTCATGCCTGGAAACTGTGATGGTTGCCTCATGTAGCAAAAAGACATTCATGTGTTACGTTTTAAAAAGAAATTCTGAGATGGGAAGAATTTTATGGATTCTGTGGGTGAGTAAAATGTATCCATGAGAAGTTTTACAGTGCAAAGAAGGAGAGAAGAGACTCTCAAACATATTTGAAGATGTCCTCTGTAGATTTTAAAACCAGGGGGAGGAGACATAGACCCCAAAATCCAGGCATCTATAGAAACTAGGTATATTAGTCAGGGTTCTTCAAAGGAACAAAACTGATTCTGCGTATGGAATGATTGGAGTAGTTTAGTGGCTGTGGGTCCAGGAAGTCCAACAATGAATGCCTCCCAATGGAAAGGCCAGGAATGGTCTTTGATCTTCTGTACGTGAGGCTGGATGTTTTAGCACCCAACCTAAGGCTAGAGTCTTAGAGCAATGTTGGAAAACTCCTAATCTCCAGTTTACATTGGAATCCCAAAGAAGTTACCTCCAATGTAAGTGAAGAAATGCCTCAAGAACAGGGTGGATGAACGTTCCAGCAAGAGTCATGGCAAGCAGGCAACAAGCAAAAGTTTTCTTCTTCCATGCACTTTTATAGGAGCTGCCACAAGAAGTTATGGTGTATTTTAAGGTGGGTCTTCACACCTCAAATAATCCAATTGAGGCAATCCCTCACCTGCATTGCTAGTAGCTTGGGTTTTAGTTGCCTCTAAATGTAGTAAATTGATATCTAAGATTTTATCCTTGACATCAGGAAAGATACAAGGCCTATTTCTTCTTCAGTGTTACAGATTGATACCCAGCTAAACTCATTTCAGATCTCTTTCCTCAATAACATAAGATTATTAGTAGTTTTTAAAGTATTACATTACAACATTTACTACATCCCATACAACCCATCTGCTGAGAACCATATATTGTTGGGTGTTGTGGTGCATAGCTTTAATTGCAGCACTGGGAGGCAGAGCTTGGAGGACCTCTGAGAGTTAGAAAGGAACCTTATCTAGATAACACATTTTAGGCTAGCTAGAGTGGTAGAATGAGATACTGCCTAAAAAAAGAAAATACAAGGAAGCAAACAAACACATTTTAGATCAGTGGTTCTCAACCTGTGGGTCTTAGCCTCTTGGGAGGAACTGCATAATTCTTTCACAGGGTTTGCATATAAGATATACTGTATATCAGATATTTATGTTATGATTTATAACAGTAACAAAATTAAAGTTATGAAGTAGCAACAAAATAATTTTACTGTGGGAGGTCATCATGATATGAGGAACTATATTAAAGAGTTGCAGCAAGAAGCACCACTTTAGTTAACATTGTCTCCTAAAATATTGAATCATCCAAGGCAGAGAAAGAGACTCCATATTTTGGATGATAAAGAATTTGTCACTAAGAACTTGAATTTCACTCCATTTTGATCTTCCTCTCTTGTCTTTTAAATGCTTACTGGCAAGAAGAAAAGTTTTGTCTGTTTCACCTTTTATTATGTACAACTTTCTGTGAAATACACTAAAAGTCTGTAATCAGAAAACGCTGGCCTTTCAGCAGCTAAATATGTTTTTTTCCCATGTTTTAAGAAGTCCTTATGATATAGCAAGTTTGAGTAAATGAATAAGAGACATCCTGTGGCTCTCATTCTTTCACTGTATATTATGATTTTTTTTAACCTATGCATACTTATGTATACATCTAATAATAGTATATATTGCAATGGCTTCAGAGTACCATTAAAGGTGATCAATATTTTCATCTTAGCTTATTTCACTATCTGATTTTTCTGCAATTCTCAGCATCACTTGTGGAATTAGAGTTTATACGCTAAATAAATGCCTTTCCATCCCCCTCAAATGTTTCATTATTCTCTAGCAGATGGATAATGAATAGGGAAAGAGATAAAGGGTGTAATACATGCTCACTAACGACTATTCTTCTTTAAACATCTCATAAAGGGGCTGTAGAGATAGCTCAGAAGTTAAGAGCACTTATGCTCTTCCAGAGGACTTGAGTTTAGTCCACAGAACCCTTGTTGGGTTGCTCACACTTCATGTCCTGGAGACATACACATGGCATGCAAATACCACCCCCCCCCACACACACACAGAGGCAGGGGAAGGAGGGGAGAAAAGGGAGGGAAGTGAAGGGAGAGAAATAAATCTGAAAATAAAAAGAACCTACTGTACTGGAGAGATAGCTCAGCAGTAAGGAGGACTGGCTGCTCTTCCAAAAGACCCAGGTTTCTAGTCTTAACACTACATGGCAGTGACGGTTGGTAATGGTCTTTAAGACAGAAGAGATTTAACTCCTGCTTCTGCGGTATGTAGGCAGAAGGCACACACATTATACATAGCAATGAAGGCAAGCTAAATACCCACACACATGAAAACAAGTAAAGAATTTTAAAAAGAGGTAGTAGGATAAGTTCCCTTTTGATGGGTGTGTGAAATAAGTCTTTAGTCCCAGTACTGGGGAGGTACATGCTGACACCTTTGTGTGACTACAAAGCTAGGCTGGTCAGCATAGCAAGTTTCAGGACAGACAGAGCTGCACAGTTAAACCCTGTCTCAAAAAACTAAATATTCAAAAGCACACTTCGTAGCCTCTGTTGTGTGGAAGAAAGGCAAAGACATTTGCACATATGTACACACACACACACACACACACACACATGAACACAAGTATTCTATTACAATATATAGTTAAATTATACATTTTAAAATTGAAATATTTCATAAAATTGTAGAGAGATTGCTTCAGAACATCAATATTCTTCCTTTTCCCTAAGCCTGCTTGCTACCTCAAATGATACCCTAGATAGCAGCCTTTGCATTTCACTCACTGTCAAAACTGCAAACACCCCGTGGCTTGACTGCTCAGGTCAACCGTAATCTTCATCTCCTCTATGATCAGGGCAAGCTGGAAGATCAGGACTAGCATTTAGAATTCACAGCAGGTGGACACAGCAGACAGGCCAATCAAAGATGTGCTTACACTGTGAATTTCTATGTTGCCCCTTCATATGAGGTGAGCTGCTGGTGGTAGGTACCCAACAATGGCAATCCAGCTTCTAAGAACTAAAACACAAAGCTTGTAGTGTGACATATTTGGTGATCTCCATGTAACCATGATTGATTTTCTTTACTGAGCCTCTTTATTGCTATTTCGGTTCTATAATTACTTCTCAAAAATCTCCTGTCATGGTAACGCCTCCATTCTCTCATTCTCCTCTCAGGCTATTAACAAGATAGCAATAAACTTAATGTTTTTCAACCCTGGTTGCTTTCCATTTGCTTTTCCTTTGACTTGGACTTCTAAACTAGGTCAGCCCAAAGTCTGAGATATTTCTTTTATTCCAGGAATTAACATCATTTATTAATAAGCCTTGTATTTTTTAAAAGGTTTAGTGAAATGTCAACCATATTTCTAGTCTATAAAGATAAGTGCTATATTTAGCTGGTTCTAATTAAAAATAGCTAACACACTGCTTGCTATTGGGAGTGCAGGAATCTCTTCGATTCGTGTCTCCTTTAAAAAACTTTGACATTTGGATTTCCTGAGTGCTGTTTATGGCTTGAATTGATATTTTTCCATTTATCTTGAAATACAGCAAGCATCTGAATTGTATTATTGATCCTCATAAAACATGTCAAGTTCACCAGTCTCACATGCAATAAATCCTGGGCATATAAAAAGGTTTGAGACTCTCATCATTACTTAAAGGTATCCTTACCAGAGAATTGAATACCAGAAAATTGCCCCTAGATAATCATGGACAATGCTGCCAAAGGAAAAAGATATCAATCTGTCAATCAGCTTGATAGGCAATTGTTGCTATTAACCAAACTTATAAAGTAAAAATCAGACCCTGAACCAACTGAATACCTGAAGCAGTTTTCTATTCAGGTATAAATAAACAAAACAGAGATAAGCATGTTCATAAAACAGTGTCAGCATGTTAATGTTTTTATCCTGATTGTCTCATGACTACATGCTTCATTTAAAAGACTCCACATAGTCCTAAAGAGGTATAGAGATCAAGTTTCCATCTGACTCTCCTTGCAATGAATGTTCAAACTCCAGAAACTATATTCTTAGGGAAAACTGACATTTCTGAATCTTCAAGAACAGTAGGGATAGGGTGGACAACTGAACCCATTTCATATAATAATATTATCTGCTAATTCCATGGAAAATAGAAAACATCAGGAGCCCATGGCTAAATTCAGGGTTTCCCCACATATAAAGCCATGTATGTACTCATGGACACATGAGAACTTGGCATTGTATACATCAGTGTTTACGTGAAAGTGAGCTATAAGTAAGAATATATTCATGTGATGTTCTATCCTCCTGGTCATGTATGTGAATGTCAAGGAGAGCTTCCAAGATAAGAAGTGGAAATAAGCTGTGTTTGTGCATGCCTTTAGTCCCAGCAGTTTTAAAGCATAGGCAGACAGATCTTTATAAGTTCAAAGTTCAAAGCCCACATGCTCCACATAGTGAGTTCAGGACAGCAAGGGCTACACAGAGAAAACCTGTCTTCAAACCAAACAAACAAAAAAGGAAATAAATTAAAAACATCTTTCTTTCTATTCTATGCCATGTATATGCCCTTACCTAGTCTTTAAGTATTAGCCATATTCTTGACATTACAGTTGGTGGTAGAGAGACATATAAACACATAAGGAGGTTATAACACAAGATTTTTCTGCCTAAAAGGCCAGTCTAATCAGCAAATCCTGGCCTCTGTGTGCCTATGAATTATCATAAACAGGAAAAACAACTTGCAACAGGAAGGTAGGAGAGTAGAGTTTCAAGGATCTGCTTGTGTATTATAGGTTCACAGTGTCTCACTGGTATCAGTCTTTTAGCACATCATTCTCCCTGTTTCTTGATACTTCTCATTTCCCCAACCTCACATTCCCGAAGCATCTTAGAGGCAGAGATTCTAGCTTATCTATTCAACTGCAACATCAGCCTGGAAGACACTCTCAATAAATGTTTGCTCAACAAGTTAAGAAACAACATGGAGAACAAAGTGTAAATTATTACACTTTGGGATTGTTCAAAATAATTATCCCTTCATGATTTTAACCTTGAAAAAAGTTGACTGAATTTCAATACATCTTTTGTAGCCCCAATCAGAAGCTTTGGGTGTCCTAATTACTTTCTATATAGGTCATTTTTGCCTAAAGTGTGTATGTATCTCCTCAAAGTCTGTAATTGTATTGGCAGAGAAGGAATGAATTTGTTAAATTAATATTTTTCTGGGGACTTCCTTTGCGCTGAGCTCCATGTAGGTTCTCCCCCCTCCTCTCTCTCTCTCTCTCTCTCTCTCTCTCTCTCTCTCTCTCTCTCTCTCTGTATGTTTTGCTTGAGAATATGAAGATATAACGATATATGATATGTAATCTCTATCCCTTGGTAATTTATCCCAGTAGACAGAAAGCAATATACTCAAATTGGCCAAGTGCAAAGCTTAGTGTCACGTGTGCCATATGAACAGTGTCAGCAAGTTGCTAGTTAGTTCCAATGACAGGAATTATGGAATTAGGGGTTTCTAATAGTCTTATCTAAGGCTTCATTGTTTATTTATTTTAAGAGATGTGACAAGTGGATGAAGTCCTGAGTGAATGTGTATTATTCACGTGAGCACAGCTATGACATGAGCATGAATCCCAGACCCAGGGGAATAACAAGGCCTTTCTCTGCTCCTAGAATAGATGTTGATATTATGTATAGAAAGGATCACTCACAACTTTCTTCTCCAAATGACTGTAGCCTATGACTACTTGCTATTGAGACCCACTACTGAAATTGGGTAATCTGCCTCCTCAATCAGCTATATACTATAAACCTGCTTCCTTGTTCCACTATATATAATAAATATGGTGCATTCTGGGAGTGCAAAATTTACCTGGTGGCAACTTTCCTATATATATCTGTTGTTTTTTATTCCTTTTGCCCAGATCAAATCAATTTCAAAGCTGTTCAGGTAGAGGCAATTTTTGTTGCTGTTTTTAGATATGCTTATTTTACATATATGAATTCTTTGCCTCAATGTACTTATATACATGCAAGTGCTTGCAGAAGACAAAAGAAGGCACCAGATTTCCTGGTGTTGGAGTTACAGATGGGTGTGAGCCACTATGTGGGTACTAGGTCCTCTGCAAGAGAAACGAGTGCTTTTGATTACTGAGCTATCTCTCCGGCCACTAATTTTTTAATTTTGGGACTGAAGATTGAACATGGGGTCTCCCACATAGTAGACAAGCATTCTACCACTGAGCCTTATCATCTGTGGTCATTCTTTTCACTTTTTTTTTTTTTTACTTTGAGACAGAGACTCACTGAATTACCAGGGTGACCTTGAACTTTCTCTGTAGCCCTAGCAGGCATTGAACTTGGCATCCTCTTGCCTCAGTTGTCCAAGAAGCATTGTACATGTTTTGTAAGAGGTCAAAACTTCTTATAACTATGATGTAGGGAATGTGTAAACTTCTGGAGTACAGCATCATATTTTGTGCTTTACTAATCAGACTGAGAGAGGGCAGGCTATTTCTTAGAGTGGTATAAATCCCCATTGAGCTGACCACAAAAAGAGTTGTTCTGCGCAAGCTTGCACCTTTCCCTTTGAACCATATGTCATCACTTATCTCAAAGCCAACTGCATTTTAAAGAGAATAGCATGGAATGAGAACGGGAAAATGTGAATTCTCAGCAGTTTCTTGGCAATGATACATCTGTACCAATGTTGAAAAGTTCACAAAAAAATTCCACAAGAGAATTACAAATGGAAATTTTCTTCATTGTGAATAGAAATAGCCAGAAACACCTGGATGGTGGCTCAAAGTTCTCAATTTTCCTCTGTGTAAAACAAAGAGAGTAGCATAATGTAGATACAGCCTTCCTCTGCTGTTGGCTGTCCATATTATTGTTTAGGTTCTTCATCAGAGCATCAACCATTTCTGCTTGAGGTTCAAATGTCCCACTAATCTTGAAGAGGAAATGGATGTTGTATGGATTTGGTATTCAGTAACAGCTGTTCACCTAATTTGCCCTCGGTTTGGTAATAATTATCTTCACGACAATTTAAAGGCATTATTCACTCTTAACTGATCCATTTAAAGGAGAAGCATATCTTGCTGGAAAATTTGACACCAAGTGCACAATGGTCCTAACTTTTCATTAGAATCTTTTACATAGTGTAGTTAATGCTTAAAATATTTAAAGTAGATTAAGAATAGAACAAAGAAATGAAGTGCAACTGTGACTATGACAGGGTATGAATATTAATGATGCTTTTTTTCCATTCCTTTTTCTATCAAGTTCAATCCTCTGTACTTTTTGATTCAAGATCTTCAACTTATACTGAGACATTAAATACTGGCCCTTGGTGCTCTGTGATATGATACATATATAAAGATGCAATTAATCTTTAGTTTAATATCTGTCTGAGGGATAAGGTGTTAAACCTCGTTATTATGGCTCCCCACTGCCTCAGGGATAGAGTCCAATCTCCTTAGCGTGACATATAAGGCTCTGTAATCAGCTTTCTGAAAAGTCATCTCTCATCATTTCACACAAATCCTTTACTAGGGCCACTGGAGTCTCTTCATTGTCCCCTAAAATTCTATGCTCAGGCTTCCCTTTGCATATTTACTTAAACTGTGGTCTTCATTTTATTTCTCACATTTCTCAACTTCTACTCCTTCCTCTAGGCTCAGCACATGCCTTTCAAAATGCTGTCAGCCAAGACACAAAGGTATCCCACTTTTCAAATTAGAGAAGTCTTATGACTTACAAGCCTATAAAAAGAATACATACCTCTAACTGTAATCCTTAGGACAGTGTGGTGGTTTACATGAGAATGTCTCTCATAGTCTCATATATTTGAATGGTTTATCCCTACCTGGTAGAACTGTTTTGGGAAGCATTAAGAGGTGTGGTCTTGTTAGAGGAGGTGTATCACTGGGAGTAGGCTTCCAAGTTTCAAAAGCCTATGCTGGGTTCAGTTTCCCTCTCTGCCTCAGGTTTATGGATCAGATGTAACTCTCAGCTACTGTTTCAGCACCATTCCTTTCTGCCGGTCTGTGGCCTTGCTCCCTGTCATGATTGTCACGCACTAACCTCTGGAACAGTAAGCAAGCCCCCAGTCAAATGTTTTCTTTTATAAGCTACCTTGGTCATGGTGTGTTTCTTTCACAACAATAGAAAAGTAACTAAGACTGATGAAATATAGATGCTTTTGATCTGAAGTTTCTATACAGCTTACTAAATAACTGTAGACTAAATGAACCACTTATAGTGTGAGCAAATAAAGAAATGAATCAGTGTAGGCGGTAAGATGAAAATAGCTACATGTGATTCCATCATCCTTCCTTTGTTTTCTTTCCATTTAAGATGCCCACAGTTTTTGACTTCTAAAAAGTACATGTTCTTTATAAGAATGTTTCAGCAGTCAAACCTAAAACAAGAGTCAAATAATATCAGTACCTAGACCTTTGTCTTGTGATTTCTACAAAGTAATGCCAATTGATTTCTAAGGACATTGTGTTGATGGCTACTAGGTGAACTTGAGATAGTCTTGTTTTCAATAATAAAGTTCTGAATCTTAGAAACTCTAAGGCAGCTCATTACTAAAGAGAACAAAGGCAGCTATGAAATCAGAGGTACTTATTTCAATGAAAGTTCAACAAAAAGTAAAGAAACTGATTAAGAACTCCCAACTCTGAACTTTGCTAAAGATACACAGTCTACATGTAACACATCATCTATCATCCATCTATTTGCCCCTCAGAAAAGAACAAAATGAAAAAATTTCACCTTTAAATTTCAAATAATAAATTAATAAAAGCTTATATTCGTCATAAAACCATCTCATCCCTTGTCTTTGTCAGGGTCTCTATTCCGGCACAAACATCATGACCAAGATGCAAGTTGGGGAGGAAAGGGTTTATTGAGCTTACACTTCCATGCTGCTGTTCATCACCAAAGGAAGTCAGGACTGGAACTCCAGCAGGTCAAGGAGCAGAAACTGATGCAGAGGCCATGGAGGGATGCTGCTTACTGGCTTGCTTGCCTATACTGGCTTGCTTGCCTATCCTGGCTTGCTCAGCTGGCTTTATTATAGAGCCCAAGACTACCAGCCCATAGATGGTTCCACCCATAAGGGGCCCTCCCCCCTTGATCACTAATTGAGAAAATGCCTTACTGCTGGATCTCATGGAGGCATTTTCTCAACTGAAACTCCTTTCTCTGTGATAACTCCAGCTTGTGTCAACTTGACACAAAACCAGCCAGTACATCCCTGATTTTAAAAATTCAGTCTTAGAACTCTCCAGCTGATGTTCCCTAGCACCTACCTATCCTTAAATTTTGTCTTCCCAGTGTAGAAGATATTGATATCCATTTGCCCTTTCAGGGTATTAGACTTTGCATCTGTGGGTCAAACCAGTTAGTACCTCTGCTCTTGACCCATAGCTTGTACGTGGCTTTAAATATACCACTCATATTTCTATGTATGATGTTCATATACATTTATCATAGTTTAAAATAGATTCTTTTCTTTTTAATTAATTAATTTATTTATTCACTTTACATCCCAATATTAGCTCCCCTTTCTCCTTCTAGTACCCACTCATGAAGATATCCCTCACCCTTTCACCTCCACACCCACTGGCATATAAGTCACTGCAGGATTTGGTGCATCCTCTCCCACTGACAACAGACAAGGCAGCTCAGTTAGGGGAACATCTACAGACAGGCAACAGATTCAGGGACAACCCCTGCTCCAGTTGTTTGGGGATTCACATGAAGATCATGCTGCACATTTGCCACATATATATCTAGTGGGTGGGGTGGCTAGGTCCAGCCCATGCTCGATCTTTGGTTAGTGGTTCAATCTCTGGGACCCCCAAAGGGTTCAGGTACATTGACTCTGTTGGTCTGCCTGTGGAGTCCCAGTCCTCTTTGGGTCCCACAATCGTTCTTCCAACTCTTCTATAAGACTCCCCTAGCTCCATCTAATGTTGAGATGTGGGTCTCTGCATCTCTTTCCGTTGGCTGCTGGGTGGAGCCTCTCAGAGGACAGTTATGCTAGGCTTCTGTCTGCAAGCATAACAGAGTATCATTAATAGTGTGAGGTTCTTGGCGATAGGATGGGTCTCATTTTGGAGAAGGCATATCTTGTAGTTAGGACATACTTTGGGTCAAAGTGTTTTGGAGTGGGTTGCTGTCCTTATCCCTCCACTGGGAGTCTTACCTGGCTATAGGAAGTAACCAGTTCAAAATCCATATCCCCCACTGCTATAAGTTTCAGCTAGGAGTAACACCTATAGACACCCTGGGGTCTCTCACCATCCCAAGTCTCTGACATATCTTAGAGATTGACCACTCCCCCACTCTTTTCAATAGTCAGACTATAAACTCTTGAAAGCCAGAGATTACTCAACCAAAGGAATCCTGAGTACACATAGAGAATATTAGTTAGCGTCTAAAGAACTACATAGAGCTCAAGTGCTATGATCACCTGTCATCTCTCACCTTTATGAAAAGTGACATAGTCATGTCATTCTGAAACTCAACCTTAAGGCAATTCATTATGAAGTGTTTTCCACTATTTTCCGTGACATTTCAGTCTCTTCCAACCAGGTGGAACCATGTCCTGTACATGAAATGCCACTCCGTACTCCTTTTATGTCTTCTACATGCAATTTCCTTTTCTGATAATTCTCTGGACATTGCAAACACATTTTGCCCCAAACAAAGTTGATTTGCCTTGGCAAAGCCTTTCCATTCATAATCTAGTGGATAAATTGCTTCCACTACCCCCTGAATTCATTACCTATCATTCACTTTGCTCCTTGGTTTTCTATATATGTGGCTGTATTACAATTGTTCTCTGCTGGTTTTTTACAAAGAGTGGACAGAATAGTAGCATCAGATAAAATTGTATTTCTTTGACTGAAAAACCTTTAGTTGAGGAGCCACCAAACAAAATCCAAAATTCTTTTTTTTTTTTCAAGACAGGGTTTCTCTGTGTAGCCCTGGCTGTCCTGGAACTCACTCTGTAGACCAGGCTAGCCTCGAACTCAGAAATCTGCCTGCCTCTGCCTCCCAAGTGCTGGGATTAAAGGCTTGTGCCCGCCACCACTGCCCGGCTTCTTAACATATCATTAAAACCCTCCAACAAAGCAGGGTACTTGACCTTAGGTTCATCTTATCCTTAGCTTGTTCAGGTTGATCTAACATGCTTCCAAAGGTTGGGCAACTTAAACTGAAAATGTCTTTCTTTGCATTGTAGAGACAGAATGCTCAAGATTATAGTACCAACACATTAAGGACTGGCCTCCTAGCTTGTTATAGCTTCCATTTCATCAGGTCATCTCATAGTGGAGAGAGAAAGTTAGTTTCCTGAAGTCTCTGTCTATAAGGTTCCCAGTCCCATTATGGGGGCTCTCATTGTTATGATCTTATCTAAATGATCTCCTAAAAACTTCACCACAAAATACTATCTTAGGTGTTACAGCCTCAATATATCAATAGGGGAAGGATAATCTTTGGCTATTCTATATGCCTATAAAAAGGATAAAATGTAGACTATGTAGCTTTCAGATTCTGGTATTTTAACGCTATGTAGTCTTGGATGAATACTATATTTTGAGTTTTCATTTCTTATCTATAAACTAAGAGCCAGCAAGATAACTCAGCACATAAAAGCCTGGGTACCAGATTTCAATCCCCCAAACTCACACACAGGTAGAAGAGAACCATTCTAAAGTTGTCCTCTGATATCAACAATTACACAGTGGCTCATATGCCCCAAGAAAACAACATTAGACACGCGCACGCATGCGAGCGCGCTCGTGCACACACACACACACACACACACACACACACACACAGACAGAGAGACAGAGAGAGACAGACAGAGAGAGAGAGAGAGAGAGAGAGAGAGGGAGAGAAAGAGGGAGAGAGAGA
>JADRCH010007448.1:1278363-1457669 GCA_019843965.1 Rhynchomys soricoides
GAGAGAGAGAGAGAGAGAGAGAGAGAGAGAGAGAGAGAGAGAGATTGTACATTTAAAATGAAGCTAAAAGCCAGGCACAGTAGCACATGCCTTTAATCCCTACATTCTGGAGGCAGAGGCAGGTAGACTGAGACTGAGTAGTCTGAGAGTGAGTAGTGTGAGACTGAGGCCAAACTGGTCTATATAGAGCATTCTAGGCCAGCAAAAATGAAATAAAACAAGGATGACAATTACAAGGATTTCCACAATTTCATAAGATTAATGTGAAGAATACATTATGGAGGTAAATGTTCAAAACTGGGTAGTGAGCTGGTGACTTCTTTACCTTGAATGTCTTCTCTCTTGCTGTGTTTATCTATAACTTATAATCAATCCTAAACAGCCCTACAGAAACTATTACTACTTCTTCCACAAGCCTTCCTAATCTCTTGGATAAGAATTCTAGTATCCTAGCCAGGTGGTGGTGGTAGTGGTGACACACGCCTTTAATCCCAGCACTCAGGAGGCAGAAGCAGGTGGATCTCTATGTTCAATGCCAACCTGGTCTACAAAGTGAATTCTAGGACAGCTAAGCTACATTTTAGAAAGCATGGGTATAATTGCCTAAAAATAGCACTGGAGTTGGCTGTTTTAGATAGTCAGGAAGCAAACTGCTGTAGGGTACATTGGTAGAAATTTCTAACAGCAAAAAGTGATCTCCTCCACTGTCTTTTGAGTCTGTTTTATTTTGTTTCTACCAAAGAAGTAATTGAAACATTCAATGAGGATTTTCTAGTCAGAATTGTCAATGGGTGTCTTGCAGGAATCATATAATCGCTGTATCAGATTGTGCTTCCTTTCCATTTCAGGAACAGTGAATGGGAGAGTAAAATGGCACTAGACTAGGAGTCAAACAATCCATCTTTTAATATTAGATCTACCACTGGGCCAGCTGTCCTATTCTAGGCATATCACTCTTCCTACAATAGCATCAGTTCTCCCATGCATAAAATGAGCAAACAAAAATAGGTCAGTGCTCCTTTGGAGCCCCTTATTAGCAATTTTATATATTCTGAGTATGATTTCATTTGCCAAAAATGTTCCAATGCCTGAAAAACCATTCTCCAATCTTTCAACTGGAATTTTTCATGCTTGTTTCATGTTTAATTCATATATATGTATATATTCATATATATGATATATGTATATGCATATATATCATACATATATATCCTATATAATTTTTAACCGTGTAAAGACATAATGGTATACTAAATTCAGTATGTCGACAGTTTCCCCAAATTGTCTATCAAAAAAGAAGATATTTCTTTCTGAAACTGAAACAAAATAATGAATAGGACGACTACCTTATAAAAATCTCTCCATATTGAGACATTTCATTAATGTACTGCTGATAAATTTTCAATATCAATTCATTTTGTGCCTGGACAAACTATGACTATATATAAGCTACACTATGATGAGTAATACCATAACAAACCAGGGAGGGAGAGTATCTTAGGGATTTTAGTAAAAAAAATATAATGGTGTGTTGGGTAAATCAATGTCTTGATTCTAAAAACAAATCCCAGTTCCCTAGGCAGGAATATTTCTTCAGTGGACAATAACAATGTGTTATGTCAATGTAGTGGGCATGTTTCCTGAGAATATCATCTCCTCTTTGACCTGCTTCTGGATCCACAAAGTAGTATTGTGAAATGCTATTTTCATTCTAACCAAAAAAAGGTGCTTTATGCATAAGCCACATTTCTGGACACAGTTATTACAAACTGAGAAGCTGGCTGTGCTAAAATCAAGGATATCTGAATTTGATGAAAAAGGGCATACTGAGAACATTGATTTTGTATCAGAGAAATCTAAATTCTGCCTGTTTTAGTTAGCGTTTTACTGCTGTGAGCAGACACCAGGACGAAGGCAACTCTTATAAGGACAACATTTAGTTAGGGCTGGATTATGCGTTCAGAGATTCCATCCAGTATCGTCAAGATTGGAGCACGGCAGTGTTCAGGCAAGCATGGTTTAGGAGGAGCTGAGAGTTCTACATGTTTATCTGAAGACTGCTAGCAGAATATTGACTTCCAGGCAACTAGGATGAGGGTCTTAAAGCACTCAGACATCAAATAAACAAAACTTGAAAGATATTAAAAGAGGAAACGAAAAAAAAATCTGTCTATAACAGTTACACAGTTGTTGTTTTAAGTGGCCCTGGTGAGCTAGCTTTTATCATCTGGCGTATGAGAATCTGTACATCTCCATCTCCACTCTTTTTATTTTTTTTGAACAAGTATCAGTTTCCTTCCAGTTTGCCTTTCTTCTCTTTCCTTCAAACTCATTCTCCTCCATCTTCTATTCTCTCTTACTTGCCTTTGTCGTTGCTTTCCACTGTCCTTACATACTCTGTAATTTGGCTTCTGTTAGAATTATTGAATTGACTTTTGGTGTCATTTTTAATTTTTGACATATAGTGATTTCAGTTTTAGGTGTTTAATACTGTACTATTATACATGCATTCTCATTTTACACTTTAAAGTCAAAAATATATGCTTTGGGTATAGTGAAGATTATTCATGATGTGTCTGTTATTTCATTTTCAATTCCTTTAAGCACAAAGTGTATTGAAAGTAAACTAACATGAGTGATGGATATATACCCTAGGTACTCTCATAGGTTTAGCTCAGTATTAGCAATGCTTGATGTAACCCATATGACCATTGCAACTAAGGCCAGTAGCATGGCTCTGTGGGGGAGGTCAATAGAAAGACAATCAGATAGTAGGAAACAAAGGGAAGAAAGAATGTAAAGTATGATAAATTAGTATATCATTCCAATTAGGTTTTGGTTTAAATGCCCATTATGGGGCTACTGTACAGGGAAGGCAACCTCTAAGGCAAACTCCTTTGGGCCCCATGATACCTAAAACCAGGCGGCCCTGGTTCATACTAGCATCTACACAGAGGTAAATATTTGAGCAAGATTCAAGTTGTACCATTCTTCAGCATTTGTACTTCTTATCACTGTAGGTATCTTCCGTTTCCTCCCTTATCACCAACTATCTGGGCCTCCCTTGAAATAGCAATTATATTTCTTTGAAATTTTTACTTCCTAAGAAGTAATGCAAATCTGCCTTTAAAGCAGGAGCCAAAGTGCTAAAACATTGTTATTTTGTGGTATTTCTGGAAAATGAAATAGTGTAGATGTATGTTTTAATGAAGGAATGTGTGGCACTGTTATTATAGGCTTAGCTCTACCCCCGCAGATCTTCACAAAGGCATTAGTAGACGACTAAATCCTCAGCAGACAAAGGATATATGTGTTTTGAGCAGACTACTGTCAAATTGCCATGCTGATTGTTTCTACATAAATATTCTAATATTAAAGCCAGATTTTCATATCTTCAGGGAAAAAATAGAGAGAGGTATTTGTTACAGGGGGGACAAAACCAAAGATAATCTGGTCACTTGAGAACAGCTGTTTTTTTTTTTTTCTTTTAAAATCACAGTACAGTTTCTGAATCAGACAAATAATGTTTTTAAAGTACTTCATAGTAAGTGTCTGAACTTTTTGCCACATATTATTTCCTTGTGTTCTGGTAAAGTTTTATTTATTCAAAATGGAAAGCAAGGTTCCATTTCCATGCCAATCTCTTTAAAATGGGAATACTGGGAGGACCTCTGTGGCCCTTTTTAAAATTCAGATCTTCATTTGCACTTCAGTGGCTCGAGGCTGAGCCTTCAGGGGTGGAATTAGCATGAAATTGTTAAGAAGTATTTTGTAATTATTCATTTCTTCCAGCATTTCCTTACCTTCCCTGTATTCATTTAGAAACACATTTAACACAAGGACTGCACATTCGTTTCAGAAAATGGAAAGCCTACTACTTAGCAAAGAAAAGAAAGATGACACCATCTTCTATAAATACTATTAATATTTCAGTGTACAGACAGAGAACTGTAGATAAATAATATATGTGGGCTTATAATAAAAATGGACTTGTCCTATTTTCTAAACTACTTTTTTTCACTTCAGTCTATAGGGAATATCCTTTTATCGTAATGAATGCAGTTCTACATTATTGTGTCCCAAAATCCATAGAATGCATTTCATAGAGTAGCTATCACATAGCTGTAAATACTTCCCTATCATCTCATATTCATACTATTTAGGGTATCTTTTTTTCTACTAGAGTACACCATATTGTGAGCATGCTCACAGCTGGATCATTGTTAATAATCTTTGTTTTTATCAAAGGAAGATGCTTAAAACAAAGTATCAATAGGCAGAAAAATATTTAAGAATTTTCATATATGGTAGCAAAATGAATTCTAGGAATATTATCTAATATACCCTCAACTGCCGTTAAAAATAATAATATCAAAAGCCAGGCATAGAGGCACACACCTTTACTCCCGGTCAGGTGAAGCTTGGTAAATTTGAGGCCAGTCTGGTCTATATAGTGAGTTTTTAGACATCTGAAACTACATAGAAACAACCGAACAAGCAGTAACAATAATACTAGAGCTATCTACTTATCTAGTTTCTTTGAAGTTTCACGTATACTCAGCATCATTATTCTTTCTCTTTGTTTTTTTTTTTTTTTTTTTTTTTTGAGGTAGGGTAGTTGTGAGTGATGTATTTATAAAAAGATAAAGAGATATAAGGATATGTTCTATGGGTATGTAGTGAGGTGTTGGGGAAGGGGGTGCCTCAGCGGGCCCGTGTCTAGCATCCTTTCCCCGTGAGGGACCAGCCACAGGACCGACTGTAGAGTATAGAATAGAGTTTATTCAGGGCATGGGGAGGGGAGTTAAGAGGGTAGTAGAGGCAGAGAAAGGCAGAGAGAGGGAGAGAGTAGAGAAGTAGTGAAGTAGAGGTCGGCCATGACCACGTGGAGAGGGAGAAGGAAGGGAATGAGGAGAGAGGGGGAGCAAGAAAGTAAGAGAGAAGAAGGCAAGAGAGGAGACAAAAGAGGCAAGAGAGCAAGAGAAGTAAGAAAAGAGGCAAGAGAGGTAAGAGAGAGAGGAGGGGGCAAGCAGTCCCTTTTATAGTAGGTCAGGCCTACCTGGCTGTTGCCAGGTAACTGTGGGGAGGAGCATACCTGGCTGTTGTCAGGTAACAGTGGGGAGGAGCATACCTGGCTGTTGCCAGGTAACTGTGGGGCAGAGTTTAGACAGAACACTAACAGTGAGTATGCTGGACTTGCTATGTAAAAACCAGGCTTGCCTAAACACAGAGATTCTGCCTCCCAAGTGCTGGGATTAAAGTCATGGGCCACCATATCCGTATCATCATTCTTAAAGTCTAGTGATTAAACAGAAGAAACCATCACAGTGCCCAATATTGCAGTCTCTGTAAATCAGTAAATCAAAAATCATTTTGTGTGCATAGGAGTAGGTAAGGAGTAGGTAGATGTAAGTGTGTGCTCATGCAGGTGCACAGGAGTTTGCAAGTAGGTATGGATATGTGTGAGAGCATGCATGTTGAAGCCAGAGACCAACCTTAGATGTCATCACTCAGGCAATGTCCACCTTGTTGTTTTTAGCCATATGTATGCATGTCTGGTTGGATTTATAGATGGTTATGAGCCTCTATATGTGTGTGGGAATTATACCAGAAACTTCTAGAAGAATAACCAGTGCTCTTAATTGCTAAGCTATATCTCCAGCTCCCTATCCACTTGTTGTTGTTGTTTTAAAGATAGGGACTCTCATTTGCTTAAAGCTCAGCTGGCTGACCAGCTGTTCCCCCAAGGATCTGCTGTCTCTGCTTCCCTCACTTTAGGTTTACAGGCACATATACCAGACTTGCTTTTTCTTTTAAGGACAAGGACCATTTTGCAAGGGGTAAATCTTGGCATCTGCTCAGAGGAAGAAAACAGGAAAAAGAAAGAAGCCATGCCTTTTGAGAGGATGGGGCAGGTGAATCTTCAGAGAAAGAATAAAGAAGCTCAACTGCTAAGGAAAGCATATTTAGAAGAGAGATAGCAGAAAAGGAACTTTTTGTTCTTTTAGACTGTCTTTCTATACGGCTCTGTCTGTCCTGCAACCCACTATATAGACCAGGTTTGCCTCAGATTCACACATATCTACCTTCCCCTGCCTCTCAAGTACCGGGAATAAAGCATGTACCACTATATCTATCCAGGAATAGGAACATTTAACTCAGAAAAGCATGGCTATAACTCTGTAAGCAACAATTTGGGAATGAAGGGCATCCTGGAAAAGAAAAGTAAATTATCTCATGGAGTAGGTAATTGTTCTCTTATCTCTTTAGCTTGGTTAAAAGTGAGCCAGCCTTCCTGAGGAATAGTGTTTTGGCTAGATGACTGACCATCTTAACTCATTTTTGGATGGTTTGCTTGCTTGTTTGTTTGTTTGTTTGTTTGTTTGTTTGAGACTGGGTTTCTCCCTATATCCATACCTGTCTTGGAACTTGACCAGGCTGGCCTTCAACTCAGAGATCAGCCTGCCTTCATTAATTCTTAAAGGTGACTCTACTCAGAGGTATATTCCAATCTTTTGGCTAGAAGCTAATAAGGTTCCCTGAATGGACATTCAATGCCTCTGTAACATTCTCTACTAGAAAAAGTAACTCTAAAATTATTTAAGGAATGGGTGGGCTGGAACTGGAAAATAGGTATAAACTATTTACACCATGAAAATATAAAGATCAAGTTCCAAAGTTTGAATTGGAATCTCAATTCCCATCTATGTAACCTGCATATATATATATATATAACCTCCAGGTAAGGATGCTTATTTAGGAACGAATAAGAAACTATAGCTCCTTCGGCCATTCCTGGCTGATGAATCGACAATATTCCTGGAATTGTTGCTTTCAGGGTATCTCTTTCCTAAGTCTACCTTACCCATTCTCATCATTCCCTCCCTGAAGAGGTAATTCTAATTGCCATTTAGGAAGTTCGGAAGAGGGGGTTGTCAATCTATACTACTTCTTTCATCTGAGATGAGTCATCAGCCTATCTGAGTTTTTATATGGGTGCTGGGAATTGGCCTCAGATCCTCATGCTTACACAGAAAGCACTTTTAGCAACTGAATGGTCTGTGATGGCTAAAGTTATGTTTTAAGTTTAAATTACTGTGCTTAAGAGAGCTATAAAATAAAAATACCTTAAACTTGCCCAAGGACAGATAACTTTCTGGAATGCAGGAAGCTGCTGTTCATGTAAGATAAGAAGCCATGTGTTTTCAACTTCCATAAACAAGCTTTGTTGCCCCAACCACAAAGGATGTGTTTGATCACACATAGGTGAGGTACATAGGCAGGAGGTAGATTGGGATGTATGCTTGCCCCTCACTGGTCAAAAGCAGCAAGTATGTAGCCTCAGGCAGTTGCCTTTATAAGTACCTAATTAATGCAATTGTATACTCTAGCAATTCTGGCAATGGACAAAGCCAATGCCCATATTTCTGGTTAGTATTTAATAAAACTTGCTTCAAATTTGACTCAAAGATTGTGGTAGTGGTCTTATTTCTTACCTGGTGGTACTAATACTCCCCAGGTTCGAAATCATGTTTTAAACACCAAAAATACATTAAATTTATTGGTAGCTTTCTAAGGTTACAAAATTAAGGAAGATTATTGATGTGTTTATAAAAAGATAAAGAGAAAGGGGGATATGTTTTATGGAGGGGTGGTGAGGTGTGGGGGAAGGGGGTGCCTCAGCGGGCCCATGCTAAGGCATCCACTGAAGGACAAGCCACAGGATGATATAGTATAGAATAGAGTTTATTCAGGTCATGGGGAAGGGAGTTAAGAGGGTAGTAGAGGCAGAGAGAGAGAGAGAGAGAGAGAGAGAGAGAGAGAGAGAGAGGAGAGAAGTAGAAGCTAGCCATGAACACTTGGAGAGAGAGGGGGGAAGGGAATGGGGAGAGAGGGGGTAAAGGTGGAGGGAACAGAGCAGGAGCAAGAAGGCAAAAGATCAAGAGAGAGAGGAGGGGCAAGCAGCCACTTTTATAGTGAATCAGGCCTACCTGGCTATTGCCAGGTAACTGTGGTGTGGAGCTTAGACAGAATGCTAACAATTATTATCACGCAATATTATTGTTTTGTGAACTTTTGAGGAGATAAGCACAACTGTCTTCACCCAAGATCAGGCTGCAATGACAAACCAAAGTATGATTCCACCAGAGTCCAACTTAAGGAAGCATTGAGTGCATGGATTTATTTAGAGTGCAAGTGAGGGTTTATTTACAAGAGTATGTATGACACAGAAGCAGCTGCATGACCAAAAAAAAAAATCTCACTCAGCATGGATGGTAGCTTTATCATAGCTGCATAAATAGAACTCTTCCCTCAGTGACCTGTTTATGCTCTATATGTTCTCGCCCTTCCTGAGACTACCATGTCACATGAAATTGAGGAAGAACTACATATGGTTGACTAGAGGAGCACCAGAGGGGATGGCTGAGATCTCAATATGCTGGCTATCTCCAACCCTTCTTCCTATGAAAGAATGTCAACAGGCACTCTTGCAATGATGGCTACTGAGTACTCACAGCTACATAGATGAAGACAGTCATTTGTGCTATGCTTGGAATGTTCTACAATTACCTACAAGTTCTACAATCAATTATATTGTTGAGACATGTAATCAAATGATTAGGACCTGAGACATGCTACTGTAAGAACTGTAATGAAGTATAAATAGGGACTGGAAGCAGAAAGAACACTTGCTTCTTCTGAGGATCCGAGTTTGACTCCCCTAGCCAATGTGGTGGCTCACAACCATCTGTAACTCTAGTTTCAGGGAATATAACACCTTCTTGTTGCTTCCATCAGAATGCCAGACATGCGTGTGTTACCCACACATACATGCAAGCAAAACAACCAGACACATAAAATAAATACATATGTAATTACAAATTAACAAATAAATAAATAAATAGTTTTGTGTTAAATCATATAAAGTCTATGAATGATACACTGAAGAAGTGGTTTTCCCAATCAACTTCAGCACACATAGATAATTTTGCTTTCCATAATCTGTCAGAAGTCCATATTTTAAAAATCCAGTTCTTTCAGTACAAATGAATTAAAAATGCTTGGAAAGAAGGCAAGTAAACTCTACCAAATTAATCTGCCAGAAAAGAAGGATTAAGAAAGCCTGAATAGACTTGAAAATGCACCTGCATACCTTTCAGAGAAAATCAAATGAACTTTCAAATTACAGGATCTGTTACAGGGGAAAGAGGAAATGACAGGGTTTCTAGAAGAAAGCTGTGTTCTCTTTTATTTATTTATTTTATTTGAGCTCTGATCTTATGTTTGTGCCATTTCAGCACAGAGAGGAAGGAACTGTATAGGACTAAGCAATGAGTATTTCTACGCTTCAGTGTGTCTTTTCTCCCTACCACTCAGTGAGTGATGCATAAGAGTACTGCCACTTCCTGAATGCTCCCAACACCAGAGCTTCTCTCACATTATGCTATTTAACTTTCCAAATTGTCCATAACATCAAAGTACATATATAGATTATGAATATGAAATTTAAAGAGGCTAAGATACCTTTTATTAAATAGGAATTTGTGTGTGTGTGTGTGTGTGTGTACCACTTGCATGATGCCTGGTGCCTGCAGAGGTCAGAAAAGAAATCTGGATTACCCTGGAACTGGAGTTATAGATGATTGGGAAGCATCATATCCATGCTGTGAATTGAACCCAGGTCCTCTGCTAGAGCAACAGTGCTTTTAACCACTGAGCCTTTGCTTCAGCCTCTGTTGTTAGACTTGTTGACAATTTATTACTACAAAACCACATGACATTTTATATAAAATTCACAAATGTGTATTCCAAGTCTACTAATGGTTCCAAAATGGTATTTTGTATAGCTGACCTGAACTATCTATGTACACATGCAAAAATGGAAAATTGAGATATTAGTATTACACTAACCAAAATCTTTCTGTATTTTTTTTTCAGAATTCATATGACTTACTCTGGGCCTAAAGAATCCAAAATATCTTCAACTTTTCCAATGCATAGAGGTATAGACAACTATAGATCATTAATTACACACCTAAAAAGCTATAGGCTAATGGGAAATTAATGGTTCTTGATCCTTATGTTTACAGTCAAAACAGTATACATGCTGCATAACTTTGCTACAAACACTGTCAAATAAAACTAGATCATCTTTAGAGCTTTGGTTTTTTTGCCTTTGCTTATAGTAAGTTCTTTTGGTTTGGTGTCATTTAAAAATTGTCAATGATTCATTTTATTTACAATGAAATCCTCTTACATAAGTAATTTTTTCCTCAAGCTGAACTATGTTGTGAGGGAAAGTCATTACACCCAAATTTTCCATTTGTATTTTGATAAGCAGTAAAGACACTTGACGACTCTCCTATTCCCTTTATGAACACAAACAGGTTTAGAGCCATTATCAACACATGTGTGTGTTGCTCTGCATCTTCTCCTTCTAGTGCTTGCGAAGCATTTCAGATATTGTGGTACTTTTCAGAGCCTTACATTTGTATTTAAAAATTCAAATGCAGGTGAGCATCTCTTATCTGTTATGTCTGATGAATCAGAGCCAACTTGTGTAAATGACAAGGCTGTTTGCCAGGTGGAAGGATTAATTGACCTGACAATCTGAGCAAATGTTACCAGCTACCTCATCGGCTGGGTTGGAGGAGCCTGGTTGTGAATAAAAAGAAGGAAAGAAAGTGAAGACATTTGGGTTAGAAGCAAAGGCCTTGCATGTCCAGGGAGAAGATGTTGTCTATAATGATAGATAAAGTTGAAGCATTCAATTGATTAGAAATGCTAAAGTAAACAAAGTTAAATGAAATAGAGATCTTCAAAACTGTCGCTTACAGGCACATGGTATGTTCCTTGAACATTTGTTTGTATGCATTGGGAGAAGGACTCTAGATACTCGTGATTTATACCAGAGAGCACTTTTCATTACTAATGTGTTGACAAGAACAGATGAACTAACTTGACCTGTTTGATGAAGTAAACATAACATTCAATAAACAGAGAAAGAGAAATGATCAGAAAAGAACAAAACTCCAGAGAAACTTCCCCATACCCAAAGGCAAAAAAGAACTCACTGTGATTTCTAGAACAACATGGATGAAAGAGATTACATGACTAATTGAGGCACTGTGCTGAGGAGACAGAGCAAAGGTAGAGTAAACAAAAAGGAGGCAAAAACAAAACCAAAAAACCCAAGCCCACTCAGGTCCATCCTCACCTCATCATCACCACCAATACAGCGGGAGCAAGTGGAAACAAAAAAAGACAATGCAAGCTGCAAGAGTCTGCTGCTGCACAAGCAAACAGCTCCATAGGAAATGAAAACTGTAGTATGCAAGAGAGCGCGTACTGAAAAAGGTTGGGAAACATGCTGAGGCTCCTTGCCCAAGAAGATTTTTTTATTACTTTTATTTTTTTACAGTCTAGTAGTTACCCCCTCCTTCTCCTCCCTTCCACAGTTCCTCATCCAATACCCCCACCCCTTGTCTCCAAGAGGATGTCCCTACCCCCACCAACCCCACTCCACCCACCAGGCCTCCTGCTCCCTGGAGCCTCAAGTCTCTCAAGGGTTAGGGTTAGGTGCACCTTCTCTCACGGAGGTCAGACCAGGCAGTCTTCTGCTGTATGTGTCAGGGGCCTCATATCAGCTGGTGTATGGTGCCTAGGCCTAGCTAGATCTTTCTTGAGCAGTAACTGCCTGCTGTGTACTTGCCATTTCTGTCACCCTATATCTATTATGTAGGTACAGATTCCATCTGCTGTCATTATACATGTTCTTCTGCCTTTTCCCTTTAACATGTCTTACAGTAGGAGCCTGTGAGAGGCAGGTTCTTTGAGCATTTCTATGTTGTCTTAGGGTTTTACTGCTGTGAAGAGACACCATGACCAAGGCAATTCAGATAAGGACAACATTTAATTGGGTTGGCTTACAGGATCAGAGGTTCAGTCCATTATGATCTAGGCTGAGCATGGCAGCACCCTGGCAGACATGGCAAAGGAGAAGCTGAGAGTTCTACATCTTGTTCCAAAGAGAACCAGAAGACTGAATCCTCATGCAGCTAGGAGGAGAATTTCAAAGCACACCCCTACAGTGACATACTTCCTCCAACAAGGCCACACCTACTCCAACAAGGCCACACCTCCTAATAGTGCCAAGCATATTCAATCCAGCACATATGTCTAAAATAAGTTTTCTCTTACATTTTCAAAGACAGGTTTTTTTTTTACATTTGTTTTTCTTTTTTGTTTTGTTTGTTTTGTTTTGAGACAGTGTTTCTCTGCTGTCTTGGAACTCAGAGATCCTCCTGCCTCTGCGTCCTAAGTACTGGGATTAAAGGAATGCATTAACATACCTAAGCTTTTTTTTTTTAATTCAAGTTATCTGTATGGATGTTTTGTCTGTATGTATATCTGTGCAGCATGTGTGTGCAGTACACACAAAAGCCAGAAGAAGGCATTGAAACACTAATTGTACACTATCATGAATTAACATGTAGGTGCTGGGAGTTGAACTCCAATCCTCTGCAAGAGCAGTGCTCTTTAACTTCTAAGCCATGTTTTTTGTTTTCTTTTGTTTTTTGTTTTTTTTTTCTATTTCTTGCCCTGATTCTCTTCAGTAAAAAATCTAATCCACCATTTAGTGGTTTGTACCTTTAATCCCAGCACTTGGAAACAGACATAGGCAGATTTCTGGGTACTCAAGGCCAGCTTGGAATGCATAGCAAGCCCTAGGTCTGTACAGTGAGATCTTGCTTCTAAGAAAGTAATAAATAAATAAATAAATAAATAAACAAACAAAACAAAATGAAAAAATCTCATCTTTATTGTGTATCATGTGTTTTCTTTTTTTCAACCTGTTTTGTAATTTTCTCTTTTGAAGCATTCATTATGTATGTTGTTGTCTTCCTCATGCTCCTTTGTGGTTGGAATGTGGAACTCATTGAACATAAACACATCATGTAGTTCACATCTACATGAAATAGTAAATATTTCTGGCTACTATTAACTCAAATATTTTGTCAACTTCTTTCTAAGAACATGTTTCAGTTACTTGATGAGGTCTTTCAGTTCATTAACCATATTAGTTAATTTTGGGGTACCTATGACTAAAATTCCTAACTCAAAGAACTTAAAAGGAAGAGATGACTACTTCAATCAGGAACCCCCAAATCTATGTATCATTTATCATGTTTTATAAATCATTTCATTTTGTAGGGTAGTGGGGCACACTCCATATAAACTCAGTACTCAGGAGGCAGAGGCAGGTGGATTTCTGAGTTCGAGGCCAGCCTGGTCTACAGGGTAAGTTCCAGGACAGCCAGGGCTACACAGAGAAACCCTGCCTTGAAAAACCAAAAACCAAAACCAGAAACCAAAGCAAACCAAACCAAGTCAACAACAACAACAACAAACCATAAAGGGAGAAATGAAATGATATATTTTGGCTTATGCTCTTAGAGATTTTGGTCCATGGTTTTTAGTTACACTGATGATGGCCCCATCATAAAGCATAATATCATGGTCATAGTAATGCATGAAGTAGGAATCTGCTTACCACATGGGAGACAGAATGCAGGGAAGAAAGTAAGAAAGTAGGAACTAGGTGCAGCAAAGTACATTTTCTGGGTTCTCATTTTCCTGTAATCTTCCTACCACCTCTTAAACAGCAACCTCATCTCAGATGCAGATGTTCAACAAGTGAGCCCATTTTACATAAAAACCAAAATATTTATATACTTTCCTTGTATAACTTTATAAACTTTTTGCCACGTTTAATTCTGGAAAAGAGAGATATTTACATGTCAAGTTACCTTTATTTTCTTCTGTAATGTCTTATCTGCTATCAATAAACTCCAGTGAATTTTAAACCTCAGACATGGTTTTTATCTCCAGAAGTTGCATTTGCTCTACCTTTTCACTTGGTATGTCTCTATTTTTTTGTTTTTGTTTTAATTTGTATGATTGTTTTGTATACATGTATGTCTGTGCACTACATATGTGCATGCTATAGATGAAGACCAAAAAAGAGTATCTGATCCTATAGAATTGGAGTTACAGATTGTTTGAAGCAAGCATGTGGATGATGGGAACTGGACTCAGGTCCTCTGCAAGTGCAACAAGTTCTCTTAATCACTGAGCCATTGATCCAGATCCTGTCTTTAAATTTTTAAATATATAAAATATTCTTGTATTAGTTTAATATTTTAGTCTCTAACTTCTAACTTTAGCATCAATTTTAGTTCAGTGTTGATTGACTCATTTATTTAATCAATTTAGGTTGACTTTTCCTACTTCTTTAAAGATTTCTTTGAATTACTAAATGGCTATTAGGTATATTTTTCTTGTTTAAAGCTTGGTATTTTTAATAATTACCAATATTGGTCAATAATGATGAATAATTTAGCATTTTTGAGACTTTCAGTTGATAGTAGCTATACAATATTTGAGTAGTGGTGAGTTTAGGAATAATAATTAATGCCCACTACTTAGTTAATATATTATGTTTACTCAACCCAATAATACTCCATGAATCTTAAGATTTTCTACTCTAGAGCTAGTAGGCACCATTCCTGACCATGTCAAGCACTATGAACTCTAGTTACCTCAGAGTTTTGCCACTGCTTAGGGTCTCTTTCATATATACCAGTGTACTGCCTAGTTTTGTGTATCAAATTGACACAAGCTGGAGTTAACACAGAGAAAGGAGTTTCAGTTGAGAGAATAACTCCATGAGATCCAGCTGTAGGGCATTTTCTCAATTAGTGATCAAGGAGGGAGGGCCCCTTGTGAGTGGTACCATCAGTGGGCTGGTAGTCTTGGGTTCTATAAGAAATCAGGCTGAGCAAGCCAGGAGAAGCAAACAAGCCAGTAAGTTACATCCCTCCATGGCCTCTACATCAGCTCCTGCTTCTTGACCTGCTTGAGTTCCAGTCCTGACTTCCTTTGGTGATGAACAGCAGCATGGAAGTTTAAGTTCAATAAATCCTTTCCTCCCCAACTTGCATCTTGGTCATGATGTTTGTACAGGAATAGAAACCCTGACTAAGACAAATTGGTACCAGGAGTGGGGTATTACTGTGACAATCTGACCATGTTTTGGGGAGGACTGTGGAAGGACTTTGGAACTTTGGGCTGCCCTATGGAATGTTGTATAGGAGCCTGGAAGATAATGTTAAGAACAGTGCAAAAGATGGAGGTCTGGCTTGTGGAAATTCAGAGGGAAGATTACAGACTCTTATCAGGGTCATTGCTAGTTTGATTTAAGCCTCTGTGGTTTTGGCTAGCTGGGTCTGAAAAAATCAGCTGTGATTAACAAGATACCAGAACTACTAAAGCAAAACCATTGCATTGCTTGGAAAATTGATGCTGGTTAGCTAGAGCTAATAAGATATTAGCCATGATTAAGAAGAGACCAGCATCATTGGGGTGAAATCTTCTGAGAAGTGTTTTCTGAGAGCACAGAGGCTTCGTTCCAGAGATAGCCAAGGTTGTACCTTGTGTGGTGGCTGGACGTGGTAATGCGTAAGAGTCACCCAGGTGGTACTGGTTTTGAAGGCATAAAGGATTCATGAAGAGCAGCTGAGACATGGCCACTGTGAGAGGCTGCGGAAGGCCATTGGTGAAGGTGCAGTCTCAGTTGCAATTGATGGCCCAGGATTGAAGGGGTCATGCAAAGGAGGTGAGGCTTGGCACCATGGTAAAGCCTAGTTGCAGCAGAAGACAGTAGTGTTTTGGAGATGCCAGTACCATGAGATGACCACGAAGAACAGCAGCAGCAGTGGAGTACAGGCATCTGGAGCCTAGAAGACAAGGTGTGTGCTACAAAGGGCAGAGCTGGAGAAGTGACTCAAGCCCTTGGAGGAATTCAGAAGATCGTGAGTGGATCCTAGAAATTGGACTGTTGGAGTTTGATTTTGCTTTTGATTGTGACTGTGCCCTGATATATTTTCCCTCCAGAAGGAAGAAGGTACTTTAGTGGAGCCCACAGTTAAGAGACTTTTAATGGTAAAAAGACTGAATTTTAAGAGATTGGATGCTTAAGAGGGATTGAAATGTTAATATGTAAGAATTGGCCAAGACCACGGGACTTTTAAAGTGATTTAGATCTTGGGGATGAATAAGAAAGTAAGGGTTGAGGCTTAATAGTAATGTGTTTGTGTGTCAAGTTGACAAGGGGTCAATTGTACTGGCTAGTTTTGTGTGTCAACTTGACACAAGCTGGAGTTATCACAGAGAAAGGAGCTTCAAATGAGGAAATGCCTCCATGAGATCCAGCAGTAAGGCATTTTCTCAATTAGTGATCAAGGGGGGAGGGCCCCTTGTGAGTGGTACCATCTGTGGGCTGGTAGTCTTGGGCTCTATAATAAAGCCAGCTAAGCAAGCCAGGAGAAGCAAGCATGCCAGTAAGTCACATCCATCCATGGCCTCTGCATCAGCTCCTGCTTCTTGACCTGCTTGAGTTCCAGTCTTGACTTCCTTTGGTGATGAACAGCAGCATGGAAGTTTAAGTTCAATAAACCCTTTCCTCCCCAACTTGCATCTTGGTCATGATGTTTGTACAGGAATAGAAACCCTGACTAAGACAACCAGTGAAAACCACTATTCTGAATATTCATGAAAGATCCTCTACAAATCTCTACAAGTTTATCTATCCATTGCTCTTTCCATGCATGGTACTTAACTATGAACTTTATAGCTCTCAGCCTCTATAGCCTCTTAACATTATATTATCCACTGAGTCTTCCAGGCCTCACCTTGGCTGGCTCTTCATGCAACATGACCTAAAAGTTTATATCTTTAAAAACAGTTTTTCATTTATTTTACACATTGTGTGTTCATTTCTAGTGGGAGAATAAATCTGGTAGTTGTTATTCTTTCCTGTCCATAAACAGAAATCCTTTTCTCCTTTGGAAAAGTTTCAACACCATTCTATTTCTGATAAAGTGAGTGATACTCATTGAGAAAAGCTACAATTGCCTGAGGCTTGGGGAATATTAAGGGAAACTTGGGGCAGGGGAGATGGTTAAACAGATTTTAAGAGACAGAAGATCAGGAAACCTGCTGTGAAATTGTATCTCCTAGAAATGACAATGAAATTTCACCATGTTACCTCAACAACATGGCTGCCTAAACAAGACCTGAACAAGGACAACACCAATAGACAAGGAAATGCAGAAGATAAAATTCCCATGGGGTTCTACCTCTAAACAAAGACTTATGGGCTCTTTGTTTAATCCCAGCCTAGAGCTGGAGAATTAGTCTTCCCCAGGAAAGAGCTCCCTAATTGGTTTTCTAATACAAAGTGATCAGCCCTGAAATCATATACATATAAGCAATACCGAGGAGAATCAGCAGGTTGTATTCATACACTAATGCATTTATATAGATATCAAACAATAACAATTACCAAAAGAAGGGGGTATGTATTTGAGGGTGAGGCATAGGGGAGGTTAGAGGGAAGAAAGAAAAGAAGGGAAATGATATATTTAAACTTAAAAAAAAAAACTTTTTAAAAGAAAAACCTGCAATTACTAATCTTTTATTTATTTATCTTTAGTGTGTGTGTGTGTGTGTGTGCCTACAAGTATGTCTGTGCACCACATGCATACTTGGTGCCCACAGAGGCTAGAAAGGCAAGTTGATTTAACAGGAACTGGAGTGACAGGGGTTTGTGAGCTGCCATGTGAGCGCTGGGAACTGAACTCAGATTCTCTGCCAGAGTAGCCAGTGCTATTAACCACTAAGCCATCTCTCCAGCCTCCTCAGTGATTGGTTGGAAACCTATGACATTGGCACTAACGTCATAAAGCATGAGCCTTTAAAAACACAAAGTAACAACCACAAAACAAAAAGAAGTGGATACGTATTGCTGCTTGATATGATGGAGATTCATAACTGCTGACAACAATGTTCTGTGCCTAGCTCAGCATAAAGGCCATGTACGCACAACACCACCCACTAATTTGAAAAGTCCCCTTTGTCCTGGGGCTGAGGCAGACCTTGTCCAGATGGGAAGGCCTTCCCAGTAATAACCATCACCATTTATATGTCTATATATTTTTAAATAGCTTTCGTAACTGTTCACATTTTATTTGACCCTTTATGAGTCTGTAAGGCACTAGAAAATTAGATATCATCAAACCCAGTCACAGAGAGATTAAATGATATGCCTGATCACATCAGTACCAAGTGTCAGAACAATGCCTGGCACTCAAGCTGCTGAATTCCAAGTACAAGGCTCCGACAGACTCTGTATCTTATGACTCACTAATGGCCTGGAAAGATAAAATTGGCATATCTGAGCTAAGTCAGGGAAGTTAAACAAAGCAAAGATTAAAATCCACTGCCACAGCAATCCCATGGAAACATGGGGGGGGGTTATCCTTTCCTAATATATTTTAATATAATGCAAAATCAGGCCCCAGCTGGATGGGAGAGCTTGTTTTCCTTCTTCTTAGCCATCATGCATTATTCATGTGGAGTGACCTCACTTACATGTCACGGGCAGATTGTGATGACAGAAGCTCCTTTGGTGCTGGCACATAGAAGGCCTGCTTTCTTGTTGTCTACATCAGTCTACAGTTCCTGCTTTACATTCTGCTGGTGAGATTGTCACTCTCCTGTGGTAATGAGCTAAAACGAGTGTTTAATCACCGCAGTTACCCCTCATTTCCAGCAACGCCTTTATGTACTCAGCCTTGTCTTCTGCCTTCACAAGGAATCTTGTTTAATTTGCTGAATCCAGGGTTTCCATTCTTCATTGTTCCTTATGCTTGGAAAGACGTTCCTCTCACAAGATGGCCATAGGCTAAGTGATTGATTTCTCCATCACCGGATAACTGCTCTTATGTGAATGATCGTGTTCTTGGCCTCAAACTAATAGGAAGTCTTACTGGACCACTTGGGAATCTGTCCTTGCCTTTAATTTTTTTTTCCTTCCCTGCTTCTCTTTGTCTCTCACTTAAAAAGCTAGACTACACAATAAGAGAATCAAATCATCTTTCTGGTCTCCTGAAAATGTCTAGCTGTCAAAGAATTCTTTTCCTTAAGAGGAAATGGTAAATTTTTGACAGAAACAGATTCTAAAACTGGACACCACAAAAAGAAACTCCTATTAGGGAATTTTTTTTCAGATGGATGTAGTGATAATAGTGCTGCTAAAGTTACTCTGATGGACTAAACGTACAAAAAGATTCCACAGATCTCTGTGTTGGTTTTTTTGAGGAATGATCTTTGAGTACTTTCAGTGGACTTCTGACACTATGCACCTATACGACTGACTTGTTTGTAATTATTAAAATATGCGTGGACAATGTCATTTCAGTTATGCAAAGACCAATGACACACACACACACACACACACACACATATATATACGCAAAAATGTTTCTGCAACAGTAAGGCTATTGTTTAATAAGCAGAGAAAGCACATAGCTTCTATTCTATTTCTGAAAACTTAACTTTAAAAATTAGATAAGAACTTCACTGCCCACCTTTAACATTCATCCTTCTTCTTGATTTCCACAGCTGTGATGGGATGAAGCTGTTCTTTAGTTCTTCTTGTTTGGGCAGACACCTTGGAAATAATTACAGTTATTTTGTAGTAGAAATGAAAAATACACTAGTATCAGCTTTATAAAATAATATAGTGGGGTTGGAGAGATGGTGCTTCATAAAATTAGTTGCTTTTACAGAGGATCCTGGTTTGATTTCCAGCATCCACATGGTGGCCTATAACTCTAAGGTTCAGGATCCTGGCACCTTTTTCTGGCCTTCACAGGCACAAGGCAAACATATGTTGCATAAACATACATGCAGACAAAAAGCCCATATACATAAAATAAAAAATTTTAAAAATTAAATAAAAAAGAATGAAGATGACAGGTCACCCCCTCAGTGTACAGCACCCAAACTTCTAGAAAGGAAATCCAGAGATAGAGAGACAGATACATAGATTTAGTTTTTCTTTATTTTTGAGAATTTCACACATGAATATAATGGCATATAATCATATCTCCCCACTGTTCCCATTGCAAACCCACCCATATTATCCCCCAAATCCCAATCCCAACTTCATGGCTTTAAAAAAAAAAACAAACAACTAAGTGCAATTAGTGCTGACCATATACACATGGGTGTGGGGCATTTTGGAGTTTTGGAATCCACTAGGGGTCACATTCTCAACAAACAATAACACCCCTCTCCTAGTAACTCTCCACTGCCAATAGTTTCTCAGTAAGCGGAGGAGTCTAGAGGCCATTCACCCAATCTATGCAGAGATTTGGAGTGGCTTAATCTTGTGCAGGTCTTATACAGGTACCACAGCCATTGTGGAAGCTCAAATGTTCTGATAGCAATCAATTAAAATGCTTATTTATGATGAGAACTTAAAACAAAGTGATTCTTGAATGTTAGGTGATTAAGTTTGTAGTAGTTTTCCTATTGTTGCTATAAAAAATATCACAAGTTTAGCAGTTTATGCAATACAGTGTGGCATCCAACAGCTACTGGGGTCAGAAGTTTAAAAATTATTTTTCAGGGCCAAAATCAAGGCATCAGTAGGGCTGTATTCCTTTCTTCAGAACCTAGAGGCTGCCTGTGTACTTTTGCTTTTGGCCCCTTCCAGCCTCAAAACTAAAAATGAATGTTACAAGTCTTTCTCATGAATACATCTCTTTGATTCTGCCTGTGCTTTTCCTCTTGTGAAAGGTTAAACTGACTTGGTCAGTCCAAGATAAGCTCTTTAATATCACCCAATTAGCATCCTGGATTTCATCTGTGCCTTCATCTTTCCTTGCTATGTAGCATAGTTACAGGTTCTGGAAATTAAGACATTGACACCTTTGGAGGACTGTAACTGTATCTACCACAGAAGTGGTCTATTTCAACAATTTCATTTGACAGATGAGGCACAAGGAATAAAAATAAGTAGAGTTCCTAATTAATGATATTAGTAGCCTCAAAGTCACTCTTTTCCTGGCACTGGAGTTACATACAGCTTTGAAGTGCCATTTGGGTGTTGTGAGTTAAACTCTGGTCCTTCGGAAGAGCAGCTAGTTCTCTTGACTGCTGAGCCATCTCTCTAGCCCTGGGAACCACTTTTATTAATCTCACATCTGAGCTCCTGTAAAATTAAAACTGATAAACTTTCCATCTTTGTCTTCTGTTGTTCTAGTGCTCCTAATACATCTGCAGTGCTGGTTAGTTTTTGCCAACTTGACACAATCAAGTCATCCAGAAGGAGGGGAATTCAATTGAGGAATTGACTCCAATGGACTGATCATGTCTATGTGGCCTTTTTAATTGTTGGCTGATATGAGAGGGTCCTGTTTAGTGTGTGTGTATGGGGGGATGGCTCTCCTGGGCAGGTGGTTTAAAAGGGTTTAAGAAAGGTAGTTGAATGTGAACCTACAAGCAAGATAGCAAGCAGATTTCCTCCATGGATTCTTCCTGGCCATGTAGAGATACTGTTTTCCGTTAACTGTGAATTAGACCAAGATATCCCAGTAAGTAGGGATAAGGGGGCAAAGACAGACCCAAGGGAGAGACATGTGGGGGCTGGGGGCTAAGCTCTAGGCCAATGCCCCTGAGCAGACAGAGAGCAGTTTATTCATGCCCAGCCTGGGATTTTCAGCCACGGAGTAAGAAACTGTCTCAAAAGGAGAGAGGAAAATCTCATCCAAGGGAAAAAGTCCTAGAATGAAGGTCAGCACAGGGGTAACTCTGAGCTCAAGAACTCTCCCCCGGGACCATGCGGAGGAGGTTTACTATGACCAATGGGGGGAGGAGAATTACCAGTTCTTCGAAGTGAAGTTTAAGCTAGCAAGTATTAGATCTCCATGTAGCAACAGGGGTATGCAAACAAGCAGAGTTTTAAAATCTCGGGTTTTGGCACCAATGTTGTGTTTATAAAAAGTTAAAGAGAGAAGGGGTATAGTATAGACTAGAGTTTATTATGGGAATGGGGAGGGGAGTTAAGAGTGCAGTAAAGGCAGAGAAAGGAAGAGAGGGGGGAGAGAGAGAGAGAGAGAGAGAGAGAGAGAGAGAGAGAGAGAGAGAGGAAGAAGAAGAAGAAGAAGAAGAAGAAGAAGAAGAAGAAGAAGAAGAAGAAGAAGAAGAAGAAGAAGAAGAAGGGGAGGGGGAGAGGAGAGGAGAGACAAGACGAGAAGAGACGAGAAGAGGAGGAGGAGTAGAGAGAGGCTGGCTATAAGCATGTGGAGGGGGGGAAGGAAATGGGGAGGGGGGAAGGGAATGGGGAGAGAGGGGGAAGGGAAAGCTAGAGAGGAACAAGAAAGCAAGAGAGCAAGAGAGTGAGGAGGGGGCAAACAGTCCTTTATATAGTGTTAGGCACGCCTGGTTGTTGCCAGGTAACTGTGAGGCAGAGCATACCTGGCTGTTGCCAGGTAACTATGGGGCAGAGCTTAGACAGAATGCTAACACCCCATGACCTATGCATTTATCTTACTCCACATTCCAAGATTTACTCCGTTTCCTTCATAAATGCTCCCATAGCACTCTTCAGTATTCTGTGGGTCTTATGTTTATCCACAGGCTTGGATCTAATGAGTACTTACTAAATAATTGCCAATTTTATAATAATGTTATTTTTAGTCTCCATTATGATTGAGTAGTCTTTGTGGTTCTTAAGTCATCATTGGATTTATTTTTGCTATTAGATTGGCTAAGAAAAGAGAATTTCATATATCTTAAGGAAGATAATTCTTAAGCAAAAACTTTTCAAGCAACTGGTGGTTAATCAGAAAAGCCAATTAACCAGAAGATCCATTCCTTGCTCTCAATTATACACGCCAGTGGAGGGAGCAGTGATGCAGATAACCTCCAAGAGTAGATAATCAAAAGGACTGCCCATGCACTTACAGGTGCTGCTCATACTCACTCTCCCTTTTACAGTCTACTGTTTTGACCTTCCTGGCGTCTTGATTCTATTGGCATGAGTTACACAGAAATTATAGTTGATTCTTGGCACACTCATTTATTTACCTGAATTGGACTGGCTATCTACTATTTACCAGCCGCTCTGTTCGGATCTCCAAGGAAATGAGGATGGCAACATGGTACCTTCTAGAAAATAATACATGCTACCTTCCTGAAAATATTTTTTTAATAAAAAGAGTTTTCTGTCTACTCCAACATTGATTTCTTTTCTGTCTAAACATACTTAAGAAATTTAACACATTCTCCTTAATTTCACTGGCATACAAAATTACCAAGATAGGAAATAATAACATGATGTACTAACAAAGTCATAATTATAAGTCAAGCATGTTCTATATTCAGGGTACATGTATCTAGGGACAGGTGGAGGTATAACAATGAGTTCAAGGGTAGAAGAAACTAAAGGAAATGGTTTGTTGAATTAATTAAGATATATCAAAGATATAGCAGATTAATTAAGTATACCAAATTCAGTGATTTGGATTTGATCCTGGAGGCAACAGTGAACAGGCAAAGGAAATGACATTGCTTGATGGTAGAAGTGGTTGTAGTCTTGGGAAGGATCCTAGTAGCCTACATTATTCATGTAGCCATACATAAATAATCCACAAAAAAAAAAACTTTATTAGAACATTTAAATGTTTGTTTCTGGGATCTATGCAGAGGAAAGATTGTAAAATCCAGAGGTGGTGGATGACTTCAAGGAAACAGGAATATCCAGGCCCAATAGGACTGATGCAGATATGAATTCAGAGAGACTGTGACACCATGCCCAATTCCTGCACAGGTTCAAGCCAGACAAAAATCTTGACACTGAAGAGGGGAAGCGGACACAAACTCAACCCTTTAATCAGAAAGCAATTTGCAATTGATACTGGCTAGAAAAATCAAGTTTTTTTCTAATGGAGTGTCACTGTATATATCAACTATAGTCCAGGGCAAGCCCTGTGCCTAAGAGTAGAGGAATAGTTGGCCGACTTCTTCTTCTCCTTCTTCCTCTCCCTCTCCCTCCCCCTCTCCCTCTCCCTCTCCCTCTCCCTCTCCCTCTCCCTCTCCCTCTCCCTCTCCCTCTCCCTCTCCCTCTCCCTCTCCCTTCCCCTCCTCCTCCTTCGTGTGTGTGTGTGTGTGTGTGTGTGTGTGTGTTTGTGTGATTTTTAACCTAACTGGTTCTTCTTGTTTTCTTTTATCTTCTATGTTTGGGGAGCATTTATTGGGTTTTTCTTTAAAAGACAAAGAGAAAGTACATGAAGGCAAGTAAGTAGAGTAGTGGGAAGGATCTGGTAGGAAGAGGGAGAGGGTAAAGAATTTGATCAAAATATTGTGTATGAAAAAAAAATTAAAGAGAAAAACTTTTAGATTTAGGTTCAAGAAAAAATCATTTATAAATTCTTACTACCTAAGGATTTAGACTTGAGATCTCTATTAAGTAAACAAAAAAAGGGCACCTAGCTCAGCAACTCTCACTTAGTAGTCATTCAGTAATTGCCCCCAGAATCCAATAGTATGGTGATGCTTAGATTGTTGAAGTGAGTCAACACTTGAAGCTGTTCTTATTTAAACCAATGATTTGCTCAGTACTAATGAATGAGTGATGCTTAAATGCCACGAGCAAACCTAGAATTACATTTGAAATACCAAAAGATAGAATTATTAATAGGCAGAACTTTTGGTGCAGCTGCCTAAGCATATAGACATGATCAAAATAAATTCTACTGATTTTGTATGTATGTCTTTATCCCTTGGAAGACAATAAAGCATAATGATACTTCGAGTATAAATATTCCACAGTTACTGTAATGATCTGAAATATGTCCTTTCATTTGAAATATTGCATGTATTAGTTTTAGATTCCATTTATGATATTTTAAAATATATCACAGCATTGTGTCAACTTATTAAACTATTTACTGTCCACTTTAAATTTTAAAAGAAATATTATACATTTAAAACTGAAAACCAAAACTGGTACATTTAAAAATATATACCATGTACTTCCACATAGGTAATTTCTTTACCACATAATTGTCTCTGACTATGTATTAGCAATGAAAAATTCAAGTGTACAGTTATTCAACTAAATTTCCATTTCATTTATTAAGTATTGTTGTTGCTGTTGTTATTATTGTTGTTTTTAGATAGTGTCTCACTATATGTTCTTGGATAGCCTGGGAGTTCTTATGTAGGCCAGGCTTGTCTCAAACTCATAGAGATCTGTCCTCTTCTGCTTCCTGAGTGCTGGAATTAAAGGTGTGCCACAGCATGCCAGACAAATGTTAATACTTTATCTAGTGATTTGAGAGCTAAGCTGGAGAAATACTCAAATAGGTTTATTCTGTCTGTATATATCATTACCACACTAATGGGCATAAAAACTGACAATTTTGTTCCAATCTTCTTTGTGTGCTCTCATCTTCTACTGCTGCCCCATCTGTTACACACAGACTAGCAAGAGTCACCATCTTCAAATATAAATAGACAAGGATGAAATCATATCACCTCTTGCTAAAAATGTTATAGCAGTTTGCCACCACATTTAAAGTAAAAGACCAAAATTTTACATTGATTACAAGGTTCTGCATGATCTTCTTCAAGCTCTAAGATGGGTATATTCAGAATTGTAGAAAGCTGGTTGCAATTATTACAGACTAGGCAGTAGTCTGGTATACAGACAACCAGAACAAACTATGATAGGTCACCCAAGAAAGTCTAAAGATACGGGAATGAACAATCATGAGAGAGAGAATTACTACAAGGTAACTGGATTATAGTGAGTCAGACAAGAGTTCTTTTATTTGTCCTTGACTGTATCTTCATAGAGACTTACATAGATAGGTGAACCCTGATTGTGCCCTCAAACTCAACTCACTTTCCCCTATTCAAGAATGTTGATCTTATTATTGTGCTGTTGTAGGGGCCCAGCCTCGACACAGGATCAGAGTTCTCAACTGGAAGCAGGGATATCTGGAAGGCACATAATAAATATACAGACTACATTTTGGGTAAAAACTGACAGGCAATTTTTCAAGGTTTAAAGTTTCTCTCTCTCACTCTCTGCTCTCTTTCTCTCTTGCTCGCTCTCTAGCAGCCTGTGGCTGCACACACTCTGCTTTTCTCCTGTGTGCTTTTCTTTTCTTGAACTCCCACACACCTACACACACATCACACACTCACCACATGCATTCTCCTTTCACCCACAAACACTCTCTAAACACACCTCACATTCTCTCTTCACTCACTCTTTGCATTTTCTCTTCACTCACTCTTCATGTGCTCTCTTCACTCTTCACATGCTCTTCTCATGTTCTCTACATGCTCTTTACATGTTCTCTCACTCGTTCGCTCTCTTGCTTTTTTCTTGCCCTAGTCTTTTATTGATATTCCAAAAGGAGGTAGAAAAGAAAGACAAAGTTACCAGGCAATGGCCAGAAAGAATCAAGTTAACCCTTAACTCAGTAATTCTGCTAGCTTTCTGCTTCTGTATATTGCATGCAATGACTCTTCTAAGAGTCTCAGTATTTTGTCTTAGTTTTACTAGTATATAATTTTATGCATTCTATACTTTCTTATCCAGGAACCATTCTTAAGTTTTTGCAAAACTTATTTCATAACTTCAATAGTTTTTTTTTTTTTTTCATTTCTTGGGATCCCAATGTTGGTTCTAATTCATTTTCTAAAATTTCTTCAAACTTTCTTTGCAGGTCAAGCATTAATTTGGAACTACCATTGTGCAGTTATTGTATTGTTTCCTAGATGAGAACACACAGCATGCACCTGGGCCATTAGGACTGTGCTGTGCTGTACCCCTATGCCTCATTTTTAATTGTTTAAGAATCATTACATCAAGGAACATCTAGTTTCACAGAATTCACCAGAGCAGAAGGAGAAAGAAGTAGGAAAGTCAGATATAATAGAATAATTATGCACACCAAGGCTGACTGAAAAGTAGTCATGCATAAATTAATCTATACAAGCCATTGTCCAGGGCTAAGGTTAGGAGAAATGGGGACAACAGTTTGTTTTACAAAGAGGTGCCATAGGCTACTGAGAGTCTTCATACCAGCCTACTATAGGCAGTCCTTTATTTCAGATGGCGGGTCCCCTGGAAGGATGTCTCCTGCTTCTCAGGGTCCCAGACACCATACTTTTTTACAAGGAGCTGCCAAGGGCTTCTGAGATGTCTCCATCCCGACCTACTGCTGGTAGTCCCTGTCATAGTATGCTGTCCCCAACATGCTGTCTCCCTCAACCTTAGTTTCTTGGTTTCTATTCTATTATATCTTGAATAGAAGCATTACATACTAGAGGTGAATGCCTTAAGTCCCACCACCTGGGAGGCAGAGACAGGTAGATCTCTGAGATCGAGATCAGTCTGGTCTACAGAATAAGTTTCAGGACAGCCAGGGTTACATGGAGATACCCTGTCTCAAGCAAGCAAACAAACAAAACAACAACAAAAGAATCTCTCTCAAAACAGAACAAAACAAAACAAAAAGAATAAAGCTCATTTTCACCCTGTTCTGTGTAGGGTAATCTGTCCTTATTTCAGTAGGATACATTTCCAAGATCTCAGGAAGGCTGAAACCACAGTTTACTGCACAATCCTAATTTAGAGAGCCTGTTTGTCTTAACTAAGTACTTCTGCATCATGTTACAACAGTTGGCTTGAAAAGTAACAGTAATACCACTATAAATTTATCTCTTTTTTTCTTTACAATTTCGCCTATAGATGATTCAGTCTTGCCTTAGATATTAACACTTTCAGCATATATTTTTTCCCTTTATTAATTTGAAAACTTTTACCCTTTCACTTAAAAGAACCTTTTATTGCCTGTCTTTGGCACACCCAAATTTCTTATAACACAGTATTTGCATTCAGGGACCATTGTGAAGCAAAATATCATTGAGAACACTATGAGGTTGAAATGATAACTAAGACAACTACTAAATGATTAGCAGGTAGGTAACCTATGCAGCATTGATACACTGGACAAAGGACTGATTCATATCAAGTGATTTCGTCACACTATTTAGAATAGAACATTTTAAAAATGCATAAATTCATGTTTATAGAACATTATATTTAATAATGTTTAGACCATACTGAGCCTCCAGTAAGTGAAACTGTTGAATGCAAAAAACCCTGGGTATAGATGCCTGTTACCTTGATCTCTTCTCTAGTACTATATCTTCCAAGAGTTGTATATCCTTCTGTCTCCATTTATCATCTAGTTTTCTGTTCAGCCCATTAGATTAGAGCTCTGTCCACACCATTACCACTGACCACTATTCTCAAAGTTACCAACATCACTGAATAGAGAAGCATCCAATAACTGCTTATATGCTAATGTTGCTTTATATCTCAATAGCATTTGATGTAGTTGGCCACACTGTCTTCTTTACTATCTTAATACTGTGGACTCAATTTTCCTATTATTCCTACTGATCTTCTGATAAATATCTCAATGTTTCATTGTCTAAAGGATTAGGCTGAGGTGACATTCTCTAATATACACTCTGTTAGATAATTTTACATCACACCAATTTAATTTCAGTAGTATAAGAAAGATAATCATATTTGTATATTTAGTTCACAGTTGCTCCCTTTCACCTATGTTTGCAAATATGATGCATACCTCAAATTAAACATATCCAAAAAAGTCTCTTCCACCTATGTACACATTTATATTCCAAAAATCTACACTACTCTCCTCCAATACAAAAATAATTATCACCATACCTACATGATGATCAACCCTAAGTCTATTCATTCATGAATTTTCCACTCTCTCTCTCTCTCTCTCTCTCTCTCTCTCTCTCTCTCTCTCTCTTTCATCAATCCTACATCTAGAACACAATGATGTTGATTATATTTCTTTGACCATTCATCTCTCCTCTCTTCTCATTCACCTATTATATATCTTCCAAGCCACTCTTCCTTCTAGTTTCAAACATACAAACGTGCCATTGACTTGCAGTCTTTACACCAACTCTTTTATTTTCCTTTGTGTTTTCCAATGGCTGACACCTATTGCTTTCAAGTGCCAGCCTTAAACTTACCTCCCACATAAAAGGTATCACTGACTATCCAAACAAAGATAGCCTTCGAGTTTCTCTCTGATTTTTGTCTTTTAATTTATTTTTAATTTATTGCACGCCATGTACTATTATCTGATACTTTCTTTTTAGACGTTTTACATTTTTTTAATTTTTTTGATTCTTTATTTACATTTCAAATGTTTCCATCTTTCCAGGCCTCCCCTTTGGAATCCCCCTATCCCCTCCCACTCCCCCTGCCTCCTGCCTACGCACCCATCCACTCTCGTCTTCCCTCTTTGGCATTCCCCTATACTGGGGCATCTAACACCCTCAGGCCCAATATTTATAATAGCCAGAAGCTGGAAACAACCCAGATGTCCTTCAACAGAGGACTGGATGCAGAAAATGTGGTACATTTACACAATGGAATACTACTCAGCTATTAAAAACAATGACTTCATGAAATTTGCAGGCAAATGGATGGAACTTGAAAATATCATCCTGAGCGAGGTAACTCAATCAAAAAAGAATGAACATGGTATATACTCACTGATAAGTGGTTAAGTTCAGAATACCCAACATTCACTTCACAGCAACCATTGGGCTGAGCGTGAGGTCCTAGATGGAGGAGTTGGAGAAGAGACTGAAGGAGCTGAGGGAGTTTGCAGACCCATGGAGGGAGCAACAGTGTCAATGGGCCTGACCCCCTGATGCTCCTGGAGACTGGATCACCAACCAAAGAATACACATGGAAGGACCCATGGTGCTGGCCACATACGTGGCAGAGGAGGGTCTTTTTAGACTTTTGAAAGAGTCTTTGTACTACATGTAAGTATTGTACCTTGAGCAGATCCCCGCTCAGACCTTCTACCCTTCCATTCTCATCCTTCTTTCCGCTTTGTTCCTCTAGATAATTTTACTTGTGTTTTCATGCCATATATGAATACATTATTTTATTTATCTAAATAAAATCTAGAAATTCAAGGAAGTTAAAAATTCCAGTAGGAAAGAGCTCTCAACTCTCCACCTCTAGCTGAGTAGCTCTTAGCATTTGATGGCTACTAACAGAGAGAGATTCACTTTTCTATGGGGTGTGGACACTGATAGGTTATCCATGCACTAGTGGGTAAGTATACATCCATGTGTATATGTGCATTACTAATTGGACTCAGTGAATAAATAAATAATAATGGAGAGGGACATGAAGTTGGGAAAAAGATATGTTGGGTCCTGTAGGAGCTTGAATGGAACAGTAGGGGTGGGTATGATCAAGGTATATTTTGTACAGATATAAAAGTTTGAAACAGAAAATAAAATATATCATTAAAATTGAAATAAAAATATAAATAACAAATTACTTGCTATTAATTTTAATATATTTGCTAATTTGCATTTGTATTATTGTTCATTTCTTCCCATATGAAACATAAAGTCCTGAAAAAGCAAAGCACACTTTCCCTTGTTCAACAATATATTCTCATTAAATATTACAATGCTTAGCATATAACAGGTAGTGAATATACAGACGAATACATGATCACTAGATATTTAAGAACTGTCTGTCTAACACTACTCACAGGAAGTAATACAATGGGCTAAAGGAGCTAGATGAGAGATTAAGGTTGAAACCCACAGGCTCAAAACAGCATCTAACAAAAAAATGCAGGCATAAGAACACAAGTCACTGGAACAAAAGAAAATTTGATTTTTGTTTTTACTGATACACAAGGTCAAATCATGATGGGGATGCTTAACTACTACCTACTGGCATCTCACATTCACTATCTTAAGTAGGAGACCTAGAGTGAGATTGTAGGTGATTAAAAATGCCCTCGATTGTGAGAACTGGCATGTTCTGAGGACAGAAAATGAGAGAGTCCAGCAGGTTGTCATTGAATATGATGTACGATACATCTTTGTGGCCAAAGCTTTCTTGATGATTCAAATTGCCCAACACGGGTGTGAGATTCATTAGTGGTTGAAGACACCTAATTATGTTGGTGTGAGGCCACTAGGAATCAGACCTTAATTATGCCTAACCACCTGCTCTCCCAAAAGTCCAGCCAAAATTCACGATTCTCCTTGGATTCTCATGATTGTCCTACTGCTTCTGGGAACTAAATAGCCAATTTCTGACACCAACAGATGAACTACCTCCAGAGTAGGTAAAGTGTTAGTCTCCAAAGGTTTGAAAGTGTGAGCCAAAGTCTCTTGCCCCTGTCACTGAGCTCCAAAATGTTGCTTTCTTAGCAAGGTATCTAAATATGCATTATACATTGAATACTTCCTCCACATGTTGACACATACAGTGTATTGAAATGTGTACAGCCAAGAAATAAGAATTTAATAGATTTTTATTCTTTCAGCTTGGAAGTAGCATGTGGAAGCTTGCTAAGACCTTAATCTCTTTTACTTTCTAGGGTCAATATTTGAATTTATCAGGAGACAAAGACGTGTTTGCAATTATTTAACATTCAAGTGTAGGTAAGAGAATTGAGTTAGGCAAAAGAAACCTTGGATGTTAGATATATTATAGTCAATCTGACATTTTAGTTTCATGAATGTATTTTGTACACTTCAAACAACAATTGCACTAAACTGCTACCTGCTACAAAAGACCTTGTTCTGCCTTGAAATAAAAAATATCTTTCTGGAAATTCAATTATTTCCTATATGAAAAGCATTAAAACTAATATGAGGTATCTAATCATCTCTAAAGCACTGAGGATTCCTTCCATAATTTTGCTAGACATATTATATCCATTTAGTTTGGTGTGAATTCTCACAAGTCATTGGTATACATTGTCTTTAACACACCAACTATGACTTAACTCGTATGTCTCTTTCAAAGTCTCAAGACTGACTTCTTGCAATGAACCAGTCTAGCCTGCACATAGATAATTTGAGGGCCACTTTCCTGTATTGTCACAGGTTCTCCATGGCACATCTGAACAATAGAAAATATTATATAGTATTGTATTCATTGGCTGATCTCTGTGTTGACAAATTACATCAGATTCTTGAAAACAGAGAGATAATTCATTCATAAATGACATAAACCTTACATCATATATGACATGTAGACATGTCCCATAAATGTTCATTGACTGAAAAAAAAAGAATTTCATAAATACTATCAACTTATGCTAGGCAATGATGGCACACATCTCTCATCCCAATACTCCAGAGACAGAAGTAGACCTCTGAGTTTGAGGCTAGCCTAGTCTGCAAAGTGAGTTCCAGGATGGCCAGGGCTGTACACAGAATCCATGTCTCAAAAACTTCAACTTATTTAACCTAATTATTAAATTGTGCAACCTAATGTATTTGATTCAAGAATCTCCCACACATTTTTTACTCACAAATGACATCCAAGTAGTGGTACTGAAAATTAGTAAGACTCTTAATTTGTTCACATGGAATCAGTCCTTCTTGGGATGTTAGTCAGCTTGGAGAGAGAACAACAATTCTGAAGCAGATTGTCTGCATTTGCTCATAAATTGGGTTCATAGATGGATGCAAGGGTGAATGGCTGATGCAACATTAAGGAGACAAGACTGGAACTGAACCTTGAAAAATCAGTTTGGCGAGACACAAAGGATAACAAGTTGAGGGCACAATACAAGCAAAGGAAGGCCAAGTCATAGAAATCCCTGTAGTGTGAGATATTAGACAACGAGTAGCTAATTTTGCAAGGCAATAGAAGGGCATTGAGTTCCTCGGTAAAGCATAAAAAGGAATAAAGGCCACCAAAGAAAGCAGATAAACAACCAATATGATTTTATGGAAGAAAAATATGAGATGTAAAAACAATATGGATATATTTTGAACCACTCTATATGATAGACACTACATAAAAAACAACTATGTTAATCTTTGCTGAAGATTCCACATGAGAAATATATGCAGAAAGAGAGTAGGATGGATATAATAAAAACATATCGAATATCAGTATGTAGTTTTTTAAAAAAAGTTGACAAAATTTAAAGAAATGTTCAGCAGTATCTTTTTATCAGCTAGGCTCCTTTATAAAACAAAACAATAAAGCCTGTACTTGGGTGGAGAGTGAATGAAAGGGTATAGCTTTGTAGTGGAACAGGAAGAAGAATTTCACCATTGTTGTTCATTGCAGAACTTTCTACTGAGAGATTACTATGCTGAAATATTTTAATAATAGGACAGTGTCTGCCTTGTTTAATTTCTATCAATGGCATACAGCAGAGTGGCTGCAAATCTAGTCACTCTAAATTTCCTTGATTGTATTAGATGATTTTCTGATGCTTTGATAAAATACCATGACCAAGGCAATTTACAGAGGAAACCATAAACTTTAGCTTACAATTCTAGAAGGCTAGGAATCCATGATGGTGGAGAGAAGTCGTGGTATCATGTGGTACTCATGGTGGAGCATAAAAGGATGCTGAGAGCTCACATCTCAACAGCAAACAAGAAGCAGAGAATGCCTGAGACTATGGAGGACATTTCTAATTCAAACTACCATACCAATCAAAAGAAACAGTATCATGGAAGTTAGAACAGTTATTTATACAAAATTAACACTAAATAGACATATTGTACTGCTATTGTGATGTGCAGTGAATATAATACACAGCAGAACTGGGTGCTTTGTATAGCAGATGAAGACAAAATGAGATTAAAGTTTTGACCTAAGGATCATAGTGGAATTAGGTGAGAATTCTCCCATTTCATAGCTGTGTCACATAACATCCATACTATTATAACATGAGCACATTGTATTTCTTTCTTGCTGTATGTCTAATAAGGGAGATATAATCTTCATTTTATAGATAATTGCAAACAGTGATTAATTTTAATGCCAGCAATCATGATGATCTTGTATTACCTTATATACAGGCAGGAGAACAGAATAAAACTGTCAAAGAGGTTCACAGAAAAGCCAAGTACATACAATGGAATTGCATAACCCTCTGTAAATGGGACAAAATGGTACTCTTGAGATAGTGGAACTTTTGAAAGCATGGCTGTGCCACTTATTTCTTTACCTCAAGGCTCAGAAAAGTCTTGTTAAAAGGACTGTTAGGATACCAAAATTAAGATCATCAAGGAAAAATACAAGGTAGCCTTTTGGATAGTTAGGAAGAAATCCTTGGTTCAATGAAAGCTATCAGATACATTCATTTAATAAATTATTATTAGGCATATATTGTGTGCCAAGGTCTTCTTAAGTCCTAATGATATATACAAAGCCCAAGTCTTTTATTACATACTAGACTCTGTCAAGATCTAAAACTATAAAATAATATTTCTTTCCCCTGAGAAGATGGTGAAGTAGTGAAAATGAAACACAAGAAAATGGATAATATTCATTATGGCGACCCATTATCCATGTTATTAGAATGCACTCTGGTGATATCTACTTTAGAGACATGTTTCCCTATTGTTGCAGCATGGTATTTAGACAAAAACAATTCCTGTAGCAAGATTCATAAAAATAAAACAGAGAGAAAACCTAAATGTCTTTCAATGCTAGACTGTATACATAAACCTATAATACTATGAGCCAGCAATTAAAAAGAATGAGGTAAATATTAGTAGTTTGTTATAGTTTGTTTCTGAAACATATTACATGAGAATATAAAACAGATATACAGACAATGTCATTGGCAGAGGAGACAAAAGAAGAGGCTATGAATCAAGAAATATAGGGAGTCTTGAAGCTACAAAACACAAGGAAATTCCCCCTATAATTTCCAGAAAGGAAAACAACCGTGCCCTCATCTTAAATTTATCCCAGTGAAGACCTCAGAAGATGGAAAAACCTCCCATGCTCATGGATTGGCAAGATTAATGTAGTTAAAATGGCCATCCTGCCGAAAGCAATCTACAGATTCAGCGCAATCCCCATCAAAATCCCAACTCAGTTCTTCATAGACTTAAAAAGAGCAACTCTCAAATTCATATGGAATAACAAGAAAACCCAGGAGAGCAAAAACCATTATGAACAATGAAAGGATTCTGGGGGAATCAGCTTCCCGGACTTCAAGCTATACTACAGAACAGTAATGATAAAAACTGCATGATATTGGTACAGTGACAGGCAGGTAGATCAATGGAATAGAATTGAAGACCCAGAAATGTACCCACACACTTATGGTCACTTGATCTTTGACAAAGGAGCTAAAACCATACAGTGGAAAAAAAGACAGCATCTTCAACAAATGGTACTGGTTCAACTGGCAGTCTACATGTAGAAGATTGCAAATTGATCCATTCCTATCTCCCTGTACAAAACTCAAGTCCAAGTGAATCAAGGACCTCCACATAAAACCAGATACACTGAATCTAATAGAAGAGAAAGTGGGGAAAAGTCTCGAACACATGGGCACAGGGGAAAAGTTCCTGAACAGAACACCAATGGCTTGTGATCTAAGATCAAGAATCGATAGATTGGACCTCATAAAATTACAAAGCTTCTGTAAGGCAAAGGGCACTGTAAATAGGACAAAATGGCTACCTACAGATTGGGAAAGGATCTTTACCAATCCTACATCCAATAGAGGGCTAATTAATATCCAATGTATACAAAGAACTCAAGAAGCTAGACTCCAGAGATCCAAATAACCCTATCAAAAAATGGGGAACAGAGCTAAACAGAGAATTCTCAACTGAGGAAACTTGAATGGCCGAGAAACACCTAAAGAAATGTTCAACATCCTTATTCATCGAGAAAATGCAAATCAAAACAACCCTGAGATTTCATCTCACACCAGTCAGAATGGCTAAGATTAAAAACTCAGGTGACAGCAGATGTTGTCGAGGATGTGGAGAAAGAGGAACACTCCTCCATTGCTGGTGGGAATGCAAGCTGATACAACCTCTCTGGAAATCAGTTTGGTGGACCCTCAGAAAAAATGAACGTAATACTATCTGAGGACCCAGCTATTCCACTCCTGGGCATATACCCAGAAGATGCCCCAACATGTAAGAAAGACACATGTTCCACTATGTTCGTAGCAGCCATATTTATAATAGCCAGAACCTAGAAACAACCCAGATGTCCCTCCACAGAGGAATGGATACAGAAAATGTGGTACATTTACACAATGGAATACTACTCAGCTATTAAAAACAATGACTTCATGAAATTTGCAGACAAATGGATGGATCTTGAAAATATCATCCTGAGCTAGGTGATGCAGTCACAAAAGAATGAACATGGTATGTACTCACTGTTAAGTGGTTATTAGCCCAAAAGTTTGAAATACCCAAGAGTCACTTCACAGCAACATTAGGGTTGAGTGTGAGGTCCCAGATGGAGGACTTGGAGTAGGGACTGAAGGTGCTGGGAGAGTTTGCATCCCCAGGGAGTCAGCAACAGTGGCAACTGGCCTGACCTCTTGATACTCCTGGAGACTGACCCACCAACCAAAGAATACACATGGAGGGACCCATGGTACTGACAACATATGCAGCAGAGGAGGGTCTTATTAGCCATCAGGGGGAGGAGAGGCCCTTGGACCTGAGGGTGTTAGATCCTCCAGTATAGGGGAATGCCAAGGAGGGAAGATGAAAGTGGGTGGGTGCGAGAATACCCCCATTGTGGCAGGAGGTGGGGGAAGGAAATGGGGAGGTTCCAAAGGGGAGATCTGGAAAGGGGGAAAAATTTGAAAAGTAAATAAAGTGTGAAAAATAAATTAAAAAATTTATCCCAGTAAGGTTACATTCGACATTTAAACTGTGAAACTATACAATAATAAAAGATGCTGCCTAAAGCCACAGAAATTAGGGTAATTTGTTACAGCCAATAAGAAGCTTAAACAGAGAGATGGGGGCTAATGCCAGATTACCATGGGATTAATGGTGACTGGGAGGTAAGAACTTGCAGGTGACAAGGAAGCCTAACACACTCAAAAATTTTTCATTATAGTTGAGAAGATATTACTAATAGAAAGAGCATAGAAGTTTGAGGGAGAAATACAGCCATCGTTTTTTAAGAGGGGTGATAGATGAGCATACTTAAATGCTCAAAGGAAAGAGGAAAAGCATGAAAAGTAGACAAGAGACAGGATAAGTATGGAAGAGTCTTGGGAAAGCTTGGGTGGAGAAGAGCAGAAACAAAATTATATGAAGTCAGTGATGGGAAAAAAAGAACTGGGGAAAGGGTTGGGGTAGAAGCTTCCAGACCTAGTCTAAGGGGAAGAACAAAATACTCCCATTCTATACATTTCTGATCACCCTTCCCTAGATGACAAAATCTATCTTAAAGGACTAGAAAAACAGAATAGATGATTGAAGTCTGGAGAAATTAAGTGACTTACTTAAAATTACAGAGATATCCCTAAGTCTCCATTTTCTCAACTGTGACATAGTAAATGTGATACCATGTATAACTGAAGTGTCTGTCACACTGTAATTATAATCATAATAGGATAAGGATAGTACTTCTAATAATCTAGGCAGCTAGGGTTTAGAAGCATGGCTATCTAATTAGACAGGCCTAGGTTTGTGTCTCAGTTCTGACATTTACTAGCTATAGACATGGTGATTATGTAGTATCTGGTATATATATATTCTGACTTCAGTTGCTTCATCTTTTTATTATGCTACAATAAGTATCATACAAATCCCCATTCTGAGGCTAAGAATTGAGCTCTATATTCAGCCAAGCTTCAAGGGTGATAAATGCCAGAAGAAATATAGTATATGTAACTTCTGCTTCCCCGACTAAAAAAAAAAAAAAATCATATTTGTATATCTACAGTTGTGTGAACAAGACGAAAAGAGTAGAATAGCTAACAGCTCAGATTCAGCTATCAAAACATCAACACAAAATCCAACAGAAAATTTTGGAAAGCTTCTTTTTTTTTTTTACCTTGATGACTATGTAAATATTCATGCTAGCATTTGATGATGGTACTGTATTTGAATTAAAAAACCAGTAAATTTTTTAATCAAGTCAAACATCATGTGCAAGAGACATAATCTTTCCTTTCAGAGGTTTCTGAGTGGATGATGGGGTGTTGTCTGATGTATCAGTGATTGGGTATTTTCTTGAACACTTAAAATTGATCTCTTCCTTTCATCATTCTGAAGGGACACTGATTTCAATAAAAACCTCTAAGTGAGAAGAACAAGGCCTCTAAATCCACAGAGTAAAAATGAATGGGGGAAGGCACATAAAGTTCAAAGAGAAGTCAAGAGGGTAAATGTGAAAGAGTTTCGTTGCAGTGATTGCCTGCAGACTCAGTATGGGTTGTCAAGTGTGCTGCTTGAGAATAACAGCAGCACAATATGCCATTGCTCACGTAGACTCAGTAACAGAAGAACCACACAAAATCATCTCCCTGCTGCTTCCAAACACTCCAGATTTCCAGCCCACTCCCCAATATGCACATTCCATCTCACAAGATAGCACAGGAATGAAAGACTGTTCTAGAAATATTCTCACCAGCGCCATGAAGAGCCTCACTGTCTCTACTTAAGCTTTTAACCCTTGCTAATTTACTTGACACAGAAAGCAGAAGACCGCCCAAGAACATTTTGTCCCTTTAGGCTTCATTTCACTCTCCAATGTCAGTATCATTTTAAAATGTGGGCTAGTCAGTAGTACTTTTTCTTTAAATAAATAGACAAATCAGTAAATAAATAAATAAAAAGAATGAATGACCACAAACCAGTTATGTCCCAAACTTTTTGAGAGTCTCAAAACACCTCTCTCTATGACACCTTCTCAAAGTATGCTTGTTTTGTTTTAGCCTGAGATGGTGTCTCCCTCAGAATTAGTCAGTAAAGGAATATGCACCAACAATAAATTATGTTAATGATCCTACTTGCAGGAGGATCTCATATTTTCTTTAAATTAATATCAGCATATGCTAGAACACCTTTTTAATGGCTTTGGAAAGATCTATTACAGTGTCTGAAATCTGTACAAACACTAAAAATTACCTTGTGTAAACGTCAACTGAGATGATCAAACTCTAAATTACTAGCCACCCTTTCTCTATATTACTGTTTTGAAGTAACAGAATCCCACACCCCTTACCAAAAGCTAGAAGAACTGCACAGCAGAAAACATTCATTTTCCTTTTATTCATGTGATCAAGGATAGCACAAGAATGATTATCCCCATTTTATAGTTGGAAATAATAAGGAATTGGGATATAAACAATGTGCTACACAGATGGATTGAAGCAGAAAAGTGAGGCTTATTAAAACCTGATAGAAGATCAGAATACTAATGAATCTAACAGAACTGTGATACAGGAGATCTTCTGGAGATACTCTTAATCAAAAGCTGTTGTGAAGCATATATGTATCATCAAATTTATTATCATAAAAGGCAAAGATATAAACACTGTAAATCTTCATAGACTCAGGTACCAAGTGAAGGATATGCAACCAATTCTTGAGCTCACACAGCAGTTATTGCTTTAGAAAGCCTGTTTCTTAGGGTTAAGTACTCCTGTAAGCCGAAGGAATATGACAGACCCCCTCAGGCTACCTGAAAAGCAGCAACTGGTCAAAGAAGACTTCTATTGAGCAAGGACAACAAGGATTCTTCCCCGGAATAGAGAAGTAATGGAACCTTTAGAATGCAACATCACTAGAGCATTGCTTTTAATCACGCTTGAAATTAGCTAAGTAGGGAGTTAAAAGAAGACCCATCAAGGGATGAATTAGTCATATTTAAGAAATAGACCACAGTGTTGTGAATAATATATGCAAGTTAAACATTCTTGTTTGTATCTGTTTCCTTCTTCATGAAAACATGTATGTTAGAAAACTGTTGATGGTCCAATGTATTACTGGGACAATAGTGAGCCCCAGAAAAATGACAGCAAGTTGGTCAACAATCCTCTGAAAGTCTGTTTACTAGTGGGTTTCAAGAAAGTCAGAAGTATTAGCTCTGCAAGACATTTTTCCATGTTTACTGTGCTCCTTTCTCTTCATAAAGAGCTGAATTTCTCTTGTGGGTAGATAGGAATATGGAGGTGAGAGATGTTTATCTCATTCTAATCAAAGAGATGCCACATAGGGATTCATAAACTTGTTTTTGAAATATACTTGCTGCTTCATCTTCAGGGAAATTGCTACTGTTGTCTGAAACTTATTCCCATGGACAAAACTGGATCTACACAGAGGACGGTTGAAAGGATGAAATGAGATCAAGTATGTCAAGATGAGGCAGGGTAGAACAACCACTGTAATTAAGAAGACAACTGGGGAAAATGCCCCTCAACGTACAACCTGGCTGGGAGTCAGGAATACTAATCCAATGGGTAAAATCAAAACTGCCTGTAGAGATAATGCTTACTTTTGTAAAGACATCTCAATCAATGATTTAGTCTTTGATCATCTCAGTTGAAATTTACATAATGAATTTAACTATCTCTCATTCTCAAATCTAAACAAATCGCCTTTCAATTTCATTTACAAAAGGAAATTGTTTAAGAATTAAGCAAATCAATATATATATATATATATATATATATATATATATGAGTTTATTTACTGTTTGAACTTAAACCTTAAACTTTTTTACTTACTGTTTGAACTTAACTTAAACTTTAAACCTTGTGAATTATCTCCTTTGAGAAAGGTTAATTTAGAAAGCCACAGTGGTATACCCATTGTTACTATAAACACATTTAAGGGAGTCTCGTCTCCCTCCTTCTTTGAATGTCAAAGTTTAAATATGAAGCATGTACTACCCTTCTCTCTACTTACTTAATAAGCTTTGTTAATTTTTCTTGGACTTAAATTGAGTGGCAATTCCTAAGAAGGATTTCACTGGTAGCAATGCTTGGCTGAATCTCACCATTACCACTGACAATTTAATTTAGTTTAATTTAATGTGCTTCTCCTGCATGTACTTCTGAGCACCATGTCTCCCTGGTGCTCATAGAGTCCACAAGAGGGCACTGGATCTTCTGGAACTAGAGTTACATGTGATTGTTAGCCACATGTGTGTGCTGGAATCGAACCTAGGTTGTGTAGAAGAGCAGCCAGTGTTCTTAAATGCTGCACCCTCCCTGAAAATTATCTGCTGCTGTTAATATCTACTGTCACCATTAATGTCTGGATTCTCACTCTAATGCAACATTCAGTGTCCTATGAATTTTTTTCTTGCCTCCAACCTCTCATAAACCTGGACTAGCCAGGAAAGAACATATTTTTATCTATGCATTCACTGATCAGAAGATACCTCTATCCAAAGGAGTTACCAATGAACCCAAAAGGAAATGAGTACTGACTTATGATAGGACTTTCCTCAGTGCTTCTACAGCACCCTGATCTTAATCTACTTATGTTTCTGGATTGCTGCCTGCCTTCGTCCCCAAGATCTCATTTATTCTCTGTGTAATGCTTCTATGATTGAATTTCCGGCATTTGGTTTACATCTGTCCATGCATAATCCTAGACTACTCTTTGCTGTGATTTATTGGCTTCCATACCTTGGCTCATGTTAACCTTCTGGCAATTGCTAACATAGGAAATGTTCTAATTGCCAATCTAGAATCAAATTCCTATTTTAGGTTGCCAATCTGATAATTCCTATTATAATTCTTGTCTTACCAGGTTATGATGTTAAAGGACAACAGAAATAAGGGTTGCGTTGGAGGAGCTAATTAGTAAAAACAATTGGGATCACCCCTTTCAGCAACTGATCTTGCCAGTCCAGTCTAGTAATGGTGCCAAATACATAAGCAAAGAACACACAGTTCTATTACTTAGGAGTGAGTCCACAGCCATCTGTAATCAGCAACTCATTTGACACCAGTAAGTAAGCTTGTAAATAACTCTACAACAAAATAATATACTTTATAACAGCATGCTAGAAGACAGCATGAGTTAGAAATTGTAGTCTCTGATATGCAAGGCAGCACTAAATGCACGTACAAGCTAAACCTGAATATTCCAGTAAGGAATTTGTGATAAAAAGAAGAATAAATTGAAGTAGTAGCAGGAGGTATCATGTGACAGTTTATGTGGAGAAGAGCAACTAAGGTCAGAATTTATATGGTGAGAAAAAGAATTAAGCTTTCAAGTGTTGACACCTGACACCTTTTCATAAGATTACTGGGAAACAGACATCAAAATGACCTCCAATCTCTGAGCTTCTTGGACTTCTGCCACATTCGTTTCTGGAGAGTATGAGCTTGCCAAGCCAGTTACATAAATGAGCCAAGATAATGGTGTACAATGGAACCCTTGGGGATAGACAAAGTTGGGTCTATGAGAAAAAAGAGCCTCTGTGGTATTTGTGAGTTTAAATACCTCAAGCATACCAAGAAGTAACACCATAGAACAGAAAAAGTATTTCCTACAGGAGGACCGTGAAGAAGATTAATGTCAAATAAAAACAGTTAGTTTGAGCCATGCTTTTCTTTTTATTTACTTAATATTTGGTGTCTTTTTCTGTTGGTAATCTTTTCAAAAATCTATATAAATTTCTTTATTCAAATATTACTTTATGTTAGACAGTATGTTCCATATGTTATACATTATTCTTCCCCAGGTATGCCTCAAGGTCTAGAAAAGGGAAGTCTTTAGTTAGAAAGTACAGGCAGAGATCAGAGAGCTATGTTGCACACAGTGTGCTGGCTAGTACATCCAAAGCTCCTATCCTCATGAGCAATCTGAGGAAGAGTCTCCAGATAATTCTAGGATATTATTTAAGGGGTATCATAAAGGAAACTGCAAAAACCCCACTCAAAATATTTCTCTTTTTTTTCTCTTGCCTATATACCCTACAAATAAAGATTCATCACCTGTATTGTACATCTCATAAAAGCTAGCACGATTATAATCATGTGTTCCTTGTCCATTTCGTCTACTAGACCGAAGACAGCATGAGGACAAACACCACATCTCTCATGTCAAAACATACTAATTTTTGAACTTACTGGCTGATGATGCCATTAAAAATAAAATTCTCCCCCAAGTGTTTGTTATTTACTTATCCACAGGGATGATTCAACCTAAATTTCTGTACTTGCCACAATGGGATCACATTTTTACTTCAAGTAAGTTATGATGACGAGCAGTAAGCTATGATATAAACCCAGATATAATATGGTACTAGGTGGGTAAAATGGTAACCTAATGTCACTTGGGGGTGAGTGGTAGCTAGAACGATCTAGAAGAAAACAATGATTTTACTGAGTTAACTTGAGCCCCAGTAGAAGTGACTAGAGCTGCATCAAACACTGTTTCCATTGCAGTCTACTTCATCTCAGGGAATAACCCAGTAGTCTCCTAAAGCAATTAATCTTCCCATTTCGTTTCCAGATACTGCACTTCTTGTCTTGTTTGTATCTTTCTCTGAAAGCTTTATGATAGCAACCAGCACAGAATTCATGTGTGCATGAAAGTATTAGTCATCTAATATCCTCTTCTATCTGGATTGGGGATTTCCCCCCATGCTTTATCCTTTAACAGTCTCCATGGGTTCATATTCTCCTGGAGAGAAGATTTATATTTATTAGAAATGTATTAAAAATCACAGCATAATAGAGGAGAAATCTAGAGTGCAATGATGCTGGCTCTTATTAATCGGTAGCTAGGGGGTGTTTTATTTAAGGCCTATAAAAACTCACTGTGTCAATGTGAATTCATTTGCTGTCTCCATCTGTGTGTGTGTGCGTTCCCATAAATATTGAAAACATCCCAGTGATTATGAAATGTTTGTATGGAGGAGGATTGACACACAGTACAATTCCCAGTAGACTTTTTCAAGCTATTCCTATTCCCAAGGGGACACTATAAGTTCTCTCATTCTGCTCTCCCCTCCATGTTTAAAAATCACTGCAGAGTAATGAATGGTGTTATTGATGGAGGTCAATTTCACAGTGTGGAGGCAGAAAGCAAGTTGAGGATCAGTATATTAAGCTCTAGATTAATAAGGGAATGCCCCCCCCTTCTGTCTCACCAGTTTTACACTGCTATTCCCTTGGGAATCCCAGTGGAAAATGTATTATCAGCTCTATTAAAAACTGCCTAAAGAAAAACAATTAATCAAAATTCAAATGCTCTATAAATTATATATACTTTGGATGTTCCTAAATCTTTCGCAAAGTGACTCCCCTCCCCCCATCCCCAATGTATGTCCTTCTCACTGTTCAATCACTTGTTCTATTGGATCTCTAAGAACGGCTATTAGACTTATTGTAGCTATTTAGGTCTTTCTTGTTTAAAATCTGTCAATGACTTCAAGATTCCCTAAGAGTATCTAAAGTTCCATGTAAACTATTATTCGTCATGTAATCCATATCTGCTTTAAAGCTCTTTTTTAGCTTAATTTCTATTACATGTATTAATTTATTGATATCAGGGGGCATGCAACGGCCATGGCATGAGTGTGGACATCAGAGAACAACTTGCAGGAGTGTTTCTCTCCTTCCACCATTTGTGCCCCGATACACTCAGGTTGTCAGGACTGACAGCAGGGGGCTTTACCCCCAAGTCATCTATATGGAACCCATCCTAAGAGTTTAAATTTCCTACTAAGAATGTCAAGATTCTGCACTGGTGTGTACCACTGTGCTCCAGACTTCCATGCTTCATACAATGAAATATGATCATTGACTTTCCAACTTTTACCACATCCTACAAATACATTCCTTACCCAACTCTTCATGTTTATATATATACACATATATATTATTTATTAAATATTTAAATATATGAATATATATATATATATCACTAAGTACAGTTAACACTGTTATTTACTTCTTTTCACTTGGCAAATATCTGGTTATCCTTTTAATACTTGGCCCTTATATGCTTTCCTCTATGATACCTTACTCATCCTCTACAGTTTCTCCTTCCAATTTATAACATGTGCATCTTATGCATACTTCTATTGCTGCATATGGCATAGTGCAATATATATGTCTACAAAGTGTGTCTGTCCTCACACTAGAATTTGAGGCTAGGGTCCAAGTCCATCATTGTGTAGCTCTACATCTCCAGCTTCGGCATGGGGAATGGCATAGAGCAGTTCATAGTAAATGTTTGCAAACTGAACAAAGCAGGTTATAAAATGCTTCAAATCAAGGTCCACACTATTTCACTTCTTAGAAGTATATTTGAGTTCAAATTAATCTTCAGTATTACTGGTACCCATGCAAGTCACTAGACCTTCTCAAAGATTCTACAGCAATGTCCTACACTGGGCATGTGTCAGAATGCATGATTACTAAAGCAACTCTCTTAACAGACCTTCTGGATTCTGTTGCTCATTTCCTTCTAGCTAGTTTACACATTGATAAGGTCATCTTCTCCCTTTCTCCCATAGGGCATGCTCAGTGTCAGCACAATGAAGTGAACACCCCCTTACTGAGGCAGTGCCAGCCTACAGTGCCTAGCACATATGTCCTTGATATGAACTCTATTCAATGTTCCACACAGAAGGGAGGAATAATTATGAAAGCATAAGAGTCAGTGATTGGCTATATGCAAATTTGATGCTCCTAAATGATAAAAATATCAGTAAGTAAGAGACAAACAGCAAATATGAAGATATAGCCTATTTATTTATAGCGGAAAATAGAAATTCTTTAATGTACAAAGAACTCATACAAATCAGCAGTTCAATAGGAAAAATGCTCAGCAGAAGGCAAAACTTGAGAAAAAAATGAAAGAAGATAGTTCACAGACACAAATAATACTCCTTAATCCATGAACAAATATAAATTAAGACAATAATATAGTTCATGTATCAGAATGTCAAAGAGCAAAAGAAACTATAATTGAGGAAGGATTCAGATGAAAAGTAATTTGCATAAACTGTTGGTGTGACTATAAATTTAGAAACCATTTAAAGGAAATTTGATAATCTAAGACAAAATGGAAATTTCATGTAATTTTGGAGCTTGAAATGATTCTCTTCAAATGATTCTCTTCCACAGCAAAAATACTATGATAATATATAAAAATAACTATATAAACATATTTAGAAACATTTTTGTAATAGTAATGGCCTTTAAAATCTAAATATTCAAAAGAAATAAACATATAGCTAGCTGTACATCAGAAATAAAGTAGTATTAAAATGGGTTATATATAGTTACATGAAAATATGTCCATATTATATATACACATATATAAAGTTACAAAGCACTGTATATAGTATGAATAAACCTCTATATAAATTATCAATATATAATACAAACATAATGTCTAAGCATTACAATAATATGCTATTCATGTTTTATACATATAATTATTTTACAGCTAAAATTTTTTTAACATGGTTCATTTGTAAAAACACTTACTTTTAAAGCTCATACTCCAGTGCTTACCCCAGTGCTTTCCTGATTATTCCAAATGCAAATAATTTCATCTTCTCTATAACGTTTTAGCAGTATTTATATCTATATCACTCATATGATGCCTAAAACATTGTCTAATGAGGCACACATCCACTCAATTAGAGTGCAGGCTTGAAGGCATAGAAGCCTGTGCCAGACAATGTCCATACCCTGAAGTATCTAGGATGGTGTCTTCTAGAATAACAAAGATGTTGAATCTCCTTTAAAGATTGTGCAGTTTTAAGTTATACTTTCATGTGACATAATTTTTTGAAAAGCAAAAGTTATCCTCTCTTGCAGTGCTTCTTTACTGTAACACAAATCCCATGAATGTAAGTGAATTGTGAATCATTCTCCATATTTTTTTCTTATTCTTAAAAAAAAAAACCAAAACACAACTAAACCAGATATGGAGGTACATCTTTAATTATAGCACTTAGGAGGCAGGGGCAGATGAGTTATGAGTTAAAGGCCAGCCTGGCCTACATGTGATGTTTGAGGCCAGCCAAGGGTACAATAGCAAGACCTCATCCCCAAAATAAAAGCAGAACTATAACAGTACATTTTTAGGAGATTTCTATTTACCAATAAATATACCCTTGTCAATGTCAGCTTAGCTTTTTACATTCCTTTTAGATATATTGTAAAGTCAGAAAATATGCTTCTGACAAAAATATATATTTTTACATGTTATATTAAAGAAGAATCCCAGCATCATAATCGAAATTCATTAAAAGAAAACAGCAAATGAAACTACAACCCTTCAGTCATCTTACCAACTATAAATTTAGCCAGTCCCTCTAGAATGAAAATCCTTCAAAGCTTCCAAGTGCCAAAGATCAGAGTACTGAGAAACATATACTAGCTTTCTTGATTGCTTTCTAAATCCAAAATACAAGGTAAGACTGAATATTAGAAAAAAACAATAACTTCTTCAGAGCTATAAGACAAAGATTCTAATCTCTCTTGCCTACTAAGTAGTAATAGTCATTTTATAAACTTCTTGATAACCCAATCTTGAGTATAATGATGAAGGTGTATTTCATAAACTCTAATGGTCTTTGCTACTGTAACCTACATTAACAACTTCTATATCTGGTAAGTTGCAGGAATGAAGCTTTCCATTGCATAATAAACTTGATCTAATATACTCGTAGCAATGATCTATATTTTCTATGTAGACATTTTATGCTTTATTTTGGGAGAATGTTAGAGAAAAGTCATTTCCTTTCTAATTCACCTCTATTTAACTTTCTTATATTAATATGGAATGGTTTCAGTTAGTTTTTTTTTAATACTAAAGAAATATATGAGGCTGGAGCACTTACCAACACTGCCTGCTCTTGCAGAGGACCAGGGTTCAGTTCCTATCTACATTTCAGTTTAAAACTAATTGTAACTCAGGTTGCAGAGAACTCAACATACTCTTCTGGAGTTCACAGATACTGGATATACACATGATACACTTATATATAATCAGGCAAAACACTCATACACATAAAATAAAAAATTAAAATTAATAAAGAAATATTTATTCTTTTTATCCAATCTTCAACTTCATGTTCAATAGAACCTATGGTTCCTGGTTCAGTCTTAGAAAGTCCATTTTCTAGAGTTTTAAGAAATTTTGTCTCTTGACATTGGTAGAATGTTGCGGGCAGATATACACATGTATTTTTGTAGGACACATTTTTTTTTCCTTTAAAAAGGTCTTTTATGAAGAATCCCAGTTGTAAACTCTCTCTGGAGAACTGTCCTGCCCCTCCTTTGTTCTGAACAGTTTGGTTTCTTTTTTGGTCAAGCAATTGCAAACAACCTTGATATTTCTTGGTTTTACTGTCTTCTAGAAAGAAGGCTAACTATCCTGAACAACTTATCTGAATCAGCTCATCTTGGATTCTTTTTAAATTACCCTTACCTTTTGTCTCCACAGCTCAGAACATTTAATAGCCCTGTTCATTATACCCACTTACAGCTCTGCCAGCCTCCTCCATTGTGACTACCATCCTACAAGTCCACTTAGTGTTGTGTATTTCTGAACCACAGTTTCTGATTAGATAAAATTCCTGTAAAACAACATCATCATGTTTACATTTCAGTAATATCAGCAATGATATGAACTAACAATTACCGTTCTCCATGTAGCATGACCTGTGGATGGTATGTCAGCCTGCATTATTGAGTTTACTTCACAAAACAGTTCTCTGCAGTGACCACTTTCTCCATTTTGTAGGTAAGGAAATTTAAGCAAAGACATTTAAAAGTTTGTCCAAGACCACCTGGCTACTAAATGACAGAGTTAAGATTTGTATTCAAATCTCTTGGTCTCTAAATCCAGGATCTGTTTCTGAGGGTTTTTTTTTTTTGTTGTTTGTTTGATTATTGTGTTTGGAGTGTGTATGTATTATTGTTGTTGTTGTTTTTGCCACTGTTTTTATTGTTGTTGTTTTGCCTGCATGTATTTCTGTATGTCTGTGCACCACTTATGTGGTAGTTTAAATAGGAATGAACTGCATAGACTCATGTGTTTGAATGCTTGACCTACATGGACTGATACTAAGGTTGTTTGGCCTTGTTACTGTGGAAGTAGGCTTTGAGGTCTCATATGCTCAAGCCAGGCACAGTGTGGCTAACAGTCTCCTTCTGCTGTCTATGGATCAGGTTGTAGAACTATCAGCTCCTTCTCCAGCATCATGTCTACCTGCAAGCTGCTATGCTTCCCACCATGATGATAATAGACTAAACCTCTGAAAACGAAAGCCAGCTCCAATTGAATATTTTTCTTTATAAGAATTGCTGTGGTCATGGTATCTCTTCACAACAATAAAACCTTACCTAAGAAAACTTGCATACCTGATGTTGAAAGAAAACCTGAAATGAGCATTGGATTTACTGGAATTAGATTTACAGATAGTGTTCATCATCATGTATTGAGGTTCTGGAAATCTAATCCGGGCCCTCCATAAGAGCAACCAGTGTTCTTTAGCACTGAGCCATCTCCCTAGCCTCTTTCTGGTTTTATATTCACAATCCTCCTTCCTCAGCCTTCCTAGTGCCAAAAAGCCAATACTCTTTTTATTCTTTGATAATTTCATAAAGTATATTTTGTCATATTTTCCATCCCCCATCTCCTCCAAGATTGTTCCCCTCCTTAGTCACCCAACTTCATATTGATTCTCTTTTAAAAACAAAGCAAAACAAAACACAAAAATGAGAGAAAAGAAAGCCATGTAACATGGAGTCTGATTTTGGTTAGTCAACTATTCTTGAGCATAGGACTTTTCCTAGAGTATAGTTGAAGTACACTGTGAAACTTCATTGAAGAAAACATATTGACTTATTGTCTCATGCTCTCTCCTCTTCCTTTTCCTCTTCCTCCTCCTTCTCACCCCTCTCCTTTTCTCTTTTTCTCTCTCAACAGCTATCATTTGCAATTAGCATCTTGCCTAGCAGTAAGACTTTGTGCAAACTTCCACTCTTCCTTGCTAGGGTTTTATCTGGCTTGAGCTAGTGGGAGTTTTGTCTATGATGTTTCAGTCTTTTTGAATTCCTATGTGTACCGTCAGACACATTGTATTTGGAAAAGTTTGTCTCTCTAAATCATCTACCAGCTCCATTTCTTACAGTCTTTCTCCACATTGATCCCTGACCTTGAGGGGAGAGGTGTGATAAAGAAATTCTTTCCTAATCTGAGCATTCCAAAGTCTAACATTCTTTTCACATTGTCCAGATATGGGACTCTGTGTTAATTGTCAACACCTGCAAGATGAATCTTTCATGAAGGTTGGACACAAAGCTTATACTCTTAATCACAGTTAGATATATTTTTTATTTCTTTTACAATTTTCAGATTTTCATTTTATGACTGGAAGATCATTTTACATTACATAAAATATTTTTATTGGATTTTTTTTATTTACATTTCAAATGTTATCCCCTTTCTTGGTTTCCCCCTCCAAGAAACCACCTATCCATCCCCCTGCCCCTGCTTCTATAAAGGTGATTACCCCACCTACCCACCCATTCCCACCTCTCCGCCCTAGATTCCCCTACACTGGGGCATCTATCAAGCCCTCATAGAACCAAGGACCTCTCTTCTCCTCCCATTGACGCTTGGCAAGGCCATTCTCTGATACATATGCGGCTGGAGCCATGTGTACTCCTTGGTTGGTGGTTTAGTCCCTGGGAGCTCTGGGGGAGTATGGTTGGTTGATATTGTTGTTCTTTCTATGGGGTTGCAAACCCCTTCAGCTCCTTAAGTACTTTCTCTACCCCCTCCTTTGGGGACCCTGTGCTCAGACCAGTGGATCGCTGCGAGCATCAACCTCTGTATTTATCAGACTCTGACAGGGCCTCTCAGGAGACAGCTATATTAGGTTCCTTTCAGCAAGCACTTCTTGGCATCCACAATAGTATCAGGGATTTGGTGACTGTATATGGAATGAATCCCCAGGTGGGACAGTCTCTGGATGGCTTTTCCTTCAGTTTCTGCTCTACAGTTTGTTTCCATATTTGCTCCCGTGAGTATTTTCTTCCCTATTCTATGAAGGATGACAGCACTCACACTTTGGTCTTCCTTCTTCTTCTGCTTCATGTGGTCTGTGAATTGTATCTTGGGTATTTGGAGCTTTTGGGCTAATATCCACTTATCAGTGAGTACATACCATGTATGTTCTTTTGTGACTGGGTTACTTCATTCAGGATGATATTTTCTAGTTCTATCCATTTGCCTAAGAATTTCATGGAGTCATTGTTTTTAATAGCTGAGTAGTATTCCATTGTGTAAATGTACCACATTTTCTGTACCCATTCCTCTGTTGAAGAACACCTGCATTCTTTACAGCTTCTGGCTATTATAAATAAGGCTGCTACGAACATACTGGAGCATGTGTCCTTGTTATATGTTGGGGAATCTTTTGGTTATATGTGCAGAAGTGGTATAGCTGGGTCCTCAGGTAATACTATACCCAATTTTCTGAGGAACCACCAGACTGATTTCCAGAGTGGTTGTACCAGCTTGCAATCCCTAAAATATTTAATGACAATGTGAATGACATAAGAATGCCAATTTCTGTATATATGGAAAGATAAACACACAGATATATTAAAGAAATAACTATGTCAACAAAGACTTCTACATGAATGTTTTTAGATCATTCATTTACAAGAGTAAAATCCCACAGGTAACTCATATATATCAACACACAAATAGGTAGTGTTATACAATAAATTAGCCCTCAGCAACAAAAATTCTGATACATGACACAACATTATGAATCTCAGAAACAGTATGATGAATAAGAGAATGTACACACAAATTGTTATATTCTATAGGATTCTAATTGCAAGAAATTCTAGAAAACAAATCATCTATGGTGACACAGGCAGTTTTGAGCTACCAGAAGGTGCTAGGAATTAAACCCTAGTCTTCTGGAAGAGCAAACTGTGTTATTAACCACTGAGCCATCTCTCCATAGAAGAGAGAGAGAGAGAGAGAGAGAGAGAGAGAGAGAGAGAAAGAGAGAGAGAGAGAGAGAGAGAGAGAGAGAGAGAGAGAGAGAGAAGGTTTCTCTGTGTAGCCCTGACTGTACTGGAACTTACCCTGTAGACCAGGCTGGCCTCAAACTCAGAGATCTGTCTGCCTCTGCCTCCTGAGTACTGAGATTTAAGGTATGTGCCACTACCACCTGCCTTCTCCAGCCAATTTTAACTCTCGTCTTAAAATTATTTTTTAAAAGAAATTTTATTCAAATTAATAGAAATAATTGAAACACGCAAGACAAAGTAGTAACTTCTTACCTTGTCACCATCTTTAGGTTTAAGGTCACTCCGTTTAAAGAGGGGGGGGGAAGAAGGAAGGAAATTGCATGAAATAAGAGTAGTGCTGTTAAACATGAGCTTGAGGATAGTCACATTGAAAGCATATATTTGACGTAGTTCATTTAGGTTTATAGTTAAAATGATGATTCAATTACATATACAAAATGACCAACTAGATAACAGAAGGATAAACCCTCTACAGTACCAAAAGGTAGAAAATCAACTACATCAATCACTGAAAGATCCACGGTATATACCATTAAAACATGTAAATATGTTATTATGTCTGCAAATACAAATCTTCCTGCTGTCCATTCTACAGTTCCTAGATTGGTCAAGAGGACACTTCTGCTCAACCATCTCTAACATAGTGACTTTTTAAAAGTTAGTCATGTTCTGGTGACCCCCAAGCATAAAGTTATTTTCATTGCTACCTCATAACTAATTCTAATGTTATGAATCTTACTGTAAAGCTCTGTGCTTTCTGATGGTTGCCACCACAGGCTAAAGCAATGGCTTTCAAATGAGAGATAACTGGATCCTCTCCTGACTTTTATCAACGTGTGTTCACATATGGAAGAATTACACTGGACCTTGTCATTGTTACCTCTTGGGTAGAGGCAGAGATATTATTAGATACTTTACAGTGTTTAAGACATTGCCTAAAATAATGAGTTATCTGTCCTAAAATGTCAATAGTGCCAAAGTGGAGAAATTGAGAAATAAAGTTTTGCTTTGGCAAAAATTTTTTTTTCTACATGTAAAGATTCTGATAAGAGGCAAATATGTGAGCAAACCAACACATATCAAAACCAACTGTTTCAGCCAGCTGGCCCTTTGTAAAGTAGCGAATAACATCTGAAAAGATGAGGACAAGGTAAGGACAATGGGATTTGGGGGATGGTATTGAGATTCTTCATTCAAGGGGAGCTTGGGGGGATATTCCAAAAATCTTCTAAAAAGTAATCTCAAGACACTGAAAGATGAGGAAAACACCGAAGACTACAAAGACTTCAAAAGCTGAAGTCTGACTACTTTACTGCTTTGCCTAAGGCTATCTCCCTCCAAGTAAGCAAGTAGTTCTTCTTAATCTGAATTTTATTCCAGAAAAATAAATTGGAGTGAGAGAGCTTGTTGTTTTGCCATAAGCTTGGAATTTTGTTTCTCTTTAAAATAAATATTACTCCCAAGAAGTCAAGCCACAGAGAAAGAAGTCACATTAAGTAGAGACAAAAGAAGACGTTGCCATGGCAACCCAAAGCACTTACACGATTTCATCAAACTCATTGTACACTATTTCATTTTTTATTTCATCACTTTTTTCAATCGTGGAAAGACTTTAAATAGACTGATAAATAATTGCCTGAGTAGGCTTAACACTTCCCAATATCCCATCGTGAAAATTCTTTCAGCACTATGAAGGACATAATTCTGAATTGTAAATGCAAAAGAGCATAATAGCCTCATTCCCCCTTCCTTCCATTCAAAAGGTCGACAGTGTAAAGCAACAAAGGAGCTCTCATACAGTACAAAAGAGGTTTCTCTCACATACCAGGGTTGTACACTCTACTGAGCATGGAAAAAGCATTTCTCAAACCGTTCCTTTTGAAAAGTAGCAAGACTTCCTTAAGAACCAACATGTTACTAGCTAATCCCCTCAGCTGCTACAGATGGGCTGTACACACGAAGAATGGAGAAAGATCAATAATTTGTAAAGACAATTCTTATTTCATTTGAATAGTTGGGTTGTTGTTTAAATATTCAAGGAAAAGGTAACGGAGAAAAGCAGCAGCATAAGATAAAGGTCACACTGACCAACAAATGACCTGCAAGTCAGAAGGAAGCTGCTGCCAGGATCTTAGCCTCAGTTATTGCATGTATCAAGTGGAAGAGGAGATCTAATTAAGTTTTCTTGTAAGTCAGTTACTCAAGTTTCTAACATAACACAATGGTCTACTTTTTAATTTCATGCCTTTCTTTCTCTTTAGGAACAATTTTGAGACGCAGTATACAGTTTGATCTCTTTCTGAGTCCATATCTGTTTTCTGATCCCTATTCTTATTTCTCCTCATTAGGAGTGGGTAGACCTTGACTTTCAAAACTGTATTGTTCTTAAGCCTGTGTATAATTCCTCCTGTATAATATCAACAGGACACTTCTTACCTATGGACAAAACACTCCAGAAACCTTAGCACATGAGGAATTCGATACATACAGACCCTGAACTGTTAGAAGCCATAAGTTCATCTGTGTTCACCAAAGATGCCTGAGCATTTAACTGTGGAAGCTTCTTGTACATATATACAAAGAAAGAATTAGTCCTCAGGAAGGAAAACCTTCTAAATTAAGAATGTCTTTGGTATTTAACAGAGCAAGTAAAAGCCCATCATTCATCCTTAAAATAGGAATAATTGAGTTAGCTATAAAACCCAATACACAAGGTTTAATTTAATTTGCACATAATAAAACAGTATTCTGTAACAAAAGATGTTTCATCAAAGCTCCTTAAAGTGTAATAGGAGTAATAGCCATCTATATTTTTTAAAAGAGGACCACATTCAGATTACATAAACATTCTTGTATAAGGACATCTAGTATAAGGGAAATAAACAAGTTATAGGCCTATTGATGGGGAATCTGATAATTTATATCAATTTGCACTAAGAAAAATGCATGATCTCAAATAACTGGGCTTAATATTCTTAATTAGTGGTGGTTAAACTCTCCACAACTTCTCACATGCAGCTTTTCTTTTCTTTCAGTGTGATACTCTACCTGAAGAAGCAATTTTGCATCGCTAGCACACAGAGGCAATTAAACTCACTTCCTCTCCATATCATCATCTATTATGGAACAAATGCATACAAATTTGGCATGATGAAAACAATTGGAAAAAATAACTACTGAAATAGATCACATACAAAGCAGAAGCAACAAAGCCAGGCCTAATAAAAAATTCTATGACTCTTTCCAGGAAAAGTAGTCCATTTTTATGCTACTGTATACAACTTTATTTACTATATGGGGGATGTTTATCTGATTAAAAGGTTTAATTATTACTAAATACCAAAGAATATAATAGAAGTTATCTATTTTTCATAAACATATGGACTATTCTAACTAAAGAAAAACAAGACTGAATACAACCTACGAAAACTTCTATTTCAGAAGAGTTAAGAATTGTAATCATTAATGGAACTCTTGAAGATTTAATTCAACTGATTAATTCTTCCAAACAAATGTATCTTCTTGTCTAGAGTGTATACAATTATTCATGTGCATACTGTGCACTTATTGTGTGCTCACCTCTCTTACATGAGAGAAGAAAAGAGAAGAGAATGGACAAATCTTAGTCTTCTGGTTCCAAGGGCACACAGTCCAACATATAGTGTGATGGGATGAGTGGTAAGGAATTTTCTGTTAAAGAATAAATGAGTTTGCCTGATAGATGAATGGAACAGAGACATCTTCACAACGTGATATTTGAAATATCCTTTGGAGTACAAGTAGAAGCTAAAAAGGGAGGAGGTATGGTGGGCTACTGTAAAACAAATGAGTTCTGCATGCATAAGGTATGGTAGCACAGAGAAGCATGGCATAACCAATGAACAAGACATTTACTGATTTAGTGTAGTTTAAGAAAGGCTTCCTGTAGGAGTAAGGCTTGAGAAATAGTGAAAAAACAATTTTTCATTAACATAAAACATGAAAAAACCTGTCCTGAAAACTATGGGAAACCATCTTGCACTATTAAACATACACACTAACAGGATCAGAGTTGCATTTCAGAAAACTCCCTCTAATATCAGTGGGAGGGATGGATGGGTTAGAGTCCATTAGTTTTGGTCTTATAGAACTATTACAATATAGAAAACAGAAAGTAATTTACTATAATTCACCATTCATACATTACAATTAGTTCCCACTTTACTCAGTGACCTATGGATAGGAAGAAAAATTAAATCACTAGGATGGGTCAATGGAATATCAATGTTATCATGAAATGAAAAGACAATGGCAAAACTTGGTTGAAGAGATGAAATGTAGGACCCAGGCTGATAATAATAGGAAGTTAGGTACAGTGAGCAATAACAGATATTAAGGACAAGATCTTGGTTCCCATTATCACTCCTTAGTTCATGCTACATGACAAAGAAAATTATCTGTGGGCTACTAATCGCAGGTACATTTTGAAAGCAGAGTTTTGTCAAGCTGGTGGCAGACATGGAATGGAGTGAGTAGAGCTAAAAGGATTTGTTGCTGGTTTGGAGATAAACCTCACATGTTAAGAAACTACAGGCACCTTGTGTCTTTCTCTGCCCCTCTATGTCTCTCTCTGTCACTCTGTGTCTCTGTATCTCTCTCTCTGTCTCTCTTTTGTGTGTGTGTGTGTGTGTGTGTGTGTGTGTGTGTGTGTAAATAGAAAATATGATTTAGTGTTATGAACTTTCCTCTTAGCACTGTTTTTATTGTGTCCATTAAGTTTGGGTATGCTGTGCCTTCATTTTCATTGAACTCTAGAAAGTCATCTTCATCTTCTTTGCTTATTAGTATCTTGACCAACTTTTCATTCAGTGGAGAGTTGTTCAATTTCCATAAGTTTGTAAACTTTCTGCTGTTTCCGTTGTTGTTCATATCCAGCAACTTTTCATTCAGTACAGAGTTTTTTAGTTTCCATAAGTTTGTAAGCTTCCTGCTGTTTCTGTTGCTTTAATCCATGGTGGTCTGATAGGATGTAGGAAGTTATTTCAATTTTCTTGTATTGTTGAGACTTACCTGGTTTCCAAGTATGTGGTCAGTTTTGGAGAAAGGATGAAGGTCCTTAGAAGTAGGTATGTTCTTCTGTTATATGCATATCTGTTACATCCATTTGATTTATAACATCTGTTGCCTCCAGTGTTTCTCTGTATAGTTTTTGTCTTAATGATCTGTGTATTGGTAAGACTTGGGTATTAAATACCATATGGGAAAATGATTTTCTCATTAAAAGTTTTTATTATTACTAAATACCAAACAATATGATGGAGGTCATATTTTTTTTTCACAAAGATATGGGCTATTCTAAGTAAATAAATACAAGACTGAATACAGTCTGGGAAAAGTTCAAATTCTACAGGATTTCACCCAGTAGCTGATGAAAACAGAAGCAGAAATCCACAGCCAAACATTAGGTGAAGCTCAGAAAATCTTGTGGAAGAGGAGGGGGAAGAATTGAAGGAGCCAGAGAAGTAAAGGACACTACAAGAAAACCTACAGAATCAAATAACTCTGTGCCCATAGGGGATCACAAAGACTAAAACACCATCCAGACCCTGGCCCCCTGGATATATGTAACAGTTTTGCATCTGGGTCTTTATGTGGGACCCCCCAACAGCAGGAGCAGGGACAGTTTCTGATGCTGTTGCCTACCTTTGGATACCTTTCCTTTAACTGGACCATTTTGTCTAGCCTCAATAAGGGAAGATGCGCCCAGTCATAATACAACTTGATATACTTTGGCAAGCTGATATATATGGGAGGTCTCCTCTTCTTTGAAGAGAAAAGGGGCATAGGGAGGAGAGGTGCACCTTCATAGAGGCAGGGGGAGGGGGGATGGGATAGGAGGTCTCCAGATGGAAGACCTGGAAAGGAGATAAAATTTGAAATGTAAATAAAGAAAATATCCAATAAAAGAAAAATATTGGAAAAGAAAAAGAATTACAATGTCATCTTGGTTAATTTTTCCCTTGATGAGTATGCAGTGTCCTTTCTGTCTCTTCTTATTAATTTGGTTTGAAGTCAATTTTGTCAGATATTAAAATGGCCACATTGGCTTGTAACTTGTGTCTTTTTGCTTGGACTATCTTTTTCCATCCTTTTACCCAGAGATGATGTCTATCCTGCAGTTAAGGTGTATTTCTAGGATGCAGCAGAAATATGGATTTTTGAAAATGAGCAACATTTGTTGATTACTATTATTCTGTTAAGGTGGTGTGCATTCCTCTACTCCCTTCTTTAGATTTTCTCTTTTTATGTTTGTTCATAGTGTATTGAAGTTTTTGTTCTATTATCTTCTTTGATGGATTTGAGATATACACTGCTTAAGTTTTGTTTTATCATGGCATGTCTTTCTCGAACTACTTCTGAAGTTCTGAATTCTTTTTTTTTTTTTGTTTTTTTGGTTTTTCGAGACAAGGTTTCTCTGTGTAGCCCTGGCTGTCCCAGAATATACTCTGTAGACCAGGCTGGCCTCGAACTCAGAAATCCGCCTGCCTCTGCCTCCCAAGTGCTGGGATTAAAAGCGTGTGCCACCACTGCCTGGTTAACGTTCTCAATTCTAAAGAGCCAGTTCATCACAAGTAAGTTTGAATTCCAGATCTGAACAAGATAGTCAGGTTTTAAGTAATAAAAATATACTCTAATATTACAACTCAAACTGTATATGAAAAGGAATGCTGATAAGGTTATTATTCTATTATTTCATGTCTTCCTTATAATGCTTGGAGCTCCTCATTTATTGTTGGTTTCATTATGTCCAGATACAGATACTTGAGTTGAATACAATAAAATGCAATAAGGTTATGACCTTTGGTCAAGTATCTATGTATAATTATTGAAAAAGAAATAGCACAATGGCCTTTCTCATTTCCAAATCTCTTTCCAAGTAAAAAGCACTATGAAATAAGTCAACACTGGAGGATTTAGATGGGCATGGTCATGTATGTCTTTAATCCCCGCAACTCATAACTCTGGAAGTTCAAAGACAGTTTGATCTTCAAAGTGAGTTCTTAGAAAGCCAGAGCTATGTAGAGAGACCCTGTCTCACCATTAAAAATGTTAAGAAAAATTTGAAATTATATATAATTGCATATTGGTGGATCACTAAGTATGATTATAGAATGCTGAAAAGCATATTTAGCGTTCTATCCCCTTGGATTATTGCTCATAAAGCTGTAAAGCATGAAAATTCCTTTTATTAGATACTAGATGTGCCAAATGAATCACCATCTCTGATGTCAATGATTTGGCTAATTGCTACAAACTATGATTGTAGTTTCAGTTCAAACAGGGATCAAAAATTGGTCTCCTCAAGAGATAATTGTCTATGTATGTCAAAAAGATGGCTGCCAATGGATCAACCTATTTGCTTGATAAACTCAGGAACAAAAAAGGAACAGAATTTCATTAGATATAAATAACCTAATAATGTCCTATGTGAAAGTGTAGCTGGTCACTTTAATGACTCAAGAGAAATGAAACATTAAAATCTGTAATTATGTTAGAGAGATGGGTCAGTGGTTAAGAGCTATGCTACTCTTACAGTGGACCTAAGTTCACTTCCCAGCAGCCACATGGTGGCTCAAAATTGCCTATAACTCCAGTTCCAGGGGATCTTATTCCCTCTTGTGACCACCATGGGCTCCTGCACACATGTGGTATACATACACATACTCAGGTATATACACATACACATAAAATAAGGAAGTTTTTAATCTGTAAGCAAAACATGAATCCTATTTGGTGTCATTTTTGTGTGTTCAGTTATACATTATTCCTTCAGCACCTCTCCCTACCATGTATCGCTGTTTTGTCTGCAGACAAGATAGGGATGAATAGAAGTGCCCATTTAATTAAAGGGGGCTCTATTCTTGCCAGAAACACACATAGATGATGTGTATATTCATTTCCTGTTTTTTCCAGGCACCTGGTAAAGTGCTTCTCCTCACGGTAATGTGTACCACCAGCAAAGTCTTAGGAGGCTAGACCATCAGCCATTTTTCTATAGGCTACTGATGACACCAACTGTATTTGAGCTTCAATCATTTCTTTGTTTCAGAGTTGAAGGAAAAGAGTATTTATACATAAGCTGTTCTTGGTTGTATAAAACCTGATTTCCATACCAATGAATGACCCAATTTATAGTTCAACAAAAATGACTTATCCTTGGCAAAAGAGATATATGTCACCCAACAAAGAGGCTGATTCAAGAAAGCCCCACTGCCTGTCACAACCTGGTTTAGAAGGCAAATAAAGAACAGACTCCTGGATTGAAAGAGGGGGAAAGAAAGAAAGATGCTTATGATCATTTCTCCTTCTCCCTCTTCCTCCTCTTTCTCACTCAAATGTTCACAAATTCATTCATTTCACTAAGATTCACACATACACACACAGACACAGAGAGTTGGGGGTTATGAAAATGGCTCAATGATTTCTGTGAAAGTATGAGAACCTGAGTTTTGAACCACAACATACACATAAAAAATGTGAATATGGCAGAGTATGTCTAGAATCCTAGCACAAATAGGCAGATATGAGAGGATTCCTGAAGCTCACTAGCCAGCCTGCTTAGCTGATCAGTGAGCTCTAGGCCAGTGAAAGACCTTATCTCAAAAAATAAGGCAGAAATAGATTGAAGAAGACATCTGCTATCTAACTCTGGCTGTCATATGTGGGCATACTCATTATCATATTCACTCACCTTCATATAAAACAAGTATCATTAATATAACATCCATACACAGTCTAGAAAGCCTATTTCATGTTTTCTAGCAAATTCTTCATAATCTTTGTAACTACATTTGTTTTTTGGTTCTCTGGAATATTTTTTGATATCATGTACTTCCAGAGATACACCATCTTGTACTTCAAGAGGTAAATACAAGAAGATACATTCTTCTTCCCTGTCTCTGAAGGCAAATTCATAAATCAAAGTCATACTGCAAGAATCTCAAGGGAATAGGAAATAGACGACTCCAGAAGAAAACATCTTCTCCTTTTCCATCGTCTTTTAAAATATAAATTCATGATGAGACTAAAAGCAATGAGTTGTAGTAGCTTATCACCTTAAAATTAAACTAAATTTTCAAATATAGATATCTTACCCACCATCCTGAGCATAATGATTTTGCAAAGTACATCCATAGTTTTTCAAATGGCATATCAATGAGCTAAGAAGAAAAGCTAATTTAGCATCAGACAATATAAATGGCTTACATGCATTATCAGATTTTCTGTTCACACTGATTATTTGATGTGCATTCTGCTTGCCTCTGTATCTTACAGATAAGGAAACCGAGATTCAAGTAGGTTGAGCTATGTAGCAAGAAGAATATTTTGGCTTTTCTTTTGATTCCTTCAGAACATTTCTCATTCCTCATCTTTTCAAATGAGTCACTATTTTGAATCATTAGTGTTCATGATGCTATGAGAGCAAAATTTCTCTTAGGTGCTGTATCTATTTATATAAAAGTTATATATATTATGATCCATATATGCCATGTGTTAGCAGTGTTACTATACAGATATCCTTAAAACCTGACTACATTGGCCCCTTCTGCCTGGCTTGTGTACAACAAGATTCGAAGAGCACTAAGTATGGCTTATCACTAACTGTCATATCCCAAGAATTAGGTGAACACTTCATGAGAGTTTGAAACTACACTGTTGATATCTAGTTCTTCTTGATGCTGCTTATTGGCAAGTATAACTAAATATAACAGGGTATCTTATTTCTTACACAGGAAGATAAGTAGGTCAAAGCAACTTTCAGGCAACAGTCTCTCCTAAGAGCCATACAAATACACACTCATCCTAACGTTCCATATTCACTGAGCTCCACTTTCATTGGTCTTCCTTTGGCAGTAAGATACACTGAGGTTTTTCCTGCTTCAGGTTCATCATACACCCCACTTTCTCAGCTCATGATACGGCCCCTAGCCATCTTTAGATTATATTATAGCTGGCCCTCCTAATTGCTCTAATTGGATTAGTAAATAAAGTAACTTTCTTTACTATTCTTGCCCTTTCTTTCTTTTCAGCAATTTGGTTGTTGTTTTGTGGCATGTGTATTATTTATTTTCATTTAAACATTTTAGTGGCCTTTTAATTAGTTTTCTTTGTCTGATTCCTCCACTAAAATGGGTAATCAAAGAATATAAAGACTTATTTGTCTTATTTGCCATGGTATTCCAGTTACCTTGTCTGTTGTATTCATAGGGGTTAGTGAATATTAAAAACATTGATTGAATGAATTGTGTGAATAAATATATGTTGAATATCTATCCATTTGTCATGTATTCTAAAACTTCTCTGATATGAACAAATGACAAAATATAAGATAAGAGCCTTGCCATTAAGGAGCTTTATCTATAGTAAAATATGTAAATAAATATGTAAATGTGTAAAAATATGCAAATAATTCACTTTTCAATATGGCAAGTGTTTATTAAGAGAATACTTAGTGCCAAGCACAAAAGTCTAGGAAAACCAAAAGACCCATACCCCACAAAGCTCATTTCCTAACCTGGCTCTTATCTATTAGAAGGTCCCAAGAATATTTTGTTTCAAATTCTGATGCCTAGACTGTAATTTTCCATATTCCCTAAAGTTTTTGATTACATTAGCCCCAGCTATCTATCTCTGTTTTAAGCTGAAAAGCTGGTTTGAATGCACACCCATGTTACCAGTCACTGCAGCAGTCCAGTATGGTTTTATAGATCCTTTAATCCCAGCACTCAGGAGGCTGAGACAGGCAAATCTCTGAGTTCAAGCCCAGACTGGTATACTTATATAGGTAGTTTCAGGACAACCACGGCTAAATAGAAAAACCCTGTCTCAAAACAGCAACAACAACAACAACAATAAGAAAAATCAAGGGCACTGGAACAATAGAATACTTGTGAGATACCATTCTAGAAGGACAAATATAGAAATGATGAGAATGAACTATACACTTAATAAGAGATATTTGAGTTACTTGTGATAAACATGAGAACTATACCATGGAAAACATGATCAATGCACATACTTTCATGAAAAAGATAAATAAGAGTAAAAATATTGACTAATTTAATTAGAACCCTAAATATTAGACTTCATTGAGACCCTAGGTCCTGTGAAGGCTTGATGCCCCAGTTTAAGGGATGCCAGGGTAGTGAGGTGTGTGGGGGAGCACCCTTATAGAAGCAGGGGAAGGGAGAATGGGGTAGGGGTTTGCAGAGGGGAAACCAGGAATAGGAATAATATTTGAAATATAAATAAATAAAATATCCAATAAAAAAAGAAGGTAGCTATATCTTACTTGACAAATTTCAGTGTGCCATAGTCACAAATAATATAAAATATCTTGGTGTGACTCTAACCAAACAAGTGAAAGATGTGTATGACAAGACCTTCAAGTCTCTGAAGAAAGAAACCAAAGAAGACCTCAGAAGATGGAAAGATCTCCCATGCTCATAGATGGTCAGGATTAATATAGTAAAACTGGTCATCTTACCAAAATAAATCTACAGATGCAATGCAATCTCCATCAAAATTCCAACTCAATTCTTCATAGAGTTAGAAAAAGTAATTGGCAAATTCATTTGGAATAACAAAAAACCCAGGATAGAAAAAATTGTTCTCAACAATAAAAGAACAACTGGGGGAATAAGCATCCCTGACCTCAAGCTGTACTAAAAAGCAATAGTGATAAAAACTGCATGGTATTGGTACAGTGACAGGCAGGTAAATCAGTGGAATAAAATTGAAGACCCAGAAATGAACCCACACACCTATGGTCACTTTATATTTGACAAAGGAGCTAAAACCATCCAGTGGAAAAAATACAGCATTTTCAACAAACGATGCTGGTTCAACTAGATGTGAGCATGTAGAAGAATGTAAATCTGCCCATTCTTATCTCCTTATACATAGCTCAAGTCCAAGTAGTTCAAGGACCTCCACATAAAACCAGATACACTGAAACAGAGGAGAAAGTAGGGAAGAGCCTTGAACACATGGGAACAGGGGAAAATTTCTTTAATAGAACACCAATGGTTTGTGCTCTACGATCAAAAATCGACAAATGGGACCTCATAAAATTGCAAAGTTTCCTTAAGGTAAAGGACACTATCAATAGGACAAAATGGTAACCAACAGATTAGGAAAAGATCTTTACCAATCCTACATCTGATAGAGGGCTAATATCCAATATATACAAAGAACTCAAGAAGTTAGACTCCAGAGAAACAAATAACCGTATTTAAAATGGGGTACAGAGCTAAACAAAGAATTTTCAACTGAAGAATATCTAATGGACAAGAAGCACCTAAAGAAATGTTTAACATCCTTAGTCATCAAGGAAATGCAAATCAAAACAACCCTGAGATTCCACCTCACACCAGTCACAATGGCTAAGATCAAAAACTCAGGTGTCAGCAGATGCTGGCAAGGATGTGGAGAAAGAGGAACACTCCTCCATTGTTTGTGGGATTGCAAGCTGGTACAAACACTCTGCAAATCAGTCTGGTGGTTCCTCAGAAAACTGGACATAGTGTTACCTGAGGACACAGCTATACCACTCCTAGGCACGTTCCAAAGATTTTCCAACACATAACAAGGACACATGCTCCACTATATTCATAGCAGCCTTATTTATGACAGCCACAAGTTGGAAAGAACTGAGATGTCCTTCAACAGAGGAATGGATACACAAAATGTGGTATACTTACACAATGGAGTACTACTCAGCTATTAAAAACAATGAATTCATGAAATTCTTAAGCAAAAGGGTAGAACTAGAAATATCATCCTGAATGAAGTAACCCAGTCACAAAAGAACATACATGGTATGCACTCACTGATAAGTGGATATTAGCCCCAAATCTCGGAATACCTAAAATACAATTCACAGACCACATGAAGCTCAAGAACAAGGAAGAGCAAAGTGTGGGTGCTTCAGTCCTTCTTAGAAAGGAGAACAAAATACTCACAGGAGCAAATAAAGAGACAAAGTGTAGAGCAGAGACTGAAGGAAAGGCCATCCTCAGACTGCCCCACCTGGGAATCCTTCCCTTTACAGTCACCAAACCCAGCCACTATTGTGGATGCCTAGATGTGCTTGCTGAAAGGAGCCTGATATAGCTGTCTCCTGAGAGGCTCTGCCAGAGTCTGCCAAATACAGAGATGGATGTTTGTAGCCAACTGTGCACGGGATCCCCAATGGAGGAGTTAGAGAGAGGACTGAAGGAACTGAAGGGGTTTGCAGCCCCATAGAAAGAACAGCAATATCAACCAACTAGACACCCCAGAGCTCCCAGGGACTAAACCACCAACCAAGAAATACACATAGAGGGACCCATGACTAAAGCTGCATATGTAGCAGAGGATGGTCTTTTCAGACATCAATGGCAGGAAAGACCCTTGGTTCTGTGAAGGCTTGGTGGATGCCCCAGTGTAGGGGAACTTGAGGGCAGGAAATTAGGTGTGGGTGGGTAGGTGGGTGGGGATCACCCTCATAGTAGCAGGGGGAGGGTGGATGAGATAAGGTGTTTCAGGAAGAACTCAGGAAAGGGGATAACATTTGAAATGGAAATAAAGAAAATATCCAATAAAAAATTCCTACAAAAAAATCAGTGTGCTAAGGAATAATCTGAGAAAATTGCAAAAATGTAAATCTCTACTCAGTGTGTCTAAGTGGAGCCAAATATTCTGTACTTCTTAGAATTTTCTTAGAGGATTCTCATGATAGTGTCTAATTGAACACACTGGAAATGGTAGACTTTTAGGGGCACATGGAGAAATATTTCCCTGCAAATGTAACTATTTAAGAAACAGCTTATTAGTTACTTTGCCATCTCTTTAATGGCACTGCACAAATAGAAACAATTTAAAGAAGAAAGATTTATTTTGGTTCACAATTTTGGAAATTTTCAGTCTGTCATGGTGGGGTAGGAATGACAGTAGTTGTGTTAAAGAATGCATTCATATTACAAAATACTAGGAAGCACAAAGTGTCCAGGATCCATGAGCAATCTAACAAGCTTCAAAGGCCTACCCGAATGACCAACTCCTACCAGCAAAGACTTACATTGTAAAGGTTCCATGGCCTCTCAAAAAGGGTGCATAACAGACTGAAGGAGCTGTTGGGGTGTGCAACCCCATAGAAAGAACAACAAAACAACCAGTCAGACCCCGCAGAGCTCCTAGGGACTAAACTACCAACCAAAGAGTACACATGGAGAGACCCATGGCTCCAGCTGCTTATGTAGCAGAGGATGGCCTTATCTGGCATCAATGGGATCAATGGTATCAATGGTCCTGTGGAGGCTCGAGGTCCCAGTGTAGGGAATGCCAGGGTGGGGAGGCAGGAGTGGGTGGGTGGGGAAACCCTTATAGTAGCAGGGGGAGAGGGATGAGATGGGGTTTTCCGGGGGTTTCGAAACTGGCAAAGAGAGTAACACTTGAAATGGAAATAAAGAAAATATCCAATAAAAAATATGAGCTCATGAGGGATATTTCAGATTCAAATCATAACAGGGGACATGTCAACAGGGAATTAAAACCACAGGACAAATCAAAGAACATGTCTTTTCTTCCAGAAAACTTGAAACCTTAGTTCAGAAATGATCACTTCATGAAAACCTCCTCCTTCAATAAACTTTCCTGTACAGGAGTAAAGATAGCCAATAAAATGAATACTTATTGGGCTAGAGAGCTAGCTCAGTGTTTAAGAGTACATGTTGCTCTTATAGAGGACTGGGGTTAGCTTGTCAGCACCCACATGGCAGCACACAACCATATGTAATTCCAATTCGAAGGAATCTGACTCCCTCTTCTGGTCTCTGTAGGCTCTGTACTCACAGGCTATATGGACATATATACAAGCAAAACACCCATACACATACACGAGAAGAAATCCATTGTAAAAGGCATATCTTTCATATGAACAAGAATGAAATTAGATACATATCTATCATCTTGCGTTGAAACTAACTTCTTTTAATCTATTTACTCACTTTACAACCCAATATAAGGCCCTCCTCTCCTCCCAGTCCCCCCTCAGGTACGTCTGCCCCCATTTCACTTTCCCATTCTCTAAAAAGCCCACCTGCGGGTGTTACCCCCTCACCTTATATTCCCCCTTCCCTGCTCATCAAGTTGCTGCTGGACTAGGGGCATCCTTTCCCACTCAAGCCAGACAAGGTGATCTACAGCCAGGCAGGCAGCCGTCTCAGGGACAGGCCCTGCTCCAGTTATTGGGAGAGCTGTATGAAGACCAAGCTGCTCATCTGCTACATATGTGCAGGGGACCTAGGTCCAGAGCACACTTGCTCTTTGGTTGGTGATTCAGTCTCTGGTACTCCCAAGTGTCCAGGTTACTTGACTCTGCTGGTGTTTCTGTAGAGTCTCTGTCCTCTATGAGTCCCTTAGTTCTCCCAAAACTTCCATAAGATTCCCTGAGCTCTATCTAATGTCTGGAAGTAATTCTCTGTGGAGCCTCTCAGAAGACAGTTAGATTCCTGTCTGTGGGCATAACAGAGTATCATTAATAGTGGCAGGGATTGGTTTTTGCCTGTAGGATGAGTCTCAATTTGGGACAGTTATTCCCTCCAACTCTGCTCCATCTTTGTCACTGTATATCTTGTAGACAGAACACATTTTGGATTGAAGATTTTGTGGACAGGTTGTTGTCCTTATCCCTCCACTGGGAGTTGGGCCTGGGTACAGGAAGTGGCCACTTCATAATCTATGTTGGGTTAATGTGGTGGTGAGGGTCTGCAGTCCACCCCCCAGTGCTCTGGCCTCTGGAAGAGGCAGAACACTGGAATTTTGACCACGCTCACCCCACAGCACCGTTGGTCGGGTGTTGGGCTGTGAGAAGCCTCTGGACACCACCCTGGGTTGGGGGAGTGTGGCCTTGGGTTCCAGGGAACTGCACAGACCCAGCTCTGTGTGGTTCTCAGGCTTTTGGGCATCTTAGGCACCACTGGATGCCTCAGAAGAGCTGAGAACTAAGCCGGCCAGATCTAGCCTGGGGCCAAGGGGAAAAGGCAAGGAGGAGCCCTGCTGGGTCACACTGGTGACCGAGTCCTTGGCTTGTCTCCAGGTAGCTGGGTTGGTTTGGTGTTGGCCTTGGCTGGGAGCTCATAGAGGCCTTCTGAGGGAAACTAGAGGTGGCTCTTTAGATGAAGTCCTGTTCCATCATTCCCCACAGCGGATCCTGATGAAGAGAGACAGTCCATGATTTTAGGGCATTTACTGTCATGGTGGAGAGTGGGGATGAGTGAAACTGTAACCCCACAAGCTCAGGGCAGGCCTGAGATTAAAATGCCTTTTGCAGGGAGCAATGGCTATGAAGGGAAAGGGGAGTTTATTGGCTAAGCCTCTAGATGTCTCATTAAAATGAGAATGTCTTGAGGCTAAGTGACCACACCTCTACCTGTGGAGGGGTTTGGAGCTATGTGACTGATAGTCACAGACCTATGGAGAGCTGCAGCCTTGTGTCAGGAGCCTGGAGCCCAGGAGCATGGCAAAATGCCTACTGTGTCTTGTAGGGTTATCCCCTGCTCGGAACTCCCTACTGGGTCCTGGAGTTTTAAACCTTAGTTCAACCAGAAACCAGGCTGCCTTTCATGGTCCCACAAATCCATATCTTCCTACTGGTAGATATCAAAGCTAGAGTCACCTCCCCCATAGATCCACCAGGGACTCTCCCCATCCCAGGTCTCCCGAAGGTCCTACAGATTACCCCTCCTCCCACCAGCAATTTCTCTTCTGTCTCTCCTGCTCTCCATATATGATATCCCCTCCCCCGCTCTGCTCCCTTCCCAATTCCCACTTCCATCTAGTTCTCTCCTTCCTTTGACCTCCATTATTTATTTTCTTCCCCTTCTGAGAAAGATTCAACAATCCACATTTGGGCCCTCTTTGCTATTTGACTTCTTTGGGTTTGTTGATTATAGCATGGTTATCCTGTACTTTATGGCTAACATCCACTTATAAGTGAGTACATACAATCCTTTGGGGAATGTGTTACCTCACTGAGGATATTTTCTAGTTCCGTCTATTTGTCTACACTATTCCTGATATCATTGTTTTTAATGGTGAAGTAGTAGTCCATTATGTAAATGAGCCACATTTATTTTATCCATTCTTCACTTGAGGGAGATTGAGGTTTTTTCTAGTTTCTGGCTATTATGAATAAAGCTGCTATGAACAGAGTCGAATAAGTGTCTATGTATAAAGATAGAGTATCTTTTGAGTTACCCAGGAGTGGTATAGCTGGGTCTAGAGGTAAAATTATTTCCAATTTTCTTTTACAAATGTAGGTGCCCTTGCACTTAGGGCATCGATGTTAAGAATTGATATGTCCTCTTGGTGGAGTTTTACTTTGATGAGTATAAAGTGTCCTTCCATGTCTCTTTCAATTGGTTTTGGGTTGAAAGTCTATTTTCTTAGATATTAGAATGGCTACTTCTCCTTGTTTCTTGGGCCTGTTTGCTTAGATATCCCTTTACTCTGAGGTATTGTCTGTCTTTGTTACTGAGGTGTGTTTCTTGCATACAGCAGAATTCTGTTTACAAATCCATTCTGTGAGACTGTGTCTTTTAACGGGGGGGGGGATTTAGTTAATTGATTTTGAGTGATATCAATGACCAATAATTGTTACTTTGTGTTATTTTGATGTTGGTGTTGTGTGTATGTGTGTGTGTGTGTGTGTGTGTGTGTGTGTGTATTTGTGTGTGTGTTTCTTTTCTATGGATTTTAATGGTACGAAGTTATTTCTTGTGTTTTCTTGAGTATAGATAGCCTATTGGATTGGAGTTTTCATTCTAATATCCTCTGTAGGGCTGAGGTAGTGGAAAGGTATTGTTTAAATTTGGTTTTGTCATGGAGTAGCTTGGTTTCTCCATATATGTGATTGAACTTTTTGCTGGTTATAGTAGTTTGGGCTGACATCTGTGGTCTCTTAGGGTCTGCAATACCTCTGTCAGCTCTCTTCTAGCTTTTAGAGTCTTAGATGAGAAATTAGGTATAATTATGATAGGTCTGCCTTTATATGTTGCTTGGACTTTCCCCCCTGCATCTTTTAAAATTCTTTCTTTTTTTTCTGTATATTTAGTGTTTTGATTTTTATTTGATGGGAAGAGGGTTTTTTTTTTTTTCCAATCTGCTCAGTGTTCTGTAAGCTTCTTGAACATTTATAGGCATCTCTTTCTTTAGGTTTGGGAAATTTTCTTCTATGATTTTGTTGAAGATGTTTTCTGAGATTTTGAGCTTTGAATCTTCTTCTATTACTATTGCTCTTAGGCTTGGTCTTTTCATAGTGTCTCAAATTTTATGGATGCTTTGTGTCATGAAATTTTTAGATTTTGCTAAAGAAGAGGGTCTTTAATTAAGGAGAGAGAAAAGATGGAGGTCATTATAGGAAGATAGATAGGGAGAGAGTAAAATACAAGTAGGAATGTCTGAAATCTTCATAATAAATCATATTATTACCCAATATTGAAAAAAACACATACAATAGAAGTGTCTCTTTATGTATGTGTGTGTGTAGATATAGATATAGAGATAGAGAGATATAGATATAGATATATAGATATAGATATTCTAAATGAAATTTCCCTACCTGGACCTACAGTTTTCCCCTAAAAGCTATAGACTAACAAAAAAAAAAAAAAACCCAAATCAAGCATAAGAAGTTCCCCTTCAAGTTGTTGGTGAGGCAAATCCTGAGACTTCAAAAAATTATGATATTTCTGCTGCTCTTGGTTGCATTCTAGGGGTTGAAGATAAGTACTTATTGTTAAAAACACCATGCACTTTACACATAGTGCCCTTCAGATATGAGACCTGGCGGATCCGATAGGAAAACTTCCTTCCTAAGGCCTAGAGTTCATAGTACCAGAAGGTGCTAAGCATTTTTTTAAGGGAATGAAGCCACCAATAGTCCTCTTAATATTTGATGACTATGAACTAAAACAATGATCAGTGTGGGTCTGTGTTTGACGTTGCTGATGGGTTGTCAGAATAATACCCGCAAGCTACTTGGGGAGGCAAAATAAAGGAGTACTAGACTGCATTTCTTCCTTGCCACTGGGGTGCCAGGCTCATAGAACATCAACATGCCTCTAGTTGTAGAAAGGTGAAATGCAGTCCAAGATACGGGTCCCAGCCTGTGTTTCTCCAGGTGAGGCTGTGGTTCTCAAACTCCTATGCACCCAGATGCTGCTGGGAACCTCGAGGACTTGGGAATGGGGGCTCCCATCTTCCTGTGTGCTCAGATGCCTCTGAGGACCATGAGGAGTTAGGAACAGATCTGTGGGCCTACAATAAGCTCAGGGCAGAGGAATCCAGCTTAGCTCCATGTGAGTGCAGGAGTTTGGAGGGGCTTTCTATGAGAGACATAGGTGCAGCTCTGTATGAGCTAAAACCATCCAAAGGAAAAAAAGACAGCATCTTCAACAAATGGTGTTGGTTCAACTGGCAGTCTACATGTAGAAGATTGCGAATTGATCCATTCCTATCTCCTTGTACAAAACTCAAGTCCAAGTGAATCACGGACCTCCACATAAAACCAGATACACTGAATCTAATAGAAGAGAAAGTGGGGGAAAGTCTCAAACACATGGGCACAGGGGAATAGTTCCTGAACAGAACACCAATGGCTTGTGCTCTAAGATCAAGAATCTACAGATGGGACCTCATAAAATTACAAAGCTTCTGTAAGGCAAAGGACACTGTAAATAGGACAAAACAGCAACCTACAGATTGGGAAAAGATCTTTACCAATCCTACATCTGATAGAGGGCTAATATCCAATGTATACAAATAACTCAAGAAGCTAGACTCCAGAGATCCAAATAACCTATCAAAAAATGGGGAATAGAGCGAAACAGAGAATTCTCAACTGAGGAAACTCGAATGGCTGAGAAGCACCTAAAGAAATGATCAACATACTTAGTCATCAGGGAAATGCAAATCAAAAGAACCCTGAGATTTCACCTCACACCAGTCAGAATGGCTAAGATCAAAAACTCAGGTGACAGCAGATGTTGGCGAGGATGTGGAGAAAGAGGAACATTTCTCCATTGCTAGTGGGAATGCAAGTTGATACAACCTCTCTGGAAATCAGTTTGGTGGACCCTCAGAAAACATGAACATAGTACTACCTGAGGACCCAGCTATTCCACTCCTGGGCATATACCCAGAAGATGCTCCAACATGTAATAAAGACACATGTTCCACTATGTTCGTAGCAGCCATATTTATAATAGCCAGAAGCTGGAAACAACCCAGATGTCCCTCAACAGAGGAATGGATACAGAAAATGTGGTACATTTACACAATGGAATACTACTCAGCAATTAAAAACAATGACTTCATGAAATTTGCAGACAAATGGATGGATCTTGAAAATATCATCCTGAGTGAGTTAACACAGTCACAAAAGAATGAACATGGTATGTACTCACTGTTAAGTGGTTATTAGCCCAAGATTTTGAAATACCCAAGAGTCACTTCACAGCAACAGTAGGGCGGAGTGGGAGGTCCCAGATGGAGGACTTGGAGAAGGAACTGAAGGAGCTGAGGGAGTTTGCATCCCCAGAAAGGCAGCAACAGTGGCAACTGGCCTGACCCCCTGATATTCCTGGAGCCTGATCCACCAACCAAAGAATACACATGGAGTGACCCATGGTGCTGGCCACATATGCAGCAGAGGAGGGTCTTGTTAGCAATCAGGGGGAGGAGAGGCCCTTGGGCCTGAGGGTATTAGATTGCCCAGTATAGGAGAATGCCAAGGAGGGAAGATGAGAGTAGGTGGGTAGGTGGGTAGGGGAATACCCCAATAGAGGCAGGGGAGGGAGGAAGGAATAGGGAGGTTCTAAAGGGGAGATCTGGTAAGGGGAAAACATTTGAAATGTAAATAAAGTAGAAAAAAATAAAATATAAAAAAAGAAATAGACAGAGACCAATACAGAAAATCACTATCAGTCAAAATGTAGCTAATAATCATGTGGTGTCTAGCTCCAACTTATACAACTACAAGTAAGAAAGATTGTAAGAGCTTGAGGAACAGGATGTCTACAGTGAGACTGTTTCCTAGAAATGTCAAGGAAGCTTCTCTCATGATTCCTCATCAATGTGGCTGACTAAACAAGTCCTGCACAAGTATAACAGTAAATGCTAATGTAGAAAGGGGAAATCTCATGGAGTATCACCCTGAGAAAAAGAACTACAGGCAATGAAGAATTGATGGAGTGTGAGAGAAGCAGTCTTTGACAGAGAAATAGCCCTCCCACAATTGGTCATCTAATACTAAGTGGTCAGTTCTGAAATGATATATATACAAGCCACATTATATGGGCTGAGCTTGTTATATTTATAAAATAAATATAATAAGGAATATATTATAGAAATCTAGGAATATGTTATATCAAATCATTATTAAATTATTATATTAAATTATTATGTATTATACATATAAAAGAAAATGAGGTCATGAGTTTGAGAGAGAGCAAGTGGAAGCATGTGGAGTTGGAAGAAGAAAAGGAAAGAGGAGAAATAATACAATTGTACTTTAATTTCCGAGAATTTTTTAAAAATCAGTTTTTTAAAAAGAATGCAAACAGAGGAAGTATCTTTTAAAACATGAAACATAAAATGAAGAGTTTCACTTCTGATGCATGATGACAGCAACTTCTCTTGTGCTTCAAGGCCTTTCCAACTTGAAGAAATCCAATCTACAGAAGAAATATTATTACAGATAGTTACTTTCTAATCCTTGATCCTGATCAGAAAACAGTCTTGCACTGCTACAATTCAATCTGGTGCAAGGAGTGACTGTTAAGAAGTATCCACACTTACAGAATTAAAGCATAAGTGAAGCCATAGGATCCCACTTATGCCTTCAAGAAACTACTTAAGTGTTATTTTCCTCAGTACATATTTGCCAAATAGAAAGTCTAGCAAAGCATTCATCCAATTTTACCCTGAACTGTCACATTTAATCCTCCTAGAAATTCTATCACAAAGGTATTCCATTAAATCTATTTTAGAGGTCAGGAGATAGAAGCTTACAAATGTTAAGTAACTTGAATAGCTATGCATCTAACATAAAGTAGGGTTGGGATAGGAATGTATGTGGTCTGGTCACAAAGCTTTACATTATTTTCATTTTATAAATGTTTCTATACAAATAAAAGATCTCCTGGGCCTGCAGGAAGTGATTGCTATGTAAGCAAGAGGGTGTGTTTTCTACTTCCAGAACTACATAGAAACACACATGGCAGAGTGACATACACTGATAATCTGAAGACAGAGGAGGTAGACACTCCTGGATCCCTGAAGTTCACAGGCCAAACAACCTAGACTCAGCAATAAATTCCTAGTCCCAATCAGAGATCCTGTCTTAATACACTTGCACACAAAGATCTCTTGAGTTTTAGTGCCTACATACAAATTATCCCAACATGAGGCATTTCTGTTAAAGTACCTATTACTATCTCCTTTAATTTACTTAAACGTATAGCTGCTGGGTTTTTTTTTCTTGTTTCATTTAATTGTTTCTGCAGCAGGAACTTAGGAATGTACTCCAAGACAGTGGTTCTCACAGCACAATTCATAGGACTAAAGCATTAACATCCCTTGAAAATTTTTATACCTGTAAGTTCTCAGAACTCCAGGCAGAATCACTGAATCAGAATTATCAGTGGGTGGAATAGGCCTATTGATTTGTATTTTAACAGAACTTAAGCTATCTCTTTTGTATTATTTTATATATTTTATTTTATGTGTGTGTGTGATTTGCCTATGTGAATGGATGTGCACCACATGCATACAGTGCCTCACAGGCCTGAAGGTAGCATTAGAACCCCTGGAACTAGAGTTACAGACAGTTGTGGAGCTGCCGTGTGAGTACTAGGAACTCTGGGAAAAGAAGTAAAGTGGAAGACTAAAGTCCCATGGAAGAGAAGTAAGCACTCTCAACTGCTGAGCCATTTCTCTAAAGCCTTGTGGGATTTCTGATACATGTTCAGATTTGAGAACCACTGTTCTCTGGACTACCTCCAATTTAAACCCAGCTGTAAAGTAATCATCCTGCAAAGAACAATTGCTCAGATTGAGCTGATTCAATTGTTTCTCTTGATTAAAATCCAATAATGGAATACAATTAGAGATTTATTTTCTCAAAAATAAGATGAGGCTTTGGGAAAGGCTCAATTCAAGTACCAGCAATTTGTCCTATAAAATCTTAACAAAATTATCTGACCCTAATCCACTCCTTCAAAAAGAAATCCCCAGAGGGTCATGTATTGATTTTCTTTACTTTTAAATGCGTAGAATAACTTAATGCTTCATGTCATTTTTCTTGCTAAGTAAAGACTTTTCATTTTCTTCACAGTGCCTCAGCTCACTTGTCATACAAACCTATGCTCCACTGTAGCTTCTATCATCAAATTTCTACAACAGACTTGTATTTTCAAGCCCCGTTTGTACATTTTATTTATTCCTATACCTAAACTTGATTTTCAACTGTTCTCATGAATAACCAGAAAACTCACTTTCTTTTAAAAAAATAGTTTAAAGAGTTTTATCCCTGCATGCAATATATCTTCATCATGCTCACCCAGGATTACTTTTTCTTCCTGTACTACTACTTTCACTAACCCTTTTCCCCAAATAGCCTGTTACTCGTCTCTCTCTCTGTCTCTCTCTGTCTCTCTCTGTCTCTGTCTCTGTCTCTCTCTCTCTAGACTTCCTTACTTTGTGAAAATTAGTATTTTACCTGCATGGATATACGTGTGGTATACTATATGTGTGCTTGGTGCTTATAGAGGTCCAAAAAAGGCATTGTCCTGTAACAGGAGTTGCAGATGGTTGTGAGTCACTATGGTGGTTGCTGCAAACTGAAACCATGTTCTCTACTAGAGTAACACATGCTCTATTAACTGCTGAGCCTTATCTCCAAACCCTACTTCCTCCCCTCTCCCACCTCCACCCTATTTTAAAAATGATTTGCTGTATTTCATTAAGGTTGCTTACAGGAACATGGATTATGGGTCATTTACAGAGCATAGGCAATTTCACGGTGTCTATATCACACACACACACACACACACACACAGAAAAAAAAAGGATACACCCTCCCCTCACCCAGCAACCATTACCTGCTAGAGGCCTCATGAGCTACTTGTCACCCTTCCATGATGGAATGTTAAGGAAGCCAATCATGTACAAGTAACCATAACTGCTGTGAGTTCCTAAGTACAAAGAACACATTGTGTTCAGAAGACTATGTTTCTCAGGATTCTTCCCTGTCTCCTGACTTTTACAGCCTCTTTTGTGATGTTCTCAGCACAGAAGGGGATGATATTGATGTCCCATATAGGAGTGAGCATCCAGCCATCTCTTGTTCTCAGTCCTTCGGACAGTAATAAGTCTCTGTAGGGACTGCTACCCACCAAGTTATTTTCATTCTTATCTCTGCACCATTGCTTAATTTGCTTTCTCTTTTGGGAATTCCACCTGCCACCCTAATCCCCTACCTTGCTTCCTCTTGTGACTGAAGTCTTACTATGACTTTTTTTTTTTCATATTTTATTTACATTTCAAATGTTTCAGATCTCCCCTTTGGAACCTTCCCATTCCCTCCGTCTTCCTCTGGCCAATATGGGGATATTCTCCAACCCACCCTCCCACCCACCTACCCATTCTCGTCTTTGTCTTCCCTCCTTGTCATTCTCCTATACTGGGGGATCTAACACCCTCAAGCCCAAGGGCCTCTCCTTCCTTCTCAAACACTAAATCTACTCTCATGCAAATTTCTTCCTGTAGTTAAAACCATGTTCTGGCTCTGAGGATAAACTATTTACCCTGTTCATGATAACTAGCGCGTTTGTTGGACTTGATGAGCCTAAACCTACTCTTCTGTAACATGAGGCTAATGTGATCCTGGTGGAGAAGTGTTCTTTCTTTGTACCTGGGTAAATGAGACTGTTCAATGGGTAAAGCTCTTGCTGCACACCCCTGACAACCTGAAGTCAATCACTAGAATGCCCCAAAAGGAGAAGGGAGAGAACTGCTGATTCAGTAAACCGTTCCTTTGACTTCCACATGCATTCTTCCCCCCACACTAACAGTAAATAACAAGAAATTGTACCCATCTCACTAACATCTTCTCAAACACTCCCAGCTCCATTGACCTCTCACTTTGCTTTACTACTACATCGGCCATTTGTATAACATAATCTGCTACTCTTCTGAAAATCTTAAATCATTCCAGTTCCAAATGCAAAACTTCTGGGCATTCCCAGCATACTGTAATGGAAAGTTCTGTATCAGACATAATGTAGTAATTTACAGTCAAAAATCAGAGTCACTAAAAATACAGTATAATATTTTTAGGCTATATAATGAAGGTGTATATAAAACATGAACACATTATGTTGAGACTTAGGTGGCATATATAACACCTCTATGTACAGAATAATAAATTAGCAATATCAATGGTCCATTATTATCTACTGCTTTGTAACATCACTCATACTATGTGATATAACTGGAAACTATATCAGTATATCACAAAATCAGGGTTGGGGTCATTTGACATTAGTTGTAAGCAGCTGACGGGGGTATAGAATCTCTATGGGAAAATTTAAAAAATCATACATCAGTATTTCATTTTACTGACTCAAAGAAAATATTTAATGTGTAACATATTTCTAATAGCTGAAATTTACATTTGCAGTTAAGATCTTAAACTATATCAGAGGAAAATTAAGTTAGCAATTCCTTTCCATTCCAAAGAGAACATGGAGGATAATTTAATCTTTTTTCTCAAAGACTCAAGACTATCAGACAAATGAGACAAATGAGAGTTACCATGCTGTAAATATAGCTTATTGTCTCTGTATAGGCTTCTCTTACTGCTTTTTATTATTGACAACCCATACTGCTGCTGCCACTAGCTCACCTCTAACATTTCTCTTCTCCAACCTAGTTTCCAGTACCTCAATCCCATTAACAAAGCATACTAAATATGTTTTAAAATGAAATGAAATAACTCAGGGTATGGAATCCTCAGAATATTATAGTAACTACATGTATTTTATGCAGCAAATTCCAAACCATGGCTTTTAAAATTCTCTCTTACTAACTCTGGGGTTCAATGCTACACGTAAAGAAGAGAGGCAATTAGAGGAAAGTTCAGCACTGCAGGAGATTTAACATCCTTCATATTTTTTGGGCTTTAGGGATATTTAAAGTAGTTTCCTTTGTACTGAATCATTCACAATGCCTGAGACCTAAATGAAGTCTCACTACAATGTATAAGAAGAAATATTTTTGTTATACTCAAAGAATAAGATTATAGAAAGACAGTGGTTGGGGCTCAGAGATGGTACAGAGGGTAAAGTGCCTTACCTGCAAGCATGAGGGATGGAATTCTGATCTCCAGAATTCCCGCAAAGAGACAGTGGACTGTATAGGCAGTTTGCCTATATTCCCAAAATGTGAGAGATAGAGGTCAGGAATCATTGCATTTCTCAGCAAGCTGTCGAGCTAGACTAGATAAAATTGCTAGCGAGATGATGAAAGTGTTAGGTCTGGCCACAGAAAGAGACCATGCCCCAATATTTAAGGCAGAAAGCAGTCTCAGAAGATATTTAACATCAGTTTTAACCTCATGCTTCCACAGTCACAGGCACACAAGTGTACATGTACACAACTACGCACATGAATATGCATATATAGCACACATATCATACATCATACACACACATACACATACCACCCAAACATATATATGTATATACATATACGAATATATGATATTGTATATATATATATAATTAAAAAATAATATAAAAAAGAAATATAATAGTTGGAGGCCTAAAATTATAATGATTATATAACAAATTTAAAAATTAACAATCTGAAATGAGGTGTGGATAGGTATTTAGCTCATAATAGGAAAAACACTCTGGAGTAAAGAGATTTCATAAGAACTTTTTTCTGTATTAGGTTTGAGATTTATGAATCAGTTATACAGAATTTTATTCAACTAAAGAAAGCCAGACCAAAGTATCCTTCACTTTGTTTTATGTTGTAGACAAATTACTATTTCTTTGGGAAGCAAAATCAAAGTGAAAGTTTTCTGTCATCATCTTCTAGCCATAAGCAACATGTTAGTACTGAGGATGATTTCATTTCTGAGTGTGCAAAAGACACTCATGTGGCATGTGCCTGTTAGACTTTCCTGTCACATCTAGCACAGTGACTAGATCATAATAAGCACTCAGTAAAAGCTTGGAATCAATGGATTTGTAAATGCATCAGATTTATAAATTATTTGCCTTGTTCTTCTAGTTATAGCCATTTTGGAATAAAAAAAATAGAAGTAGATTTAATAAGCCACAAACCTATCATTTACAAAGCTATTTGTATTAACTATGACTTCCATCACTAATTGCATTCTATGTAGGAAATATCCAACAATGGCATGGAGAGAAGACAGCAGATCAAATGAGAGAAAGCAAATGGGAAAAGCAGTAATTACTCTGAAGTAGAACTAATTGTCCCAAATCCATTGCCCTCAGCTTCAGTTCACATAACAACTGTTTCTGCTCTCTTTTTGACTATACTATGTATGTCAGTTCCACTACCAGAAAGCAAAGAAAAGCAAATTCTTTTTGCTTCCTGCCATGTGTAGGCTATGCACATAGCCAGTAAGTGGTTTAGATGCCCTCATGAAATTCCTGTTCCAGCTGTGAGTTTAATTTGTTATATGAGAAGCTATACAGATATAGTTCCTGGGCTGGAGAAATGGCTCAGTCATTAAAGGTTAAGGCTTACAACCAGAAGGACAAAAGAGAGTTCCTAAGAATAGGGTCATTATCTCTTCCCATTATTTTCTCTGACAATGCTTATTAATTTATGACATGTAAACATGGAGTGGTTTAGATTGTTCATACATCCCTTTTGAGTATACATTGATTACAGAGGAATTTAATTTTAATAGGTATATGCTTCCACACACTGAACAATATAAATTCAGGAACCCTAGGGTCAAAGTCCTTCAAGATTTTTCCAAACACAATTAATGATAAATTTATCAATTCCCTAAAATATCAAAGACACTAAAAATATTCTACTTCTGCTTGTAGAGATCATGTAAAATATTTTTAAATATTTTAACTTCATTTTAGTTAGTAGAAAATAGCATGGCAAAGTAAAACATGAAAGAGGAAAAGGAGGAAACTGGCTTCTAATTTGTCCCACCTTTTCTCCAAACTCTCTTTAAAACAGAACAAAACTATCACTATTGAGTTGGGGTGTAGCTCCGCTGTGTTTACCTAGTATTCACATGGTTTTGGCTTCATTTCTCAGCAGCTCCAGAAACCTCACACTATTAATCGTGTAAAAATCCACACAGCAAGGGAAATAATCAATAGAACAATGGGACAACTCAACGCCAAGTGAAGATATTTGCAATCCACTTATTTGGTAATGGTTTAATCTCCAAAATATATGAGGGGTCCAAATAGATCAATTAAAAATAAAAATGATACCTAATAATAAATGGCAAAGACTTCAATAGGCATACAAATTGACAAGAGATGTATAAAAAAGTGTTCCACAGCACTTATCATCAGATAAATACAAAATAAACCACAGTAACACATATGACCTCCTATCTCATGAAAAGGTCATTATCAAAAGATGAAAAGTAAGTTTGGGTAAGAATACAGAATAACAGGCAGTCTTTTGCACTATTGGTAAGAATATGAACTAGATTAGGGGTTTTCAACCATCCTAAGGTAGTGGCACTTTAATATAGTTCCTTATATTGTGGTGAGCCCCAACCATAAAATTATTTCCATTGTTACTACCTAACTGTACTTTGGCTAGTGTTATAAATCATAATGCAAGTATTTGATATGTGGTATATCTGATGTATGGCCTCAAAGGTGTTGTGATCCACAGGTTGAGATCCACAGTACTCGATCTATTCTAGAAATCTAAGTGGAGGAAAAGATCACTGAGGAGCCACATGGAAGTCCCTTAAAAGTAGAACCATCTGATGATCTAGGAATCCTGAGAATATATCCAAAGGCAATAAAATAATTTAGTTGAAAAGCATTCTGTTACTCCATGATTATCACAGTGCTCTTCACAAGAGCTAAAGCACATACCCAAAATAAGTGTTCTGTGTGAAGCAAGACATGCACAGAAAATTGATTGCTGAATGACTTCATAGCCATGGGAAATCTAGAAAGAAGAAACTTTTCTATTCTCTTTGAACAATTAGTATGATACCAGTGGGCATCTTATTTTTGATAAAGAAGACTGGAAGAAATATAACATCTTAAATAAGTGGTATAGGTCAAACTGGATGGCTGATAGATCCACATTTATCACCACGAACTCAACTGCAAATTGATAAACGACCTCAATATAAGACCAGGTATACTGAACCTGGTAGAAGAGAAAATGGGGAGTATCCTTGAATACATTGGCACAGGAGACAACTTCCTAAAGAGAACACTGATAGCACAGGGACTAAGATCAACAATTAATAAATGGGACTTCATAAGTCTGAAAATATTCTGTATGCAAATGACACTATCATTTGGACAAAGTGGCAGGTTACAAAGTGGGAAAATATTTTTACCAAACCTACATCCAATATAGGACTAATATACAAAATATATGAAAAACTCAAGAAGCTAGTTATCAAATAAACAAATAATCCAATAAAAGTGGGGTACATATCTAAACATTATTTTCAACAGAGAAATCTCAAATGGCCGAGAAAGAATGTTGAACATCATGAGTCATCAAGGAAATGCAAATCAAAACTATTCTGAGATTCCATCTTACACCAATTAGAATGGCATATTACTCAGCCATGAAATTCATAAGGAAGCTAGAAAAGATTCATCTTGAGTGAAGTAACTCAGGTCCAGAAAGAGAAATATGGTACATATTCACTTATATGTCAATGTCAGCTGTTAAGTCTTTGATAAGCAAACTACAGTTTGTATAAGCACAGAATTCAGGTGCAAAGTAAGTGAATGGGGGGGGGGGAGCAATAGATCTCCCTAGGAAGGGGAAATAGAATAGATAGTTATGGATGGATGAGGAAGGGCATGAATGGGAGGATTAAACTAGAAGAGGAGGACATAGGGAGCAAGGGAAAACTATAAGAGAGACAGCTAAAACTGAGGGCCATTGGAGAGGTCATATGAAAAATAATGCAATAGAAGCGTCACAAAATATAAACATATATAAAGGTGATCTAAAAGAAGGAACAGGAGAAATAGATCCCCAAGTGGGTATCTCTTATCAAATGAAGCTCCCAGGACCAGGAATGGGTTACATCTAATTGAATTCCTGGTCAACCCAGCTACAAAGTCTTTAATATACAATGATGTCTGAAAGCTATGCTACTGCAATAGTGACACAAATCTTGTGGGAGTAACCAACTACAATCTGGTTGGCTTTAAGTACCATTCCATGAGATAGAACTCATATCTAACACTTCTCAGAGACCTAGGGGAAAACCAAATACTGCCGTTCTGCTTAAGTAGTGGTCTCAACCTATGGGTTAGATGATTACACTATTGCTCATAAGAACTGCAGAATCATATTATGAAGTAGCAGTGAAACAATTTTGTGTTTGGGGGAGGTCACCACAACATCAGGATCAGTATTAAAGGATCACAGCATTAGGGAGATCGAGAAAAACCATTTTGAAGCAACAAAGGCTGACTCCTAATGATATTCTACTACACACAGAGATCAGGTTTTGCTCTCACACACATCATCAGAGAGGCTTCTGTTTACAGTGGATGAGAACAAATACAGAGAGCCACAGATGAACAATGTGCAGAGGGAGAGAGATACCTTGAATGCTCAGTCTTAAATGGGATGTCTCCAAACCATTCTTTTATTTAATATACATTATGTACATTTCAAAGGTTTTCCCCTTTCCAGGTCTTCCCTTTGGAAACCCCCAATTCCATCCCTCTTTCGCCTGCCTCTATGAGAGTAATACCCAACCCACCTACCCACTTCCTTCTCTCCTCCCCTGCATTCCCCTACACTGGGACATCTAACACTCTCAGGTCCAAGGGCCTCTCCTCCCACTGATGGCCAACAAGGCCCTCCTCTGCCACATATGTGGCCAGCACCATGGGTCCCTCCATGTGTATTCTTTGGTTGGTGGTCCAGTCTCTGGGAGTATCAAGAGGTCAGGCCAGTTGACACTGTTGCTCCCTCCATGGGGCTGCAAACTCCCTCAGCTCCTTCAGTCCCTTCTCCAACTCCTCCATCTGGGACCTCACACTCAGCCCAATGGTTGCTGTGAAGTGAATCTTGGGTATTCTGAACTTTTGGGCTAATAACCACTTATCAGTGAGTACATACAGTGTTCATTCTATTGTTACTGTGTTACCTCACTTAAGATGATATTTTCAAGTTCCATCTATTTGCCTAAGAATGTCATGAAGTCATTGTTTTTAATAGCTGAGTAGTATTCCATTGTGTAAATGTACCACATTTTCTGTATCCATTCCTCTGTTGAGGGACATCTGGGCTGTTTCCAGCTTCTGGCTATTATAAATATGGCTGCTATGAACATAGTGGAGCATGGGTCTTTATTACATGTTGGAGCATCTTCTGGGTATATGCCCAGGAGTGGAATAGCTGGGTCCTCAGGTAGTATTATGTTCATTTTTCTGAAGGTCCTCCAAACTGATTTCCAGAGAGGTTGAATCAGCTTACATTCCCACCAGCAATGGAGGAGTGTTCCTAAAGCCCACCCCCAGTGAAACACCTTCTCCAACAAGACCATGCCTTCTAACCATTCCTAAACGGTTCACAAAAAAGAAACAAGCATCAGATATATGAGCTTACTGGAACCATTCTCATGCAAACCACCACATGCAGAAGACAGCACAATACAGGAATGATGTATTTATGGTCACTGGAATGAAGGAGTTATCTGTTGAGTTGGACCTATCTTCATGCTTCATGAATAACAGCACATCTGCCCCGCCTCCTCAGAGAGCCTTTGCCACAATTAGAACAGTGAGAAATACAGAACTCAGCACTGGGAACCTGATATGTAGAACTTAATGTTGTTATCCATGCCATCCAGAGGGATGCACAGCCATAGTCATTCTACCATTAGACCCCATCTACAGAGCTACTAAATACAGAGACTTTCAGCAAAACTCACTATCTTGATAGAGAAGGTTGATGGCAGTAACATCCAGGCCAGTAGAATAGCTACCTCCAAATTCAACAGGAGTGCTTTTATTTATTTATTTATTTATTTATTTATTTAGACTCAGAGACTAAGAAACTGACTTCTAAATTAGCTTAACTGGAATGTAGAGAAACATGTAAGAAATTGCTATAGATTCTAAGTTCATATGGCATCATGGGTGTTGTGTATCTTTAGCAAGTCAAAATAGTTCTGGCTTTTGGGATGCATTTGATAATTATTTGATGAATTTATGAATTCTAAATATAGTAAATAAATATAAGAATACCAAAGAGGTTGTTGGTATTTTTTTTTTAAAGATGCTCCTTTTTTCTCCGTTTTCCTTTTGCAAATGATTATTCATTTTAAGTCAATGTAGTCATGTTATTGTGCATTGTGTAGTCTATCCTTGTATTATTCAAAGGCTGATTTATCTACACTCATACCCATATCTGGTTGTTATCAGGACATAGCATTGTAATGCTAATTCTAAGAATCTCAAGTCTCAATATTGTATAAACATAGCTCCCTGTTTATTCTCTGTTTTGTCAATAAAAGCTGATCAGCAAATGGCTGAGCAGGGGAGAGAATAGGGCTGAACTTCCTATCCCAGCCAGAGAGGAGAGAGAGAGAGAGAGAGAGAGAGAGAGAGAGAGAGACAGATGAATTCCACTATGTGGAGATGCTCTAGGAGACTGAGAACATACCTCACTCGAGCAGAGAAAGCAAAATCAGTATTAAAATGGAACTATCTTGGAGATTTTAGCTAGGAGATAGCTAGATTAGCTTAGAGGAATAGTATAGATTAATAAATGCTCAGCTACTGTGCCATAAAGTTTATCAAATAATTGTTATAATCTCTGTCTCATTTACTTAGGATCTAGATAGGATAAAGGAAAAATAACCAATCACTTATAAAATTGCTGTAAATAAATGAATGTTGACTCTTTCAGTATTTATAAGAGGAAAATGTGTATCTAAAACATATAAAGCAAGAGGGGATTCATTAAATGAATTATAAAAGAATAACACAGTAACTAAAGAAATGATGATACAAAAATTTCTATTGAGAAGAGATGACATTTATGACATTTGTGGAAACATGGGTTACAATTAAATGCTATAGCACACTAGGAAAATAAGTTCTAATTGAACTAAATATATGAATATAAAGCCCACAACTTCATAAATGGAAGAATTAAATGGAACTTTCAGAGGATGGAGACATAGCTCACCAGTTAAGAGTAGTTGCTGCTCTTCCAGGAGACACAAATTCAATTCCCAGTATCCATGTCATAACCATCTCTAATTCCAGCTACAGGCAATCTGACACTTCTAGACTTCGTAGGCACCCTCTCATGTTCATCTACCAACATAAGGACACACATACTTATATATAAGTACAAATAAAAAAACTATCTTTCAAATTTTGGATTTTAAAATTAATCTTTTTTGTTTTGTTTTTTGTTTTTGTTTTTTATTTTGTTTTTCGAGGCAGGGTTTCTCTGTATAGCCCTGGCTGTCCTGGAACTTACTCTGTAGACCAGGCTGGCCTTGAACTCAGAAATCCACCTGCCTCTGCCTCCCAAGTGCTGGGGTTAAAGGAGTGCGCCACCACTGCCCGGCTCTAAAATTAATCTTGGAATAGATAAAAGTCTAAATTCAAACAATCAAAAAGGAAAAAACACAATAAGAAGCATCAAATCTGATCATTAAAAAGTGAGTTTGCATAATAGTAAAATTAATGTAAATTACACACACCAAGAATGAATTGATACTGAAGTAATACCCAGAAACTATCTCTATAAATGAACTGCAGATGGAGTTTAGTGGTAAAGTGCTTGCCTGGTGTGCATGAGGCCCTGTGGTCAATTACTAATCCTGCAAAAAGAAAGGAAGGAAGGAAATAAGGAGAAAAGAGAGGAAAGTAAATCAAAACAAAGGAAGGAAGGAAGGAAGGGCAGGAGGGAAGGAGAGAGGTAGGAAAGGGAGGGAAGGGAGGGAGGAAGCAAAGTAGGCCTGGTGTAGTGGCATACAACTTTAATCCCAACATTCAGAAGGCAGAGGTAAATGGATCTCTCTGAGTTAAAGACCAACCTAGTCCACATAGTGAGTTCCAGGCTAGCCAGGGTTATACACAATAAGACACTGTCTCCCACAAACAAATAAACAAACAAGGAAACAACAAACAGCAGCAACAAAGATATGAGGAATTTAAGGAGGGAAGGAAGTGAAAAACATAAAACATTCTAATAAAAAAATCAAAATAAGGAGAGGGGGTATCAACAGAGCTATAATAATGGCCAACTGGCATTAGAAAAGTTTCACATCTTGTAAACAATCTTAATTGGGTGAAGAACATAGCCTCAAAACAGAATTCATTTATTTTGACCAAAACAGCACAGCATCAACATTCTCAACAATACATAAACCAATATATAAAATATAGAATATCTTCAATATTGTTCTTTTATATGGCAGCACAATAGTATATGCGACAGCACCAGAAGTGCTGTTGGTGGGACATGAGGACACTCATCTGAGTAATGATCTAGTTAGCCAGGTACCAGCATTCAATGACCAGTAAGAGAAACGGTTTGAAGAGAGTTCCTGCAAAGTTGGGTACACATACCTCATTGTGCACCCTGCCATTCCATGCACAGCCTGATTCTTCTCACACCTCTTAGCCTTTGGAGTGGTATTTTACAAGATCACATATGACAATAACATAATGTCATTATTCCAAAATATTTTGAGGTATTGTCAAGTTTGTTAAAAGCAGCTATTATAGTTTTCATGGGATGCAAGCAATAACGTGAAGGATAAGAAGTTGTAAAATGATCATCTGTGAAATTGGAGGGGGGGATTGGTAAGACTAGAATCTAAAAACTTTGCTACTCAGATATAACATTTATATGATACTCTAGATTGGGATATAGTTTTTTATATGCTGCCATTAAAGCCTCTTTGATCTGAAATATTCATGAATCCATGAAAAAAAGTTTCACATCTTCACTAGTAATCAGAGAAAACAAAATTTCAGAGATATACCGAAGAGAATCCATAAACTAGCATACATCTTTTAAATTTAACATTGGCAAATGTGAACAAAAATGTGGACCCTAGAAAAGCATGAGTAAACCAGAGTCACATTTTGTGTGATCATGTTGCAAAATGATTTTATTGTGTCTCTAGAGTTGAAGATGTACACCTTGGCTCTAACACTCACATGCCACAATACCCTAGATCTGAGATTGGTAGATGTTTTCCGTAGAAGGCCATGTGATACATAGTTTAGGTTTTGGCCATCTGTACAATCTCTGTTGCAGATATATATTCAACTCTGTCATTCTGACACAATCATTGCCATAGACATACAAAAAAAAAAGTGTGGTGTTTTTCCAACAGAATCTATTACGTATGCTGACAACTATTTACATTCAATGCATTGTACACCGATTCTTGATCCTTGCCCTAGACAAACTATCAGATATATGCACAAGGAAGAAGACCAGCAAAATAATACTCACTGTACACAATACACAATGTGATGATGAGCAATTTTAAATAAACTTAATGTCCATCAACAAGGCAATTAGGAAAACAAGTTATGTTAAAGTCATAAAATGGAATGTGTGTGTTGTCATACTGAATAAATATAATCATATAGTAAAAGACATTAAGAGATAATTATGATATATTTGAAAAGGGCAAGTATGAAATTTAGTAACATAAAAATCTATAAAACATCTGTACTCTTTATGGATATACAGACATGCATGTCTAATATTTGTATATTATACAAATATCCATATTTATAAATATCCATGGAACAAATGGAACATACACAAGAATACAGGTTATCTTAATTTCATCTGTAGTATTTGACTGCATTGTTTAAATATCTGAAATAAATATAGAAAAATGAAACTATTTGTCAAAGCAGAATTGTAGACACATTTTCATTTTATTATCCTCTGCCCTTTATTGAATACTTAAAATCATTCATAATAAGACTAGGTTATGAAAAAGATAAGCTATTATGTGAACAAATATTAAACGTCTACTTGAGTCAGTAAGATGGCTTGGCAATTAAAGATACTTGCTGTCACGATTAATAATGACCTGAGATTGATATCTGGGATCCATATCAATGGAAGGAATGAATTGAATTCTGAGAGTTGACTTCAGACCTTCACATGCATGTTGTAAAAGACACATGCCTACTCACATACAATACTCTCTCATACACACAAGTCAAGAAATACCAACTAAAATAATAAATAAATAAATAAATAAATATCCCCTAAATAGAAAGATATGTTGATAGTATCAATAAAGATTCTTAAATTACACTACAGAGCCATGATAACGAGCCTGTGTGATACTGACACAAGAACACACATATAGACCAACAAAATAGAAGAATTCAGAAATAAACCCACACAGTTATACCTGCCTAGATTTCAAGAAAAGTGTGGAAAATCTGCACTGGGGAAATGGTCTCTCTAACAAATGGTGTTGGAGAAAAAATAACATGTAGAAGAATGAAACTAGGTTAAAATCTCTCACCCTGCATAAATATCCATTTAAAATAGAACAAGATCTTAATATAAGATCTGAAACTCTGAAACTGATAGAAAATGGAGGCAAAGGCAAAGGACTCCAACAGCTTAAGAAGCAGTTCCAAGAACTGGGATAGGATGAAATGAAGAAGTTCCTGCACAACAAAGCAAACAACTGAGAAGAGAAACGTTTTATACAAAGAGAGAAAATATTTTCCAACTATATATTTGACAAGGAATTAATAACTATGGATTATAAGGGATTACAAAATTATGTACCAAAGACTTCAAGTCATTTAGTCAGAAAATAGGCTAATTAACTGAATAGATAGATCTCAAAAGAACTACAAAGATTCAGTAAACATTTGAAGAAGTGTTCAATATTCCTATCCATCAAGGAACTGCAAATTCATACTACTTTGAGATTTCATCTCAACCCAATCCGATTGTATACCATCAAGAATAGAAATAAAAGCTTCTGGTGAGAATGTAGAGAGAAAGGGAACCCTTTATACTTCTCTTAGAAATGTAATCTGTTGTAGATAGAAGGGAAGTCAGTGTAGACATTATTCAAAAATGAAAATTATAACTACTATACAATTCAGATTATACCACTCTGTGTACATAGTCTAAAGGACTCCAAGTCCCCATACTTACAATACTTATATATCCTTGTTTACTGCTACACTATCCATATTAGATAAAAATAAAACCAGTCTAAGTGTCTAGTATTAGATAAACATCTAAGGAAATATATACTGAGTGAAGTTCTATTGAACTGTAATGAATAATGACTTGATCATATCAACAGAAAAAGGGATGGAACTAGAGGTCATTATTTTAAATGAAATAATCCAGACAAATAAAGACAAATACTAACAGTTTTGTGGGTTTGTCTTTTATGCATAATCTAGACTTAAGAGCGTTTCTGTATTCATGTGCACATTTTCACAGATCATGAAAGCACAACATGAACTAGGTGAGGGGAGAAGAGTCTTAGGAAATGAGGAAGGGAAGAAAGAGAGGGTAACAAGCTACATGGTACATGAAAGAAGATGGAGGACTACTTGAGGGAAGTGGAGGTGATCAGCAAGAAGTGAGTATGGTGATAGGGAAAAGAATATGGATAAATAGTGTGACACATATCTATTATATATTATAAAAATAAATTTCCATTTTCTGTTTGAGCTGACTGAGAAGCTGGCACTGGAAGCAGGGTTGTACTTCCACTTTCGTTTCAGACCCAAGCATGCTTATCTCAAAGTATCCCCAAGGCCTTTGTCCAGGGTGGGTTCTTCCCCCAATTCTATAACAGGGAAGGAAGAAAGCAAAAAACAGCACAAGAATTAAAATACTCCGTCCTTGAAAACTGATAAAGGTAAGGCATTTTCAAAACTGGTTATTATTATTTATCCCATGATATAAAAGGCATACAGTGGGAAAGAGAAATCAGAAGTTCAGCCATGCTAAGATCATCCATGGAGGGAAAGCTCAATTAAAAACTCCAGCTGATTGTCTTGACTCAGTGATCCTTCTCACTTGACTTACAGTGGATGGTAGTAAGTGTCTTCTCCACCTGGGACGCTCTCAGCTGGGAACTTGAACTGGCCCCCTCAACAGGGCTTTATCTAGTTGACTTCTACTGGATGTTTTGAGCTCTCAATCTGGTGTTCTGCTCTCTATTTGTATGTCTATCTGTCTGTCTACCTATCTACCTACCTATCATCCATCTACATGCCTATCTACCTACTTATCCTTTGCTATTTATGACTACTTTGTTACTTGCAGAGGTTTGCCTGCCTCTGCCTCTCAAGCGCTGGAGTTAAAAGAGCGTCACTATATCTGGCTGCTATTTATTATTCTAATTTGCCTTTCTAAATTAGAAACTAACTCATTGAAATCCAAAAAATATGGCTATCATATATCCTTCTCCAGAAAGTACAGAAAAAAATGCTATAATGAGATCCATTACTTTGTACACTAAAATATTAATTTTTAAAATACTAGATTATAGAAGCAGATATGCAATATTTAAAATTATTTGTTCAGTAATACAGGTATTTGGAAATTTTATATGTTATTAATTGGCCTGAAATTATTCTACATATTTATGCAATATAGTATATAATCTGATATATATATATATATATATATATATATTATAATGATAAAAGCAAAGGTTTAGGCATTTGTCTCATTAAAGAACCTCCAAATACTTCTCTTCCAGATATTTTGCAATATACAGCAAACCATTGCCAATTATATGCACCCACTATGCTACAGAATCTTCAAAATCATTATCTTACTGACTGTGCCTTAATATCTCTTCTTAGTCCCTTTCTCTAACTCTTCTAACCTGATTCCTTTCCAAACTTACAGTAATTGATCATGATATGACTCTGTTTCTGGGAGATCAAACTCTAATTTACACCTTTGGAGGTGAAATCATACAGAAATTATCTTTCCTTTATTTCTTTCACTTAACATAATGATCAGATGTTCTATCTAGCACTGTCTGATAAAACACCTTACTGGTGAAAAGAACTGTGTGTCTGTCTCATGTTTTCTTTATCCATTTTCAACTGATAGAAAGCTAGGTCATTTCCATGGCTTGGCTATCAGGAACAGTGTGCAATCAAGGACAGATGTCTAACATACTGTTTTCATTACCTTTGGAGATATACAGAGAACTAGAGTATAAGGTCTTGTGGTTTTAGTTTTAAATTTTTGAAGAGTTCCCAAAACTGCTATACTGAGCCACAATCCCACAAGTTCTTTATAGGAGTTCACTTTTTTGTTTGTTTGTTTGTTTGTTTGTTTGTTTTGGTTTTTGGTTTTTCGAGACAGGGTTTCTCTGTGTAGCCCTGGCTGTCTTGGAACTCACTCTGCAGACCAGGCTGGCCTCGAATTCAGAAATCCACCTGTCTCTGCCCCCCAAGTGCTGGGATTAAAGGCGTGCGCCACCACTGCCTGGCTAGGAGTTCACATTTCATAGCTTCACTAGAAGTTGTTTTTTTTTTTTTGGTGGGGGGGGGGGAGGATCATACTTTTGGTAAGAGTCCTGGCACCTGGAGTGAGATGACATCTTATCACGGCTTTGAAATGAAGTTTTGTGATGATTAGTAAGGTTGAATTTTTTGTATATTAATTGGTAATATGTTCCTGATTGGATCATTTGACATTTTAATCAGATTATTGTAAAAGAAATGGGAAAGGTCACGCTACAACTGAAATCAGAAATAAAATAAGATCATTAAAGGGGCTGGAGAGATGATTCAGCACTTAAGAGCCCTGGCTGCTCTTCCAGAGGACCTAGGTTCACCTTCCAGTACCCACATGGTAGCTTGCAACCAGCTGTAATTCCAGTTCGCCGACATCAATGCCATTTTGTGGCTTCCATGTGCATTCGGCAAAGAAATGGCACTCAGTTATACACACAGTCAAAACATGAATATGCATAAAATTTTTAAAAATTAAAAATACCAAAAAAGATCATTAGAGGTAATTATGAGCAATTTATGTGTTCCAAATTGGGAAACTTGGATAAAATAGACAACATTCTGGACAGACGTACCTTACTAAAATTGAGCCATGAAGAAATGGAAAATCAGTCATAATGAATAATGACTACCAGGACTGATGATGTTTCACAGTGGACACATCTGTTTTCTTAGTTAGGGTCACTATTGCTATGATAAAACACCATGATCAAAGCAACTTGGGGAAAAAGGGGGTTTATTTCACTCAACAGTTCAGCATAACAGTTCACCATGAAAGCATTGAGAGCAGGAACTCAAACAGGACAGGAAACTGGAGGTAGGAGAAACAACAAAGGCCATGGAGGGTGCTGCTTACTGGCATATTCACCATGGCTCACTCTGCCTACTGTCTTCTAGAACTCAGTACCACCAGCTCAAGGGTGGGACAATGGGCTGGACACTCCCCCATCAACCACTAATTAAGAATATGACTTACAGGCTTGCCTACAGCCTGACCTTATGAAGTCATTTTTCTCAATAATCATTCCCTCCTCCATGATGACTCTAACTTGTGTCAAATTGATATAAAGCTAGTCATCACACTTTGGGCAGCAGGGTAATGGGCAGAGATTTTCCTTTCTGTAAGACTTGAATGATTGCTATAAAATATGAATATAGACATTGTTTGTCAAAAGATTATATCCCAGGATTTGAAATGCTTTTACTTAGAATACTAGTAGGAATGGGAAAAAGAGAAAATAAGTGATGATGGAAACCAGACCCAGAGATTCCTTTGTACTTTTCTGAATGCATTAACCAACTTGAATTGTCAACAAACAAAACCAAACACAAATGGATATTGTATTTTTAAAAGACTTAGAAGAATTTTACATAAAAATGCTGAAAATGGCAGCTTTATCCTAGTGAGTTTATTCATGCTTTTTATTTTCTTGTGTTTGCTTATGTTTCCTAATTCATTACAAATAATATTTATTTGCATTATTCTAAAACAATATTTTCATTGTAGAAAACTTAGAAAAATAAAAAAAGATGAAAACACCTATAATCCTGTAACTTTCTTAAAAGATCCAACACTATTTTAAACATAGCTTCTTCAGTTATATTTGCATCTTTCTATTTTTTCTTATGATTTATTCATTAATTTAATGTGTTTTGATGCTTCACCTACATGTATGTCTGTGAGAGAGTAACAGATCTCCTGGAACTGAAGTGATAGACAGCTTTGAGCTGCCACGTGAGTGCTGGGAATTGAACCAAGGTCCTCTGGAAAAGCAGTCACTGCTCTTAACTTCTGAGCCATCTCTCCAGCCCCTATATTTGTCTCTTATGTTTTTGTACTTGAAACTGTATTGTTTGTACACTATTAATATAAACTTTATTTATTTATTATGTAACTATGCTATTTAAGATTACTGTATCATTCATGTGTCTATACACTATTTCATAATTTAAAATCTTACACTTTACATCTCTTTTCTAGATATTTTAGAACATGTTTTCCTTCCAGATTCATAATAAAATACTCAAATCCCAAATATGAACTCAAATAAGCTGAACAAAAATTAACATATTAAATGGCCTCCCTTTTAAACTGAGTCATCTATAAAGTTTATAAATGCATTATTAATATACTAGGAAAATTTGTTTGGGCTCTCTGAGAAGGGGGTTTTGTCCCTTTGCTTCAGTAGAAGAAAATAGTATTGTCATTGTGTGGACCCGGTACATATCAAGAGTGGGTGGCCCTCATTTTGGATGCACAACATGCTTTATAATTCTCTCAAGCACGTGCAAAGGTAAGTGACAGTTTGAAATATGGGTTTATGATATAATCACCCAGAAACTCATCAATGCCCTCGGCACCTTGACATTTTATTACAGTAAAACTCATCATCCTACTACCTAAAAATATGTCATCTGTTGGATTCAAATTCAGTAGCTTCGTCATTCTTAGGTGTTCTTATAAAAGATTATTGATGGTTTTCTATAAATAAAGGTGATACATGTAAAAAATATGCTTTTAGTGCAAATTCATTAGTTCACTAGCTACTGGTTTTTTTCTCATTATCCTTGGGTCTGTATAAGTCACTTCATTTGTTTCAAGTAAGGTGTGAACAAACTTTATGTTTCCTAAAACATTTTGTTACATTTATTTTTGCAGTGTGTGTAGATGTGTATGGCATACCAGCAGAGGTTAAAGGACAACAACTATTGGGGGTCAGTTTTCTCCTCCTATCCTGTGGGTTTCGGAACTTAAACCCAGGTCATTAGGTTTGGTGGCAAGTACCTGTGCTCATTAAGCCAGCCATTCCATTTCCCTTTTTATGTGACAGTGTAGAAAGTACTAGAAAAAAAAAAGATAATGTGATATTTTAAGTGGATTGATAAGTAAACCAAGTGACATCATTTGTCATTTTTGATAAAATCACCTCTCCAATATGCTCCTGTATCTTCAAACTGCTTTTGACCTCCCACATCCCCAATAAACATAAATTCTCAATGGTTGAAGAATGATATTAGTGTACATCCTAGATTTTAAATCATTCCACATATTTAATCTACCACATTAGTTGGTGAATGTATGACCTCCTTGAAGGAACAGACTATGCTTTATTCATTATTCCTATCCCAACAGTTCCTAGAATTATGTGCCTATGTCACATAATGGGAACAAGAAAACCTTATTAAATTGAATATCGAGCTCCCTGAAACAAGTGTCTCCATTAAAACTTGGAAGTTAGACTTATTTTTTTAAAGAATGACTTAGATACCACAATCCATTGAGCTATGGAATATAATTGGGGCAGGTCTAGGAAGGTAGGCAGCTTAGATAACCCCAATTAGCAGTTGAAAATATTATGTTACCACATAGCATGTACTTTTCTAATGAAATATTAAAATCCATGAGTTATTTCTAAAATATCTCCATTTAAAGAGATGTGATGACTACTTTAGGAAAAAATACTTTTCTTCTACAGTACCAAGAGTAAAAGTGCATATTATGAAGTTATACAAGCTTGTTATGGTACCAATAGGATAACCTTATTTTTTATTTGATTTTAACTTTTTAGATGTATGTATTTAATTTTATGTGTACGGATGTTTGGCCTGCATATATATGAGTACAGCACATGCATGCAGAAGTCTACAAAGGTCAGAAGAGGGGTCAGATGCCCTGAACTAGAATTACAGATAGGTGAGCTACCATGTCAGTGCTGGGAATAAAACCCAGGTCCTCTGGAAGAATAAACAACCAGTGCTCTTAACCACTGAGGCATGTCTCCAGGACCACAAACGGGATAATTTTAAAATGGAATGTTCATCACTTCTAAATATGAACTCTGTTTTATAAGACCCTAAACTTCTTTAACCATCACTGCCTGAAATGTATCTTCTTAGCACAGGAAGTACCATAGTCCTCTCTGTCCTCTATCTAGTTGCCAACTGTGATCAATACTAAAAAACAATTCCTTGAAGTAAAATTCCCAAAGCCTCCGGTAGACTAAGAATTTGAGGACTTTGCTCAGGTCTCCAAACTTAGAGGCTATCATCTGTTGGTCAATAACAGAAAGATATATATTGGGTGCTCTTTACACTTACATCTGAATTTATGGTCAAAGAAATGAGAATGGAGTGTGTGTAGCTAGAACTTAGTTCTTCTGAGGAAATAAGTTGACCACAGGTTCATGGTTGCAGTAACCACACATATTACAAACCTCACAAGCTGTTCAGTGACCATAAGGTCATATAACAAGGTCATATAACTTACAGAAACAATAGAAGGACTAAGCTAAAAAGGTATAAAAAGTTATTTAGCGAATTCTTTAATATGTCAACATATTGATAGCAAACTAATACCAATACAAATATTTTGACATCTGCACAGATAGTAAACAAAATGTACACCTATTAGGTAGAAGCAATTTTTATTCTTTCTCTGAGGTTTGTAATGTATGTGGTTACTGTAACCATGAACCTGTCTTCAGAAGAACTAATGGGAATTTTTATTAAACAGAAGAAAAGCCTTTATTAAAATAGCTAATTTCAGGGGTTAGGGAGATCGCTCAGAGGGCAAAAGTATGTGTTGCACAAATATGAGAACCCGAGCTCAATCCCCAGTGTCCATATAAAACCATGGGCATGGCAGTGCTGACTGTAATCCCAATACTGGAAGTCAGGGACAGTTCTGGCTGTTTGCATGTCTGTGGTATTTAATTAATCACAGTTCCAGCTTCAGCAAGAAATCCTGACTTTAAAATCTAAGGTGTATTCTGACTGAGGAAGACACCCAACGTTGACTTCTTGCCTTCATATGCACACATACGGGCACATGCATTCATATTTACATGTGTGTTTATGCTAAGTTTAAATTAAAATTAGGCTTGCCAGATGGCTTGAATAAAAGTACTTGCCATGTAATCCTGACAACTTGAATTTGATTCTGAGATCCTACAATGGAAGAATAAAATGAGCTCCTGAAAGTTGTTTTGACATACACACACAGAAAGAAAGAGAGAGAGAGAGAGAGAGAGAGAGAGAGAGGCACTGAGACACATATACACATGCATGCATGCAGAAAATCAGGCACATATGTACACACAGGTGTGTATGCACACACATACACATACTACCACCACCACCAACAAAAATTTAATTAACAAATTTAAAATAAAATAGCTCATTTGAAGGGAAAATAATGCATTTCTGAGTATCTAGAATACACTTTTGGCTGTGTCCATATTATACAGCATCTTTTGTCCTTGGAATGTTAATTGTACCAATTATACTTACAAACAATATGAGTCTAATGGCAGAGCTCTAACAAACTGCTTGCATTGTTTATCACTGCCAACCTGAATTGCTTTCCAAGGCTTAATTTCCAGTCAATCTGATTTAAATCAAAGGTGATGTGAATGCTAGTGAGATTTTTACATTAAAGCTGAAGCAATCCATAGGATATCAGGCAGATCCAATATTTTACCTTAAAGAATTATGTTTTGTTATTTTAGTGGTATTGCATGCTCTCCCAGACCTTGTGTAGACCACAAATCCTGTGCAGTGTGGAAGGGCTGAAGAGTTTTTCACAGCTCATCAATATGCACATGTTCTTTGAATCTTAAGATTCCAGATGACAGGCAGAATTATTTTCATATCAAAGACAGTCTCAATGTTCAGTGTTAGAGGGCTAGTAAAGTAATTAGAATTGGTTAAGAGGCCTTTAGGAGAATATGCCAGAATAGAGACACCAGGCAACCAAATGTAAATTGCAGCCAGGTTGAAAAAAAGTATGAAATATTTTGAATAATTGTGAAAATAATGCATGCATAATGTTAAAATATTCAAATAATTTAGAAGTGTGCACATTAGAAAGTACAAGCAGATTCCATTTTCTCAAAAACTTCTTATGGATAATCCTTTTAAGCAGCTCACTGAATATTTGTTTAGTCTTTTTCTTCCTACAAATGTCATATATATATACATATATATACATACACACACACACACATATATACACATATATATAAAAGCTTATGTTTATCCATATGCATGTAAAATGGAATCATATTATATATTCTATACATGGTGATCTGCTTAGGATTTTATAAACATACCTTGGATATGTTTTCATGTTACTTAGTCTAAATCTGCTTTATCCTTACTAACAAACAGACCTTATGGGATGCACGGTTATCTCTGAGGACACTTCTTAGGTTTGCTGTTCTCATTAATGTTGCAATGACCATTCTTCTTCACATATGTGGGCACATTTGAAAATTATCATTTACCAGTTTCATAGAGCTGGACTTGGTTTCAGTAAATATAGAAGTGTTACCCAAAGAATGAGCACCAACTCACGGTACATCAAAGTGCCTAAGGGATTATTTTGAAGAAATAACTGACAAGATGTGAAGACTGGTTGGATCAGAAAGAGAAAGGACAGTCAAAGACAACTTCAAACTCTTAGTTCTTAGTGATTTAAAGAATGGTGTAACCTTTTACAAACACAGTCAAGCTTAAGGGAGCATGCTTAAAAGGAAAAAGAAAAAGAGAGAGAGGAACGATAAAAGAAAGCCCAAAGACTGAGTCTCTAGGCTGCCTACAGGAAGACAGCAGAAAGAAAAAGCCATCAAAGAGAACAGGAGATGAGTAATCAGAAAGATAGGAGGGCAAATCTACAAGGAAAGGGTTCTAAGGATAATCTGTGACATGGCACAGAGGTAAGGAATAAAAGAAGGCTTTGGTGCTAGAGATCAGACAATCACTGGTAACCTTTGAGACTGCAGTTTCAGATTAGGGAACTGGAAAAGTTAGGAAGCATTTTATCCCCCAAGGGAAAGAGGGATGAGACAGAAAGGATAAAAAAAGAAAGTGAGTGCGGAACAATACATCCTTTTCCCAAACTGAAGGACATGAGGAATCTTTACATTGGAGTCTTCCCTCTTTCTCAGTCTATAAGATGTCTGTAATAACACAGATAGACTAAGTTCTTAAACTCACATTATAGAAGGTCCTGGAAATGGCACGAATGAGAAATTCAAGTAGGAGCTATGTGAAGAAATATGAAAGGCTAGGAAAATGTTAAAGACATGCTTTGCCAACATCCATTTTTTTTGTCTTGTTCAAATGGCCAGCCTAATTAAATACATGATATCTATATGCCAATGCATCATGGAACAACCATTAACATCACTGTAAACTCTGCATGAAAATATGTAAAGTCTACATTTTTAGGGAAAAACAGCTAATAAAATGGCATATATTGTAACATCACATACATAGCATCTCATTCTTCTTTGCAATTAATATATTGAAGCATTCCCAGTAGTAATGAACAGTTTGTCCCAGAGTGATGGACTTATCAATGCTTAGTTTTTTATTCTTTCTATGTTTCTACATTAGTTGAATAAAGGTGTGAATTTATATTTTCACCTAATTAATAGTGATATTTTAACTGCTTTCCTGGATCCTGGCTTTGGAAAAGGGCCATCATCACTGACCTGGATAAACCACATTAAAGAGGAGAAGAGATACCCATAAAGCCTAAGGCCATTCTTCCCCTAAACTTTTATCAGGACAAATAATCCAGAATATTTTTTTGAGGTAGTGTCTCACCTTGCAACTCTGGCTAGCCTGCAACTTACTATCTAGATAAGAATTGCCTGAAACTCCCAGAAATCCTTCTACTTCTGCCTCCTAAGTGACTGGATCAAAGTCATGTAGAGCATGTTAACAAGAAAAAATTTTGAGGCAGGAATCCGGGTCAAGGTAAGAAATGAAGTGATGCATAAAATGGGAAGAAAGGAAATGGGGTAAACTTCAAAGATGTGACAGGAAAGAAACACATTCATACATGGAGGTGCCGCATTGTTTTGTTTGTCGAATGGGTTGCTTCTTTTGGAATTATTGGCTAATGAGCTCCCAAAGACATCCAAACATTAACATGTAACAACTTGTTTTTGAGTTCAATGAAATGCTCCTAATCAAAGAGACACAATTCATTACTTAAAATTATGGTCTTTGTATATCTTTTGCTAATTCTACTAGCACATTGTCAGAGAGTCAACAAATCTGAATCCAATGTAATGTGTAATTTTGAAATTATAAAAATTCAATGGTATCAGATATATTACTATAACTCTTGATAAATACAAATCTCCCAAGGCAGCATTCATTCCCCATGCTTCTGTTACAGAATGATTTCTACCTTAAGAAAAATAGGTTCACAAATCTGAGGATACAGCTATGAAATGCTGCTAAGTTTACAGAAGCATCACTTAAGCTGGTTACTATTTCCTTCTAGTCAATTGAGTCTTCTCATGTTCTGTGTACATGTACACATACACATGCAAATGCACACACATGATTCATAAATGACTTACTGAAGAGTATTGAATAATCTTGGCAAAGATTTTGGTCTAAAATTTTAAAAAGGATGTAGATAGAAACAATTTTTTCACAATTTGTTAAAGACATGATGGAGTTAAAAGCTAGTTCCATTCTATAAAAAGTGGACCACTTAAATTAAGTATTTCCTGAGGCTTCACCTTCAGAAATTATTTTAAACATTCCAATGACATTTAAAAGACATCAGCCCTAGAGACAGAAACTGATGCCTACAATAGATTCATGGGTATGTCAAAAAGTGTTAATCATATAAACCTTTGATTAAACAAGTTTAATTATCTCCATGGTCTACATGGCAAAGCCAAGTAGATTTTCATTATGAAGAAAGAATCATTGTATAATTGCCAGTGATGCAAAATTAATGAGGATAACTCAAGTCTTGGTGTAGACTAGCATAGGAATCAATAGCTATAACAGGTGTTTTGTCAAAGCAATTTCCAAAATTCAGAAATGATCTTCATTTTTCTTTTGATAAAGCAGAACTACATCCCTAAAAATGCAAAGAAAAATCTTACTCACCAAAGGGAATTCAGAAAGCATAATTGCCCCTGAAGTTTATGTAGCTGTGCTGAAAAGGATGTATACAAACCCCTCCCAGCAAAGTGATGACATTCCAATTTTAAGGACTTGCCTCAGAAATGATTACTTATTCAGCCAAAGTAGTGAGAAACGTTTAATGAGCAATTGAAACTCTTTGGGCCAATTAATGCTGAAAAACATTGAAACTACACATTCTTTCTTATCTCATATGTGGATTTTGGAGCTGTTCTCACCCCATGCATACCTTCTTCTATTTAACTTCCTTGTAGCCACATCTCAACAGAAACAACAGGTGAATGCATACTTTTTTAGTTTGGGCTGTAGCCAACATGGGTATCTATGCAGGTGCATAGGCCTAAGACAAAAGCTTCATCCTTCATCTTTCCTCTCTCTCATTCCAGATATTAAGTTGATTTCTAACATGTATTGATATTATCTTCTCAAAGTACTTAGGATATATGTCTACTTTATTCAAGTTCCACTATAATGTCCTAGTCAGAGTTATTAATTAGTTATGCAAACCTGGATCACCAACATGACATCTTGTCTTAAATCCTGTCCTATCTCTGTGAAGAAATACCGTGACCAAGACAACTTATAAAAGAAAGCATTTAATTGGGGTTTTTCTTACAGTTTAAGAGGGTAGTTCTATGACCATCATGACAAGGAGCTGAGAGCTTATTTCTGATCTATAAGCATGAAGCAGAGAAGGCAGAGGGAAAGGCAGATAGAGAGACAGAGCATGAGAGAGAGAGAGAGAGAGAGAGAGAGAGAGAGAGAGAGAGAGAAGTAGTTTCACCAACTTGGAACCAGCTCTTTCAAATTTAACATCTCTAAAACCGAATTAATAGTTCATAATCCCACCTACCTGTTTCGTTTTCAGTGTTCTCTCACTTAGTGAATAAAAGCATCAACTACCAGTGAGTGAGTTGTTGGATATCTGAGTGTCTCTCTCCTTTCCTTCCAATTACAAGTAAAATCAAATTTTCTTCCCTACACGGACAGTTCTACAACTATCACCATTATACTCCTCAAATAATTTCGAAGTCACTCTTGGAGGTTTTAATTCATCTGCACATATCAACCCTAGGTTATCTTTCCATGCAGCAGAGACATTTGAAAATCTTACCCTTCTGCCCTATTACTGCCCTCACTGGCTTCCTAGGGTAGTTTAAGATACAAATACAATTCTTCAAGAAAACTTCTCAGACTTTAATTACTGTGCATCCTCTTGCTTATTTATTCAAGTCCATCTTACAAGTTCTGCCCTCATTGACTCAGGTCTCACCAGCCCTGTTACAAACAGTGTCAGGTTTCGTGATTTCCTCCTCTCTAACCGGAAGACCACTCAGTTACATATTTTACATTTGCATAATGACTTGATCAGGTGGTCTCTTTCTCTCTGAGTATAAGAACTGTAGGGGCAGGAGCCTCCCCTATTTTGTTCACTGCTCTACACTCAATACCTAGCATAGTGCTTATTATTGAGAAAGTTGCAGAAAATATTCATGATTATCAAAGACAAAAACTGGTATAGTGAAGCAAATTGGATTTTTTCACTACATCTCATTTATACTGTGGAATTATATCTTTCACCATCCATTGTTCTATGCCCCCCCACACACAAATTCTTTACTCTTTCCCCAGATGCTTTCTTTCTTTTGATCTCCTTGATGCTTAAGAGATTTGGTTTTGTGGAAACAGGAGCAAATCAGGTATGAGAAGAAACCAACATTTCTCTACCCTGAAGTTCTTAGCATAGGTAAGAACACATAATAATTAAACTAATTATAATAATCATTATTATTAATTCCTATAAATTTTCATTATGCATAACCAATAAATTTAAATTCAATCAGTATAATTTGCCACACCAATAGATATGAATTTTGGTGATAATTAAAAAGACATTTATGATAAAAACTCTCATCAAACCAGAAATTAAAGGGAATTTCTTCGATCTGATAAATGGTGTCTACAAAAAGAAATTAATACAGTGTAGTGTGTTGATAAGAGGGTACACGTAGACCAATAGAGTTAGAAATACATGTAAGTGCCATAAACAATATTAAATATACCATTGTTGTTTTATTGTTGTTTTCTTCCCCTGTACTCTACTTACTTATTGTACTCATCCACCTCAGGGCCTAGGTTTCTTCCTTCTTCAACACTTTCTTTTTAAGAGAGGTTGTTTGTGAAACTGGAGAGATGGCTCCACAGTTAAAGAGCATGTAACTCTTTAAAAGACCAGCGTTCTGCTACCAGCATCCACATCAAGTGACTCACATACTGGCATATGTGTGCACATACCCCTACACCCCACATATATGTAACTAAAATTAAATATCATCTACAAAAATGGAGACCATTTTCACTGACTGATCTATAGCCTTCCCAATTAAGGTTCCTTCTCCACTTTATCCCATTGACATCAATTCCTAGTTTTAGGGGACCATTAAAGGAAGGCAGCAATTCCATAGAGCAGGGGCTCTCAACCTGTGGGGAGTCAAATGTCAGACATCTTACATATCAGATATTACATTATGATTCATAACAGTAGCCAAATTACAGTTACAAAATAGCAATGATAATAATTTTAAGGTTGGGGGAGTCACCATGACATGAGGAACTGTATTAAAGGGTCACAGAATTAGGAAGAGCAAGAACCACTGCCATATAGTAGTAGAGCTGGAAGAAATTAGATGCTCTAAGACACATTTGTGTCTCTCAGTCTATCAGACAACTGAAACAGTGGACACTAAAGAAATGTAAATTTCCCCTAGGAACCTCATGCACTAGTTACAGAGTTCCAGAAACAGATTTCTGAGTCCTAACACATTATAGGATGAGACTGGGGGCCAGATACTGATGGATCAGACACTGAAGAAGACAATGACAGGGACTGGTTAGATATTCTCATCTCTGGCCGGCTATTTTAACTTTAATTTCACTTCTGGACCAGATTTGAAGCCTCACTGAATCTCTTTGTCTCTCTTTTCACTGTGGCCACATTGAAGGTATCTTCTTTACTTATTAGCTTAATAAGAACAGGTGGTTTCTCCACTCTTTGTCCCTCCATTTCTTTAGACAGGAACAATTCTGGGTTAATATTTTTGAGATGGGTGGGTGGCTCCATCCCTCAGAAGGGGACCGTTCCTAACCTCTGGATATGGTCTGTACAGGTTCTCTCTCCCCTTTGTTGGGTAGTTCAGCTAATGTCATCCCCATTGGGTCCTGGGAGCCTCTTGCTTCCTTGGCATCTGGGACTTTCTAGTGGTTACCCCCAGTTCCCAATCCTGTACTGCTACACACTTCCATTCAACTTCCTGACCCTCTGTACTTCTCCCCCCATCTCCTCCCACAACTGCTGCTGCCCCCTTTTTCCCTCCCCCTCCTCTCTCCTTCCCAGGTCTCCCTCTACCTCTACCTCCCTTGATTACTTTTCCCCCTTCTAAATAGGACTGAAGCATCCATACTTTGATCTTCCTTCTTCTTGAGCTTCATATGGTCTGTGAGTTGTATAACCTAATAACTACTTATCAGTGAGTACATACCATGAGTGTTCTTCTGTGACTGGGTTACCTCACTCAGGATGGTATTTAAAATTCCATTTGCCTGCAAATTTCATGAAGTCGTTTTTTTTTAATAGCTGAGTAGAAATGTTCCACATTTTAGGAAAAGATAAAGACTGCCCCACCTGGGGATCCATCCCATCTGCAGACACCAAATCCAGACACTATTGCTGATGCCAAGAAGTGCTTGTTGACAGGAGCCTGGTATAGCTGTCCTTGAGAGGCTCTGCTGGAGCCTGACCAATACAGATGAGGATGCTCGAAGCCAAACATGAGACTAAGCAGGAGAACACCAATTGAGGAGTTAGGGAAAGGACTGAGGGAGCTGAAGGGGTTTGCAACCTCATAGGAAGAACAACAATATCAATCAATCAGACCCCCCCCAGAGTTCCCAAGGACTAAAGCACCAGCCAAAGAGTACACATGGAGGGAACCCATGCCTCCAGCTGCATATGTAGCAGAGGGTGGTCTTATCTGGCATCAATGGGAGGAGAGGCCCTTGGCCCTGTGAAGGCTCGATGCCCCACTGTAGGGAAATGCCAGGGTGGGAAGGCTGGAGTGGGTGGGTGGGGGAAAACCTTCATAGAAGCAGGGGGAAGGGAGATAGGATAGAAGGTTTGTGGAGGGGAAACCGTGAAGGGAGATAACATTTAAAATGTATATATAGCTGGATATGGTTTGTGACACCCACAAAGGTACTAAAATACATTTTAGGTGTGTCTGCCACTTGCAATGAGAGGACATCAGTGGAGAGAAAAGATGCACTTTCCCATTAGCTGCTGGAGTCATTTTATTCTAAGGATATTTTTTAAAAAATCCTTTCACTTTAGCTGGAAACAGCTGCTTTTTTCCTCTATTTGATGACACATGAAAAAATGAGTTTGCATGTTTTAGATAATCAAGAAAATCTGATCCTTGGTACCATTCAAGCTGTGGTTTCCTGTTTGCTTTTGGATGCTATTGGATTGTTTAGGACAACTGTTTGAGGCTCTCTTGAGCCACTGGGGTTCTGTTGATACATATGAATAAAATAAAAAACAAGTATACCAAAGAGATAGTCTGTGATTTACATACACTTTGGGACTCCCTAAGAATGACAGTTTACACTAACCAGACCTCCAGAAAAGAAACTCTACCCACTGCAGTTTTATCTCTCTCTCTGCTTCTCTCTGTCTCTCTGTCTCTGTGTCTTTCTCTGTCTCTCTCTGCCTCTGTCTCTATGTCTATCTCTCTATGTCTCTCTCTGTGTCTCTCTGTCTCTCTCTCTTTCTCTCTCTCTCTCTCTCTCTGTGTGTGTGTGTGTGTGTGTGTGTGTGTGTGTGTGTGTGTCTCCCTTCCATCATTACATAAGAATGATTACTTCTGTGTCTTATTTTAAAGCTAAAACCCAAGGACCTGGAAAATTTAAATTTATTTTAAAAAGGAGGTAGTTTCTGGGCTATACCTCTGGCACGTTTATCTAAAATACTAACTGAAATGTTAATTTTAAGCTTATTACCTTAAAATGATTTTGGTCTGGTGCTTTCTAATGGTAAGGGTAGAAAAATAGAATCAAAGAATTTAGGAGCTATAATGTAATGATACCTAAGACCATCTTTTTTTAAGTACTCAAAATATGAACTGCTTTTACAAGAAAAACTTAAAATATAAAAATTAAAAGACTGGTTTCAGAATAGACCTGTACATAGATACTTTTGCCATGGTTCATTTAAAATATACATATTTTCACCATGTTGAGATTGGCTTTGGGATATCTGCTAAGAGATAATAAATAATAATAATAAAAACATGAATAATGGTATATATTGTGTATTTTGATATTTGAATATGTTTCTGTCGCTCCCTTTTCCTGCCTACAGAAGCACTGATGTGAAAATTTGAAAGTAAAGCTCAGAAGGAAGCTTGAGGATCATTTGATCTGAAAACAGAACACAGTAGGCAGCTTACCAGGACCTGAACCTGCTGTTGCTACCAATATAGCAATTGGTAGAGAAGGTAGTTTTATTCAAGTGTGGGTTTGGGAAAATTGAGTAAAGATTATATGCCTCACAGAAATACAGCTCCCATTTGAAGTAGAAGGTGGTCTCAGGGGATTTATGGGGAAATAGATGAAAAGTTCCCATGCTTAGATAAGTTCTTTATTCTCTAGTGGAAGTTCACTCGTTGAAGGGTAAAGAGTTAATCTTGCTCTTTTGTAACTTTTCAAGCCTGGCAAGATCTTGCACCTCTACTAACATACTAATAGATTAAGCAATGGGCAAGCCTGGCACAGCTTTGTAACTGGAGCTAAGGAAAGCTGCTTACCTCATAACAAGACATACCTCCTTCTTTATAATTTTATTTTTTCCTTCTATAATTTTAATCTCCTTCATTACAATAAAAATGCTCAGTAGAGGATCAGGTATGGGGATTTTGGTCAATATCCAAATTCCAAAAAGATTTTTTAGATAGTTTTGTTTAAATTGTGTGTCCACATTGAGTAAACCACATGTGTTGTTCTCTCTTTCCACTGTGAATTTTATTCATAATTGGACCTGATTTGGGGCACAGGCTATGATCCCCAGGTTTAATAACAATCATACTAAATATCTAACCCAGCAATTCTTAACCTGTGTATCACAACTCTTTGTGGGGGTGATTGAATGATCTGTTCACTGGGGTCGCTTAAGATCATCAGAAAACATAGATATTTATGTTACAATTCATTACAGAAGCAAAATTACAATTATGAAATAATAACAAAAATAATTTTTATAGATGGGGTCACCACAACGTGAAGAACTCTTGTTAATGTGTCAAAACATTATAGGGAGGTTGAGAGCCATTGGTCTAACCCATCGCATGAGGACACATTCATCTACACATCAATAAAAGCCTTGTAAATAAAGACTAAAAGAGTGAATGACAGCTCTTCTATGCCAGAAACCTACCTTATGTAGGTTGGCAAGTGATACCAAGATTAGGAGATGACAAAGCATGCAAGTTGAAGGCTGTTCCATACTCAAACTCAGCAGGGAAACTCTGATATAAATACAACAGCTTTATTGGTAGTCATAAATAGCAAGAGTATTAGCTTTGGTTTGTTTGTTTGTTTGTTTGTTTGTTTATTTATTTATTTATTGGCTTCCTTTACTACTCAGTTCATTTTATTAACCAGATAGAAGTTATACATGCAGATGCAATGATTTGACTCAGAGCCAAGAGCTCAAACACCTTTTAGAGTAGGTTATAAATAAACTAGTCCCTTCTTGACCATCTCCCCTCAAGTAACAGTTGTTGCATGCTGTGGTAGTACTGATCTAATTGTTTGGTTATAGTAATCACTAAGGGTCAGAACAGTTAAACTTTACAGCTTAACACACTCAACAATGATGTTTGGGAGCTGGGAACACAGATTCTCCTAACAATGACAATAACATACAGTTTATTTTGCAGACACTTTCATAACATATACATTCTCTCTCTCTCTCTCCCTCTCTCTCCCTCCCTCCCCTCTTCCAGTCCTTCTCCCTTCCTCCATAAATTCTCTGTCTCTTAATTCCAAGTTTTGATTATATATTTCAATGTGAACAAATCTCTGCCTTAGTCTCCTTATCATAATTTCAAAAAGAACTGTCAGTGAAGAAGTTTCTAATTCTCTAATTCCTCCAGTTTGTCACTCAATCATCTCATCTGCATCATACACTACTGCCACTGCCACCACCACCAACATATCAAGACTAGGAAGTTTCAGGTTACTCACTCTCACAAAAATATTGAATAAATAAGATATTGTCTAAAGTTCCTTTGTGTTAGATCAAAATTTTAAACAAGTACAGCAGTGAAGCAAATTGGATGTTTATAAGCAAATGTAAATGGTTAGAAATATAATGGCACTTTTCTTGTGCTTAACCCAACTCCTCCCTATCCTAGCCTGGTACAGTTTATGGAAGATACCAGATAAGTACATGCTTCGTTCTCTTGAACCAAAGACAGCAGAGTGGCTACAATTGCTAATTTTCTAACCTATCTGGCTGATGCCTGAAGGATTGGTATCTATGTCCCTTAAGTCAGAACTCAGGTGGCTCAAAGTGCAACAACTCAGATCTCTAGCTTTTCATAAATGTGCTGCAGGGGGGGCAGCAGGTCCACAGATGCTCAGGGCAAGAGATTACAGACAGGAGGATACAATAGAACTGCTTAAAACCCTGAGAAAAAACCAGTGGGAGGACTCTTAGGGAAATTAAGACGTTAAAACCCAGCTGTGCCCAATGTAAAATAAACAAAAGCACATACACTGACCCAGAGAAGACACACGCCCAGAAAAAAGAGACTTTAAGCCTTCACAGCAGGATGATCCCAAGCTCAAATACATTCTGTTAATTAATAAAGGTCTTCTCTTGCACAGCCAATCTGCAGAGAATGGAAGAAATCACTGTCTTTACTAATCTAATATCCAACAAAAGATCATAAGGCATATGAACAAAAGGGAAAACATTCCATTCAAAGGAACAAAAATAATCTCTAGAAACCATCTTAAATAAGCAAATACTTTAAAACAATGCCTTTGTACATAAAAGATTTAATGGGAAATGCCAAAGGAAATAAAGAAAAGATATATGAAAAACATGACAATACCAACAGAGACAAAAAACATTTTATAAAAGAAGCATAGAAATCATGGAGATGAAAATAGAAAGCTGAAAACTTAAAGACTTGAACAGATAGAAGAAATTATGTATAAATGAACTTGTAAACAACTTTTGAAATACGCACATATCAGGAGACAAAAAAAAAACCCCACAAAAAACAAAAACAACAACAACAAAAAGATCAACAGTAGGGAATAACAAAGAAACAAAGAGAAAGACAAGGAAAATGTTGATCAAATTAGAATGAAAGCAACTGTCCTGACTAAATTTATGCCAGCTTGACCCAAGCCAGTGTCATCAGATGGGAGGGTAACCTCCATTTGAAAGAGTCATCATTAAATGGGTTAGAGGCAAGACTGTGGGGCATTTTCTTAACTAGTCATTGATGTAGAACGGTCAGACTATTGTGGGTGGGGCCCAGCTCTGAGCTCATAGTCCTGGGTTCTATAAGAAATCAGGCTGAGCAAGACATGTGAGAGCAAGCCAATAAGCAGCATCCCTCCATGTCATCTTCATTAGCACTTGCCTTCAGATTCCTGCTTTAGTTCCTGTCCTGGCTTCCTTCTATAATGGACTATAAGCCAAATAATCTCTTTCCTCCCCAGGTTACTTCAGACAGGATATAAGAAATCTTCATAAGTATTAGTGAACAGGGACTGGTTGGGGGCTCAGTGGTTAAGATTGTTCTATCAGAAGACCCAAGTTCTATCCCCAGCATCCACATGGCAGCTCAGTCTGTAAGACTAGTCTCAGGGGAAAATGATGCGCTCATCTGGAGGGCATTATATACATGTGGTATCCATACTTGCACAAAGACAAAACACCTATTCATACAAAACAATAAAATAATAATAGGTTGGGGGAGTACCATTACTGTTGCCCTTGTGCCCAAGAAAAGCTAGTTCCGGAGTTCATTCTGTCAGGTTTGTAAGGCTGGCTGGTGGCTCATCAACAGATAGAACAGCAGCTAAAATGCTTGGCATTTCAAAACCCTGGACCTCAGGTGGCAGATTTTAACCCCGAGACAAGGCAGCAGAAAAAGAAAGCATGGATGTCGAAGACAAATGAATATTTTCCTGTGAAGTACAAGGTGATGAAGTACAAAAGTGGCAGGCTGATCTATAACTACACGGACCTGTGTGACTGCTTGGAGAAGAACTGTCTGGGATGCTTCTACTGGTGGCCCAAGTACAACTCCAACAAGTATGGGCCAGAGTACCGGTGCAACTGACGCTGGGTCTATGATGCCATCGTCACTGAGTCTGGTGACATCATCAACACCCTGCCATTTAGTGATCCTGATTAGGAGATATTATGCATAGATTCTCTCTCTTTCTCTCTCCTCGAGTGTGAGGGTATTTGTTTTGAGACATGGTCTTATTCTGTAGCTCAGACTGGTGACTTAGTACTATTTTAAACCACTAAGAATCTTGTTTTAAATAAATGTGAAATGTTGACAAAAAATAAAATAATAATTAAAAAGTAGCAAACAACTTGGTGTAAACTTCTTAAAGTCAGAATTGGATAAATAGATTTTTTTTTTAAAAAAAAAATGTCAATTGAGAACTTTCTTTATACTAAAACTGTCCTTCCAAACTGAGGAAGAAATTAAGATATTCCTAAAGAAACACATTCTGAAGAAGTTCAGTGTCACTAGATCTACCTTTCATGTCAGGCCGAAAAGTATCTAAAATTGAAAGGAGGCTATAGAGTTGCCCAAAATAATGATATAATGATATAAATTTCTCCAGTAAAGGGATATACCCGAATAAACCTGTTTCCCCATTTATTTATTTATTTATTTATTTATCATCCTGATCCCAGCCTCCTGCTCCAGGTTCTCCCCATACAAAGCCCCTGCTCCTATCTCCTCCCCTTTTCCTCTGAGAAGGGGGAGGTGCCCCTGGGTACCAGCTTATCCTGGCACATCAAGTTTCTGCAAGACTAGGCACATTCTTTCCCACTGAGGCCAGACAAGGCCACGGTTAGGGGAATAGGATCCATAGGGAGGCAGCAGACTTAGGGTAAGCCCTGCTCCAGCAGGAATGAATTGTTTATCATCTTAAACTCCCAGAGAATATTGAACAGAAGGCAGCATTTATTTTGAGTCCCATGTTACCTCAGTGACAAAACCAGGCATGCACAGCATGGAAACAAACAACTACATACCAATATCCATAATAGACACTAATGACAAAATCCTGAACAAAATATAATAACTGATAAAATTCAGCAGCATATAAAAAAGACTACTTTTATTCATGAAATGTGAGAATTGTTGCATGTGGAAATTAACCAACACAATACCCAAGTTAATAGAATAAAGGGCAAGAGACATGCGATCATCTCAAATGCTTCAGAACAAACAGCTTGTGCCTCCACATACATGAGCACACATGTGTATGCCCACCTACACATACATGTGCCTCTAGATATGCAAACATGAATACATACATGATTTCCCTCCACACAGACACAAATAAATAAATAAATAAAAAGGAAATTAGAAGATTCAGGCCTTCTGATCTTTAGTTACCACAAAAGATCAATAATTAACTAACAGCATGAAAACAGAAATCTAGACTAGGCTAGAACATAATATATATATATTCACTCATAACCTAATTATTTGCATGATATTCAGGGCTGAAGAGATGGCTCAATGGTTAAGAGCACTGACTGCTCTTCCAGAGGTCCTGAGTTCAATTCCTAGCAACTGCATGGTGGCCACAACCATCTGTAATGGAATCTAATGTCCTCTTCTGGTGTATCTGAAGACAGCCACAGTACACTCATATACATAAAATAAATAATTCTTTAAAAATATGATATTCAGTTCTTACCTTATACCACATATAATTATAAATTCAAAGACTAAAAAGTAAGACATAAAATTATAACACTTTCAGAAGAAAACCTAGGTACATAGTATTAGACTTTGCAATAATATCTTGACTGTGACACCTTGGTCATAGGCAATAAAAAGTAAAACTGATAAATTGGAATATACAAAAATTAAATACTTTTGTACATCTAAAGGTACAATAAACCAAAAAAAAAAGGCAACTCCAGTATGAGACAAAATATTTGCACACTATAGTTAAATAAGAGATTAACATCCAGAATATATGAAGAGTTCCTATAAAACTAGAACATAATGTGATTCAAAATTGGAAAAATGACTTCATAAAAGACATTTTTTCTAAGCAGTAATACAAATGAGGAATAAATGCACAAAGGATATGCAATGGTTCTAATAACTAGGGTAATGAAATTCAAAAGTACATTGTGTTACCAGTCTGTGTCCTTTGGGCTAGCTATTGCTATGGTCTGAAAGTTTGTCTCCCAATCCTGTTCCTTTGATGAAATTCTTTCTGCCAAGGTGATAATTTTGGAAAGTAAGACCTCTTGGGAAATGATTAGGTAATAAGGGAGAACCCCATGATTGGGGTTAATGCCCTTACTAGGGGGCTCAAAGCATTACACTGTGAGGATGAAGTGAGAAGGCATCATCTATGAAGCTGGAAGTAGGCTGGCACCATTCACCAAATACACTGTTACTTTTATCTTGGTATCTATGACCTAAAGTACAATGAGGAATACATGGCGACTTCATTAGCTATGGTAAGTCATCATTGTCAATCTGACTGAATTTACTCATTTTTAATTGTTATTTTATTGTTTTTAAATGTATAGAGATGTTTGCCTACATGTAGTATGTGTATGACATGCATACATGGTACCTGTGGAGGCCAGCAAAGGGTATCTGATCCTCTGGAACTGGAGTTAAAAATGGTTTGAGCTGACACACGGGTGCTGGGAATCAAACATGGGTTCTCTATAAAAGTAGCCAGTCCTCTTAATGACTGAGCTGTCTGTTTGGCCCCAATTTGACTGAATTTAGAAACAACATGGTAACATATTTCTGGTGTGTCTGGGAGGATGTTTTCGATACAATTTAATTGAGAGGGAAGACCTGTCCTCATGGTGGGCAGCATCATTCCTTAGGCTTGTGCCACACATTGAGTAAAACCTAAGAATAAAAATAGAGAATGGCACCACACTCATCCTTCTCTGCTGAGGACTCATTTGACCAATTGTCTCACATTCTCCAACAATTTTTTCCTGTTAAGATGTCTTCTAGACATTCAAGATGTAAGCCTGTATGAACCCTTAGTCTCATAAATTGTTTTAGCCAGTGATTTTTATCATAGATAGGAATAAGTGATAAAGTAGTTTATGACCCTTGTTACAGCAGCTCCAAACAAGATAGCCATTAACGACAAAAACAAATAGAAAAAAACATTATCCAGCATATGGAGAAATGATAACTGTGTGTATTACTGGTAAGAGCACAAAATGATGCAGCCACTATGGGTAACAGGATGGATGACAGTTCCTCAGATTTAAAAAACAACAAACTAGAATTACTATATGATCCAGAAATTATACTTCAAGTCCTAGATCCAAGATTATTGAAAGATGTATTTATATTTTCATATTCATATCATCATTATTCACAATAGCCAAAGATTAAAGCAATATGAGTACTTGTCACATCATTCAGCCTTAGCAAGAAAAGGAACTCCACCACAAGCTATACAATGAATGGGTTATAAAGACATTATAAGTGACATATGCAAACTATAAAATGGTACATTTCCTATAATTCTACTTCTATGAACTGCATAGAATAATACAAGGGCAGAAAGATAAACAACATATAATATAAACTACAGAAACTGGTTTTAAACCAGAGGTGACTGTGGATGAGTGCCTGTATAATAATGTCATAGGACAATTTAATATCTCATTTGAGAGCAAGACAGGAAATCTAGGAAGTCAGTCATGTCATACAAAGTCTCACTTTTAGAAAAAGAAGTAAAGGCAAAAAATGTGGGAAAATGTCAACAAGTGAGGCACAGGTGAAAAATCTTTAAATTTCTTGAAAATTCTAAGAATAAATAAATGTTAAAACTCAATATACAAGCAATCTTTACCTTTCCTATCCATATTTATATAAAACTTCAATCATACAGATCCTTAGGCTTTATACTTAAATTCACTTAGATCTTAAATATTCAGACTCATCTTAGTTTTATTCAGGGAAAGTTTACATACTACAACACAATCAGCTTCACGTTTAAGAAAACTGGCTGCCACTCAAGTGAACACCACATGATCTGGTTTTAGTGACCATAGTTTTTCTACGTTGTTTCTTATCCAAGTCTACTGGTTTTCTAGGATAAATATCTGATATTCTCAGTTCTGTGATCCTGTCTTGCTTTTAATCAGACATCCTATACCTGAGATCCTCCAATCAACACCAGATTCTCTCATATCCTGAGTATTTATCCCTGCCATTGATAAATGTGGCCTGTTATCACAGATAATCTACCCTTTCTTACAGTTGTACCAAAGTGGCATGCCATGTGCTTCTAGCTTTTGCCTGCCATCTCTCAGACATAACCTGTTATTATTAGCTAGCTAGTTTCTGTGCTGGTCATTCAAAAGCTTAAACACAAACTAATCATTTTGAGCATTGAAAGCACGAGAAGGCATGTTCAAAATGAAAAAATCTCAGTGGCTAGGGATATATCTCAGTCATTAAAGTACCATGCAAACTCCTGTAGTATAAACACACGGACCTGAGCTTTATTCAAAATCCCACTTAAAATACACATATGCATATATAAATATACTGTCATGAACATGTACACATACATGAACGAACATACCATGTAAACACATATTCCAACATAACTCTAATTAAGATATGTGTGAAAGCATATACAACTTTGCAAATACAAAGTATATGGTGTAATATAAATGTTGAGGGAAGATCTGCAAGAAATCGCCAACAACAGCATAATCCACTGTATTTAATATCAAAGAACTCAAAACTACAGAGAGTTTCAAATTTTCCCCTGAATAGCTATGAATAGATGTTTTAAAGAAATTATCAGATTGCATGGTGGGGAAGTACCACATATCAGTCTCTAAGAGTGATGAATACTTGATTAGTTTCCCTTTCTGCACCATTTCTGAAATGTATAAGCTGATAGAACTGGACCAAGCAGTGGTCAATATTGAAGACACCGTAAGCCAGTGGTTCTAAACCTGTACGTTGCAACTCCTTTGGGAATCAAACAACCCTTTCATGGAAGTCACATATCAGATATCCTGCATATCAAATATTTACATTATGATTCATACAAGTAGCAAAATTACTGTTATGAAGTAGAAACAAAAATAATGTTATGATTAAGGGTCACCATAATATGAGGATTTATATTAAAGGATCACAGCATCAAGAAAGTTAAGAACCACTGCCTAAGGTTAATAGTCAATAAGTGATAGATAATATTAATAATTAAATGGGATCTAACCAACAAATTGAAAAGACATGATAGGATTTTTAGACTCCAGAGAAAATGCATTATGTCCTGTTGTTGAATGTGACAATCTGTTTATTTCTTATTACTCCATACAAGAGTTGGGTAATTTCAAACATGAGAGACTCAGCGTGATATGAAAAAGACTGAGTCAAAAACCAAAGAGGGACACTGAAATATAAATTATGGAAATATTCCTAGCTATTTTTAATATAAGTCTAACTGCTGACACAATGGAAAGTCTGTAAAGTAATATAAAGACTGCATTTGGGACATGATGACTGGCTAGAAAAGAAATCCCTCAAAGTCATATGTCGCTTAGCAAGACTCATAGCATATTTTAAAGCCAGTCTAATGTCTTTAAGAGGAGTGGGTTACTATGTGTCAGCAACAGTCACTGCTGAGAGAAAACCCCTCAGACCGGCTGAGCTTCTTGAAAGAAGCAGAGATCCATTAAGCTGCCTGAAAAAGGTTCAGACCAGCAGAGTTACCTAGAAAGGGCACTAACTCTCCAACCTGTTGAGCTACATGCAGGATTTTGAGTACATGCCAGATTTTATATCACCTAAGATGTCACCTGTGCTAGAATAGGCTTTTAGTGATTTAGCTGTCATTGTATAATTTCTGCTTATGTTAATAGCTCCTCATCCATATTTCTGCAAATAACTCCAATGAAACTCATTTGTTAACGAACTAATAAGGACTTGAGGGATCTCCATATTTGGGTCTGTCATCAGTTCACTATCTAGGGTGAGTAGATATTTGTTCATGTCTGCCTAAGAATAGTGTCACACAATAGAATGCCTTCCTGATGCACATAAACTTAGATAACCAGTCAGGACAATTAAGCCCTGAGTGAGAAGAATTAGATGAATATGATGAAGTTACTTAAGAAGAGGACAGAAGTCCACACTAAAGCCCGTAGTAAATAGAACTTATGTTGGAAAGGGTATCAATATGTTTTAATAGTTTATTTGATTTTGATTGATACATATTCATTATACATATTTGATACGTGAGAATATGTAGACACTGATCACATCCAGCCTCCCTTCATCTACCTTTCCCTACTCAATGTTGATCTTTGCATCCTCTTCAAATAATGGCTTACTCACGTTCTCACTATTTTTTTTTCCATAACAGATGATTCCATTTCCAGAGAAGCTATGACATTTGACCAGAGGGCTTTGTCTTAATTATTAAAAATAATTCAATATTTCCAGTGTTCTTTGTATCCTAGGAACCAAGGAAACAAAAGATGAATAGCAAATACTTATGCCATCACGAGGCTAAATAACGAGCTGATGCAATAATTTTTATCAGACCTTTAGCTTTACTTTCATGACACAATAGCCAAAAAAGACCAAAATATTACAGACTCAGAAAAGAAATAACACAGCTTTATTTTTTAGAAGTGAATTATATGATTCTTCTCTAAGGTAAAGTATTCCATTGTGTAGAATCATGATTTTGAGACATGTCAATGTCGCCAAATCTTGTTTCCCTTTTCTTGTCCAACAAGAGACACTGAAATTAAAATAAGGGCTTTCCCCTGGCAAAATACTATGAAAAAAAAAAAGGCCATTGAAATGGCTCAGCAGGTAAAAGCAATTTCCACAGAGTCTCATGTGCTGAATTCAATCCCTGATACCCACACAGTGGGAGGAGAGAACTGACTCTTGCAAGTTGCCATCTGACCTTCACAGACACCCCCTGCTATGAAAATGAAAGTATTTTTAAATTATTAATTACTATAAGACATTTTCTTTCCTTTTTTCCTCCTTACTAAAGGTCCCATATCCCCTTCATACCACCTTTAAAACTCAAAGGAATGGCTTGTTCTTGATTGAGCAGCAGGTCTCCAGACATCTGATGAAAAAGTAAAAATACTACCATATTTATCACTACATCCTCCTAAGAAAATTCTTGTCTTCTATACATCTTCTGTAAAACACCCCAGAGACAAAATAGGGCAGATTGTGAAAATAGCAATGATGTTGCTCTACTCTCTAGGGAGGGTAATAGTGGAACACCTGCCTCACTGCTTGGAGATCTGCAAAGAAAACAGCATATGTTTAGTGGTCCTGTCCCTCCAGGTAGCAGCCCAGATATTGCTACATAGGAAGAGCCTCAGAACTCCAGGATTTTTAATGAATTGAAGCTCAGAAGAGGTGAAAATGATAACAATGCACACAGAAGTGCTTACAACTTAGAGGCTAAAAAGCATAGGGCCTAGAGCCAGAAAGATTCCATGGCACAGCCAATTTTACCTACTACCATGTTAGCTTGGCAGATGATTCCAGCTCTGCTTACTCACATTTCCTAAAAAGAAACATAATCTTAAAAAAAAGTTACAGGATTATCATGAGAATTAACAAAGTAGATGTCTCAACAAACGAAAATTACACTATTTCCTAGCAACAATAACTAGGCCAAGTTGATTACATTCACTCTGTGTTTCATTCCCTGTAAAGTGAAACAAATAATTACTGTGCCTCTTATATGATTTTCATGAATAACAAGATAAAGGGATTTATAAAACCACATATAACAGACAAACTAAAGTATTATCACCAATAACTTAAGTTGATCAACTGAAAATGCCAACTATTCAAACAAATGTCAGGACATGATTGGTTTGGTGTCTTTTTCCTAGATCCATATATTAAATGTAAACTGTCACAAAATGCATACATAAATTGATTCTTAATCAAGTCTCTTTGCTGGTGTCACCCAGTCTCCCCACCATGAGAAATTGCCCATACTGCTCACAATATTTAAGTCAATTAAACTTAAGGCAACTTATTCTATTTCTCTCAGTATTGACAACCTGATTCCTCCTGTAATTACTCAAATGGTCCTATTCTTCAAGTTTGAGTCCATTGATTTCATGGGCTGCCTCCTTGGACTCAGTGTATGAAGGCTGCCATGTCACCTGGCATTCTTTTTAAACAAAGTTAGATTTAGGAATGGTTATTAAAATATTGCTAGGTCTAGAGCATTCTTATGGAAAATAATATTATATATATATATATATATCTCCACCCTTCAGGTTTATGTAGCAAGACTTCATAGCCACCCAGTCTTGATTTGAACATAAACATCCAGAACCCAAAAGACATATAAATGATATCTTTTCATGGATAGCATATTTTGGTGACTTATTGCCAGACCTGTGGAAAATGGAGAAGGCCTAATATTAGATTACAATATAAGACCATTTATTCTTTCATTCATTTGTTCATTGTAAACAGGAGAAATTTTGAGATGCAATTAACATCATGTCTGGCACATAATAGACAATCAATACATGTTTGGCAAATAAATTTATTACTCAGTTTTGAGGTCATATCTACATAAACATTTTAAAGGGCAATTTCTCTTCATCTCTGATAAAAAGCATTATTCTTTCCAGTTGTCACAATAATAAATGCCTTGGAAAATTATTGATGTGTCACAAGAAAGATTGGGATGCTGTGGCAGTCTTGGGCTTTATTAATAAATCAACAAAATTCAAGATTAATAAAAGAACAATTATGGTGATCTAAAGACTGATAGATAAATGTTTATCAGAAAACAGAGCCATATTTTCCTAGAAGGAGCCATAAGTCATATGAAAGACCCCATTTTCCCTTGGTAAGCTATAATATTATTTTGTAAACTGTGATAATACATCTGAGATGAAAAGACCTCAAAAGTTATCATGTATTGTACAAACTGTTCTTTATTTTTTAAATGCTAATGGAAAAGAAAACAGACACATTCCACTGTGTGTTTTTGTCAGGTGAAAATCCATGAAGACTAAATTGTGTCCTTAGCAGAGTAGCAGCAAAATGCCATTTTTGAGAGTCACATCTGGGCAGCAGCAAGAGGTGTGAGCCAAGAGCAGAGTTTATTCCACGGAACACAAATTGCCCTTTCTCTCCTTTTATGTTTATTTCCAAACCATAACTGTTATTTTTGCATCACTGCCTACATTTTACTCACCTTTTCCATCCTTTTTGATCTTTCTTTGATCTCTGAGGTTATGTAGCTTAACAGATACACAGACAGAGCTATGAACTTTTCTGAGAGGAGGCCCAATAAAAATCAAAACTATTAATACTGCCTGATTCAATCATTAGTTACATGAATTTTTTTCATCTCCTGTCATTGCTTTCTTTTTGTAAAAAGAGATTGCCTTCTCTGTCAAAAATGGGTTTATAAAGACTTTACTGGGGGGGGGTGCTTTTAAAATATAGATCAAGTTGTTTTTAGCAATACCAACAGTGCACAAAAGCCAGGACAAGAGAGAGAGAGAGAGAGAGAGAGAGAGAGAGAGAGAGAGAGAGAGAGAGAGAGAGAGAGAGAGAGTTGAAAAGCAGGAGAGTTAATTAAAATAATGGTCACTAACCAGTTTCCTATTAAGTTCTTTTGGGGTGTGGTTAATTGTGTACATTGGTAGGCCTTGAACTAACAGTTGTCTCCTGATTGCTAACATTTAAGATATGTACATGAATACAGAGCAACAAATTCATTTTTAAAAACTGACTTTAACTAGAATTTTCACACTTTTCCCAGAGACAGTTAATTAAAATGCATGGTTTTCTCCATTGTTTCTGAGAGTCATGGCATAGGGCTATAATCCTAGAGGGCCTTTCCTTCAAAACTATGGTGTAAAAGAAGAAAATGGACATTCACAAAGGCTTATCAAGGTTATATAGCAGGTTAGTCACTGAGCATGATTTAAGTGTAAATAATTTTTTTTTTGTTTTAAAAAAGTGGTTATTCTTTATTTCTATAGTCTACATGTGGTTCATAATTCTGTTTTTGTTTTGGGTTTTTTTGGTTTGTTTTTTTTTTTAGTCATCAGGGAAATGCAAATCAAAACAACCCTGAGATTTCACCTCACACCAGTCAGAATGACCAAGATCAAAAACTCAGGTGATAGCAGATGTTGGCGAGGATGTGGAGAAAGAGGAACACTCCTCCATTGCTGGTGGGAATGCAAGATGATACTACCTCTCTGGAAATCAGTTTGGCGGACCCTCAGAAAAATGAACACAATACTACCTGAGGACCCAGCTATTCCACTCCTGGGCATATACCCAGAAGATGCCCCAACATGTAATAAAGACACATGTTCCACTATGTTCATAGCAGCCATATGTATAATAGCCAGAAGCTAGAAACAACCCAGATGTCCCTCCACAGAGGAATGGATACAGAAAATGTGGTACATTTACACAATGGAATACTACTCGGCTATTAAAAACAATGACTTCATGAAATTTGTAGACAAATGGATGGATCTTGAAAATATCATCCTGAGCAAGGTAACACAGTCACAAAAGAATGAACATGGTATGTACTCACTGTTAAGAGGTTATTAGCCCAAAAGTTTGAAATACCCAAGAGTCACTTCTCAGCAATAGTAATTCTGAGTGTGACGTCCCAAACGGAGGGCTTGGAGAAAGGACTGAAGGAGCTGAGGGAGTGTGCAGCCCTAGGGAGGTAGCAACAGTGGCAACTGGCCTGACCCCCGATACTTCTGGAGACTGATCCACCAACTAAAGAATACACATGGAGAGACCCATGGTGCTGGCCACAAATGCGGCAGAGGAGGGTTTTGTTATCTGTCAGGTGGAGGAGAGGCCCTTGGGCCTGAGGGTGTTATATCTTCCAGTATAGGAGAATGACAAGGAGGAAAGACGAGAGTGAGTGGGTGGGTGGTTGGGAGGGTGGGTTGGAGAATATCCCCATATTGGCAGAGGGAAGGCGGAGGGAATGGGGAGGTCCAAAGGGGAGATCTGAAACATTTGAAATGTAAATAAAATATGAAAAAAAAGTGTAAATAATTTTAATAGCAGTTATAATTGATTTGATTTAACTTGAAATTAAACACACATCGTGGAAAGAAACAAGACATTGAAAAGTTATAGTTTTTAATTTTTAATTTTTAGTTTTAAATTTATCATTATTACAATTATAGTTTATATGTACCTGTGCTTGATTGGGGGTTTTCAGTGTATGTATGAATGCTATGGCACCCCGTCTGAAGGTCAGAGTACATGTTTATGAAGTCAGTTCTCCCTTTTTACTATTATCTTCATTCCAGGGATCAAGCTCAGGTCACTAAGCATGTACCACAAGAGCCTTTATCTGCTGAGTCACTATCTCACCTGCCCTAAGAGAAATGTTTCTTTTGTTACCACAAATGGTATATCAAATAAGAAACTTTGTTATGATTAGACAGACATTTTGTAATAATTTTTAATCCTTTGATATTTATTTATTTTATAAGTGTTTTGCCTGCATGCACATTGCATTCATGCCTGCTGTCTGAGAAGTTCAGAAAAGGCTGTCCCATCCTTGGAAACTGAAGTTATGGATAGTTGTAAACCATCATGTGGGTGTTAGAAACTGAATCTGGGTCCTCCCTAAGAGTACCAAGTGCTCTTAACTATGGAGCCAAGGCTTTAGTTCCGGGTAATAATTTTTCATCGATATTATAGATGGAACTGTAAGGAGATGAGAAAGGCAGAGTTTATATCATATTCAGGGCTCATTCATCAGATAATTTGGAAGTGAGAAAATGTACTTTGGCTGAATAATTTCAATTACAGAAATTATCTTAGGGATTTCAATAATAAGAGACTGTAATGTACTAAAAGTGTATAGGGAAAGGGAGATTACTCATAGTTCTTTTCTACTACAGAAAGAAAAGTAATAACCAGCTCAAATTCTCATGTTTACAATAGCCATCAGCTTTGAATTCCATGACTAGCCCATTAGATAGTAAAAAGCCTAAAGCATTATTATTAATTTTTCCTTAAACTGAATATTCTTTGAGAGATAACACTGGGATTCATATGTTACCACTAGCCACACAAGGCACTTTTCATGACACTTTAATTAGCTAACCAATGAATTATGAATTCACCAATAAAATATAAAACAAAACTGGTTTGACAAACAACTATGAAAAGTTCAAATTATGTTATCTTTCAATGGTCAACATGAGAGAATTTCTTTAGAATGAAAGTGAACCACACATCATAAAGACAGCTCTCAAATACTTTTTGACAATAGCTTAACAACTTTGTGATTAAGCCCACATATAATTGAGAAAACAACAAACACAGATGTAGAAATATGTAAATGCACAAATTAGTTTCACTAAAAATAATATTCTCCACTAAGGAGTTAGAAGTATGAGGAGATTCTGAATAATTTAGAAAGCCAAAGCAATACTTCAGCTCATTACAAATACACCAGGGGCTGAAGATATGACTTTAAATGATAGTGCTGTCTCTTCAAGCATTGAGTCCTGAAATCAAATACCAAGCACCTAACCCTAACCCTGTGCAAGCTTGTAGCTCCAGGATTAGAGGACAGAGACAGACAGATCCCATAGACTCCATAGCCAGCCAGTCTAGCAGAAATGCAGAGCTTCTATTCAAAGAGAGGCCCTGTTTCAAAGATATCCCATATAGTGGGGATGCTATAGTAGAAGACATCATAATTCTGAGACACAGGTATTACATAACACCAGATTCATACACACACATATACACACACATACACACACACACACACACACACACACACACACACAAAGCACCAGAATGCTGTCTAAACACCACATATATTTTCTTTCTTCCGGCAATAATATCCATTTCAATACTTGATTAATCTAAAACTACTGGAAAAGAATTAGAAAAATGCATGAAGAGGCTTGCTGATGCTATTGAGGCCAGGTTTTTCATAATGGAACAACTATTTTAAATGCACAGAATTGTACATTCACCCAAATGTTTTTTCAAAGTGAAAGTACAATGCTTGGATAAAATAACACACACACATACACACACACACACACACTATATATTTTGTGCATACATAGTCTAAAATATGAAATATGCTGATAAGGCCTTTCTTCTTCAACCACTTATGATGAGGAGAAGGTTGATAATCAATTGGAAATTTTTCAGCCTAAATAATAATAGCTGTTTTGTATATTAATATCTAAAGAAGAAATAAACTTTTCCAAGTTCTGAAGCCCCATGATTCGTATAAGGAGCCCATTGGCCAAAGTTAATTTTATGGCCCTGCCTAACTTCAGAAAACTGTGATAATAAAAGGAAGTATCTGATAAGCACTTAACATCTACAACACAATCCTTTATTGGTCCTTTTATGTTTGTTGATACTATGGTAAAGTCACTTGGCATCCTCATGCTTTACTTTCACTTTATATAAAACAAAACATACTGTAACACCTACATTGGGAGTTGATGTGACAAGTTAGCAGGTAAAACGCATACAATCCATAGACCATCATTTCCTTGTTTTTTAGCACAATGCATAAATTAGTATATATATTCTATATGAAAACAGAGCTTTAAATAGCAAAAGAGTATCTTCATTCCATAAACTAAGTTGTACACAAGATTATATTAATGAAGATTTAGGACCAAATAAGCAAGTAAGATGAGCAGAGAGGACCTTACAGCTGTAACTATAACTTTTATTTGCCAGGTGTAATTGTCATCTCAGAGGCTTACTGCTGAATAACCTTAACCCTTTCTAGTTCTTTCTGAACTTTGGCTATCTGGTTCAACTCAGCTGTTCTGGATCAAATTTCTCTCCAAGCTAACTGATTCAAACTGGCTTTCCTTGGCTTGTCACTGAATTTCTCTGCTTGGCCTTCAAACTAACTCTGGCAATCTGTTCTAATATTATGGTTCCTTCTTATTTTCTGGGTCGTTCTGTCTTTATCTACATACAACCCATCTCTGTAAAACTGTCCTAGTAAAACTGTTTCCTCTCACTGGGCAGTGGTGGCGCATGCCTTTAATCCCAGCACTTGGGAGGCAGAGGCAGGTGTATTTCTGAGTTCAAGGCCAGCCTGGTCTACAGAGTGAGTTCCAGGACAGTCAGGGCTACACAGAGAAACCCTGTCTCAGAAACAAAACAAAACAAACAAACAAACAACAACAACAAAAAACAACAAACCCTGCTTCCTCCCTCTCTCTGAACTGCTCTCTTAAATAGCCTTTCTTTCCTATGCTATTCTCATGAGAGTTGGGCATATCTTATCTCTAACTCATTCTCTCAAATCTTTCTCTGATTTGTCAATTTGTCTGTCTCTCTATTAGACATCACTTTTAAATATGGCTGCTTCCTTCTACAAACTAACTTTACCTAAACTAATTAATGGTGTATACTAAGGATGTATCTGTGTTCCAGCCAGAGGGATTAAGGTGTACTGTGCATCTGCATTCCATCCTGATCACATAGACCTAGGTCTTTGGATGTGAATCCTTGCCAGAGCAACCATGTTTCTGGATTAAAATTCCTCTACATACTGTAATGTTAATTTTCAAATAGTCTGATGACAGAACGAATAGGAACAGTTTGTGGGTTAGTCAGAGTTGGATTAACTCTATCACTTACATTTGTGAAGGTTGAGATAGCAGGATCTTTATGAGAACCTCTTCTGAAATTCATGTAAAGCATATCAGGTTAGTATAAGTAAGAGATTATTATTTTTCTATGAATGAGAGGTATACCAAGAGCCTAAATGGAAGTAAAGCATCATACCCCAAAAGGATTTAAGCCAGTGTAAAGTATTGAAAAGATATGCTCCTATGAGATGCACAAAAGCTATTGTAGCCTACTCAAGAAATCTGTGATTAGAAATGGTAACCCAGAATCTTAGGTGAAAAGTGTTAAGCTTAGCATTTACGAACAAACGATAACTCCAAAAAGTGAAGTTTATAATTTAGAATTAGTGAAGAAAAGTTAAATGGAGTATAATTTGGAAACTTAAGAAAATGGCACAATTTCTGTGTATCAAGATCTTCAGCTACCAACTAGGAAAAGTTACAACTGCCCAGAACACTTGACATGAAGATTCATGTAGTATAGAAGAAAACTCAAGATTATCAGCTGATAAAACATCATTTTGTCAACAAATACAGTTTAAGCCTATTTCTAGTGCTAAGGAGTTGGTTTAGCAGTTTAGAGTACTTTTTCTTCTTGAAGAAGACCCAGGTTTGATTCCTAGAACCCACATGGTGGTTCAAAACCATCCATAACTCCAGTTCCAAGAGAGCCAATGTCATTTTCTGACCTCTTTAGGCAATAGACACACACATGTTGCAATACATGTGTGCAGGTAAAACACTCATATGTATAAAATAAATCTAAAAAATTAAAATATATAAACCTATTTCTAGCAATATGTATAATCCTATAATTACAAAAGTGTCTCACCACACATGCAAAAAAGATGTTGGCAATGGCTTCCAGGAAAATACTACAGGCAGAAAACAACACTGAGAGGTTCTCCAGCTCCTTGTACTTTTCTTTCCTATTTTGTTTTGCTCTTTGTACTTGCCTTTCTGCATAGGTTTTTTGTCTGTTTTTTCCCATTGCTTCCTAAGAGACAATGGTCCCAAATAAAGTTAGTAGTCAATGAATTTCTCGGATGGCTGAGTATGCTTCCCCAAGTTCATAAAGAAGATTATTCTGTTGGAGCGAAAATATTAATTCCAAAGAATTCAGACTACTAAAGACTGACCAATGGAATGTGTTGGGTTTGAGTATTATTTGAGAGATGTGTAAGTCACCTTAACTTTACATCCCCAACTTCACATACTTGTCAGAACTTCTACTTCATATACATCTCAGAGCTTCTCAGATTGAAGTATTCACAGGAGGGTAACCCCATAGGAAGACCAGCAGTGTCAACCAACCAGACCTCTGAGATCTCTCAGCAACTAAACCACCAATCAGGCTGCATACACAGGCTGCTCCAAGGTCCTCAACACATATACAGCAGAGGACTGCCTGGTCTGGCCTCAATGAGAGAAGACATGCCTAACCCTCAAGAGACTTGAGGTACCAGGGGTGGGGTAAGGGTGGGGGAGTGGGGACATCCTCTTGGAGACAAGGAGGAAGAGATATAGGATGAGGAATTGTGGGAGAGAGGACCAGGAAGGGGCTAATGACTGGACCATAAAAAAATAAAAGTAATAAAAGAAAGGAAGAAAGGAAGAAAGAAAGAAAGAAAGAAAGGAAGAAAGAAAGGAAGGAAAGAAGGAAGGAAGGAAGGAAGGAAACTGAACAATACACTGACAGTACGGTGGATATTCTCTACAATACACTCCTTCTGTCTTCCATGTTTCATTCCAAAATAGAACGGATTACTTTTTAAAAAGCAAGAGCTTTGTGGTCATCTGTTCCAAGCTATGTAAGAAGGCTTTATAATGACTGGCTATTTGTTTAATTCTGTACTGATTGAAGGTGATATTTGTTTTTAAAAATTGGCTAGAGCAGCCAGTCTGAACAATTGCTAATTCTTTTCAAGGTCTCATTAAACTGCTATGGCTCCTGCTAGAAATGTGTACAAAGATTCAGGGAAGAAAGATCAAATGTAACATCTCGGTTAAATAGGAAACTAGATTTCCACCAATGGTGAATTTTTAAAGCAACCCTTCCCTGTAGGTTCTTTTTTTTTTTTTTTTTTTTTTTTTTTACTGAAATGAATGAAATATTAATGCTCACAAAAATATGTGGATTGTGACAGTAAACAACCCATTTTGTGGTGTGTGTGTGTGTCCATGTATGGTGCTTGATTATATGAGTTTATTGATTGATTTGAATGAAAGGGAATTAATTTCCCAATAAATTGGGAAAATTTTGTTTTCCCAATTAAATATGTGAGAGCATAATCACTTTCACATCACCATAGTGGGGCTTAATGCCTCAGTGAATCACCTTCATAAAGTTAATTCCATTCTTGGCAATAATAGAGGAATAAAGGGCTCAACTGATACTCAAGACACCTGTGGTTATGTACTGAAACATACTTCTTTGTAAAGCAGTGAACTAATACTGAAAATTATAGGACTACCTTATAAAAATATTTAAATGTATACTACATTATAGAGTATAAGCTATATTTATATCATTTGCATAAATGATTCTATATACAAAGCAATAATGAAAAGTTGGATTAGACTTTCCCAAATTGACACACTTGCAGCTAGCCTGATAGAATAAATGAGTACCTATTTAATGTGCATCAACTAGAGGAAATAATGGCTACCTGGCAAGGCAGTCATAAATATTGAATGAGAATAACAAATATGAAATACATAGTAAGACAATCAGCTGACAATAGAAATATTAATGGCCATTCTCTTGTCCTCATCAGTAGTTCACATCAGTCCTGACATCTGACATCTTAAATGATAGCTCACCAATTCAGTACATGCATACAGTACAAGGCAAATTCACACCTTCTATAAGAAATTAGCCAGCACTCGATAATTCATTTCCATTGCCACTCTATGATTTTCATCACAGTGGGTTGAGACAGAGCTGTCCTTTCAAATCCCCTTACAATGTTTCACATTTTTACCCAGATGTCATATTCTTCCCTTGTTCAATGAACCCTTATTCTCAGCTGGCTACTATTATTTCTGGCAAAATATCACTAGATAATGAATTCTGCTATTTTACTCCTGAAGGCATTGCATTTCTTAGAAGACTTTTGAAGGGATGAAAGTCACCTGAGAGCCAACTAGATCCATTTCTAAGAATTTAAGAAATATAATTTAAGTTTTCTATACATCCATTTTCATCCTATAGTCAAAATAGGGAATGAGATACTAGGAGGCCAGAGGATTAAGAAAAATTCATATAGTAGTCTCTGATTTTATTTGTAAGAGTTTGTTTTCATCATCAAGTAAGAGCCATTCTGCTTTTGTATATAGAAGAATATTACATTTTAATAGGTTCCATTTTGAGCTACCTATCAACTATCTCTTCGACTCTAGCCAGAACATATAAGTGTACATGTATTAATACAATTAGGTAAAAATAAGTCAAACCATAGTCTTTCCAAACAGTACAAATGCTAGTTTAGGTTAGATATGGCTCAAGAGTTCCAGTCATGACTCTAAATAGAAAGGAAATGAAGGAAGATTACTTAAATTACAATCACTGAGACATGCATGTACTAATGCTTTACTATGTGAAAGGAGTTTTGACTAGTCCAGCCATACTGACAACTGTTTCACATATCCCACCCACTAGCTTGTCAAGAGAATGTACATAGAAAAAGTATAATGCTTGATATTGATGCCTTAGCAGGGTTTCATTGATAGGGACCAAAGTATTATTTTAAACATTAAGTGACATACCTGTCTTCAAAGGTTGTATTTCAAATATTTTTAGTAACTGTCCCACCTTTTCCTAATTACAATTCTTTTGCTTCCAAATAATGGGATTTCATTCTTAGCAACACTTTGGTAACTATGTTAGCACATTTTCCATCCTGTTTCACAGTAAGAATTCAATCTTTACCCCATAATCAAATCCTCTAAAGTGTGACATATTTCCAGTAGGCAATGGTTCCCAAAGTGAGTTCTTCAGAAACTTAGGTTTCTATAAGAGCAGCCCACAAGTGGTTGCTGCTCACTTATCTTACCTCTACTTTAATTAAAATGGGTTAATTATATGTATTTTATAAATTCTAATTTGAAGGAAGATAAAAGAATACATGACACGACACAGTTAACCCGAACTAAACAACTATTCTTTTGAACTTCAATCTGTCATTACCTAACCATTGGTTAATATTAATAAAGCCCACCAACCACTATTCTAGTTTCAGTTATGCTGCTATGATAAAATATACTAAAAATAAACAGCTTGGGGAAAAGGATGTATTTGACTTACAGTTCCATGTCACATTACATTATTTTAAGATAGCAAGGCAGGAACTTAAACAGCTAGTTGCATCACAACCATTGTCAATATTAGAGAAAAATAAGTATGCAGATCCTTGTCTGCTTGCTTGTTCTCTTCACTCTTATACAACTCACAGTACAGCCTAAGGAATGGTGTAACCATTATATAATTCACTGTGCTCTTCCCCCAGTCTAGAGTAGGATAAACAAACCCAGGATGGTTTCACAACCTGGCTAGAGCCAGTCTGGCCTCTCTGCATTTGCAGCTTCCTACAGGAACCTTTAGGAATCGACTGCCTGCTGAGCTTGTTGAAACAAAGAATTGGGTCTTTGGGCTTTCCCTTTAAAAGGAATACAGAACAATAAAATTCAAGCCTTGATCAAAAATTTTGTCTTGGCTTCATTCTTCTCTTGTACCCTATCCCTTTTTCATTTCCAGCCCCCCTTTCAGGTAGACCCGGTTCATCCATGGCTGCTGGACAGCTACAATTCACATCACAACCTAGGGAAGAGTGACCTGGGTTTTGTGATGGGTTGAAAGAGAACGGCCTTTATTTCCTCATATATTAGAACAGTTGGCCCCCAGATGGTCGTTCTGTTTGCAAAGTATTAAGAACTGTGGGTTTGTTGGACGAGGTGTGTCACGTTGGGGTTCCAAAAGCCCACAACACTCCTAGTATCCCCCGTCTCTGCCTCATGATTGTAGTTCAAACTGTAAGCTCTCAGCTACTGTTCCAATCCCATGCCTGCCTGACTGCTGTCATGCCATCACCATAGTTGCCATTGGTTTAGTTGGTTTGCATCAACCATATCTATGTGAAGTATGATGTCTGACAGAAACAAAGGAAGGAGGGACTTGAACAATATAGTTATAGTTATGATGTTTGCTGGACTTAATGGAATGGTCAAGATTCTTTCTTAAACAATTGGATGTAAGTGATTTATAATACAAGATACAATTTGGAAAATTTATTAGTCGTCTTGGGCTCCAATATCAAACTACAATAGCCAAATGACTTAAAAGCACACATTTAAGACCAGTGAGATGGGTCAATGAGTAAAGTTACTTACCACCAAACCTAAGGACCTGAGTTTGATTCTTGAGACCCACAGGGTATAGGAAAGAACCAACTGCCAAAGGTTGTCTTCTGACTTCTACATGCATATATTGGCAAGTGAGTGTACACACACACACACACACACACATACACACACTGCAATTAAAAAATTTTGAAAATCAGACATTACTTTGTCATAATACTGCAGTTCATAAGTCTAAGGTCAAGGGCCTCATTTCTTGAGTTTTATTTATTTATATTTTTTAAAGTGTGTGTGTGTGTTTGTGTGTTTGTGTGTGTGTGTGTGTGCGCGTGCGTGCACACGTGTGCATATGAAGCTTATTTTTCTTGTTAGGGCACTAGTTTTACAACCTCACTTAATCCTTCTTATTTCCCAAACATTCTATCTCCAAATAGCATCACACTGAATGTTGGAACTTTTAACATATCAGTTTGGGGAGGCTAAAATTCAGTCTATAAGAAAGACTAATAATGCCTTACTATGTGTTTGGCATCAAATTTAGCATCTCCCTATAATTTTTTTTGATTATTTCAGTACAATTTGCTGCCAATTTCCCTCTTAACTCAAGTTTACCTATTCAATAAACTATTTAGATGTTCAAAATATCAACACAGTTTAGTCCATCCATGTAGGATGATAAAGAGAAGCACTCTCAGGGCTCTACTATTTTAAAGACAAGCCATCAGAAATTGTCATTATACTAACCATTTTTCCACAGTCTGCCCTAAATTTTCAACATCAGCGATATCCCTTCGATTCTGGAAAAGACAAAAAGAAATAAAACGGACAAAGAAAAAAAATTTTAATCAGAAAGTCATTATTTCTTAGAATATATTATACCAAGAAGAAAAGGGGTTACCTATTTTTTCTGGCTTTTTTAAAACTGCGTATTTACTTTATTTACATTTCAACTGTTTTCCTCTTTCCAGGTCTCCCCTTCAGAAACCCCCTATCCTGTGCCCCCTCCCCCTGTCTCTATGAAGGTGCTCGCCCACTCACCCACCCACTCCTGTCTTCCCTCCCTAGCATTCCCCTACACTGGGGCATCTAACACACTCAGTTCCAAGGGCAGCTCTACCCACTGATGTCCAACAAGGCCCTCCCTTGTCTCATATGCAGCCAGAACCAAGGGACCCTCCATGTATATTCTTTGGTTGGTAGTCCAGTCTTCTGGAACTCTGGGGTGTTGGGCCAGTTGACACTGTTGCTCCCTCCATGGGTAGCAAACTTCCTCAGTTCCTTCAGTCCCTTCTCCAACTTCTCCATCCAGGACACCATGCTCAGTCCAATGGTTGACTGCCAATATCTGCTCTGTATTTTTTCAGCTCTGCCCGACCATCTCTGGACACAGCTTATCATGCTTCCATCAGCAAGCACTGATGGCATATAGCCATCAGGTTTGGTGGCTATATGTGGGATAGATCCCTAGGTGGGGCAGTCTACAGACGGCCTTTCCTTCAGTATTTGCTCTACTCTTTGTCTCCATATTTCCTCCTGTGAGTATTTTGTTCACCATTCTAAGTAACATTGAAGCATCCACATTTTGGTCTTCCTTCTTCTTAGGCTTCATATGGTCTGTGAATTGAATCTTGGTTATTCTGAACTTTTGGGCTAATATCAACTTCTCAGTGAGTATATAACATGTTTGGTCTTTTGTGACTGAGTTACCTCACTCAGGATGATATTTTCAAGTTCCATCCATTTGCCTGTGAATTTCATGAAGTCATTTTTAATAGCTGAGTATTATTCCATTGTGTAAATGTATCACATTTTCTGTATCCATTCCTCTGTTGAGGGACATCTGGGTCGTCCCCAGCTGCTAGCTATTATAAATATGGCTGCTATGAACATCATGGAGCATGTGTCTTTATTACATATTGGAGCATCTTCTGGGTATATGCCCAGGAGTGGAATAGCTGGGTCCTCAGGTAGTATTATGTCCAATTTTCTGAGGATTCTCCAAACTGATGTCCAGAGTAGTTGTACCAGCTTGCAATCCCACCAGCAATGGAGGAGTGTTCCTCTTTCTCCACATCCTCGCCAACATCTTCTGTCACCTGAGTTTTTGATCTTAGCCATTCTGACTGGTGTGAGGTGGAATCTCAGTGTTGTTTTGATTTGCACTTTCCTGATGACTAAGGATGTTGAACATTTCTTTAGGTGCTTTGCAGCCATTCGAATTTCCTCAGTTGGGAATTTTCTGTTTAGCTCTCTTCCCCATTTTTTAAAATAGGATTATTTGGTTCTCTAGAGTCTAACTTCTTGAATTCGTTGTATATATTGAATATTAGCTCTTAATATGATGTAGGATTGGTAAAGATCTTATCCTTATCTGTTGGTTGCCAGTTTGTCCTATTAACATTGTCTTTTGCCTTACAGACTCTTGATCTCAGAGCACAAGCCATTGGTCTTCTGTTCAAGAACTTATCCCCTGTGCCCATGTGTTCAAGAATTTCCCCACTTTCTCTTCTATTAGATTCAGTATCTGGTTTTATGTGCAGGTCCTTGATCCACTTGGACTTGAGCTTTGTACAGGGAGATAGGAATGGATCAATTTGTAATCTTCTACATGTAGACCGCCAGTTGAACCAGCACCATTTGTTGAAGATGCTGTCTTTTTTCCACTGTATGGTTTTAGCACATTTGTCAAAGAACAAGTGACCATAAGTGTGTGGGTTCACTTCTGGGTCTTCAATTCTATTCCATTGATCTACCTGCCTGTCACTGTACCAATACCATGTAGTTTTTATTACTATTGCTCTAAAGTAGAGCTTTATGTGAGGAATGGTGATTCCTGAGAAGTTCTTTTATTGTTGAGAATAGTTTTTGCTATACTGACCTTGTTATTCTAAATGAATTTGAGAATTGCTTTTTCTAAGTCTATGAAGAATTGAGTTGTAATTTTGATGAGGATTACACTGAATCTCTAGATTGCTTTCAGCAGGATGGCCATTTTTACTATATTAACCATGGCAATCTATTAGCATGGGAGATCTTTCCATCTTCTGAGGTCTTCTTCAATTTCTTTCTTCAGAGACTTGAAGTTCTTATCATACATATCTTTCAATTGTTTGGTTAGAGTCACAGCAAGATACTTTATATTGTTTGTGACAATTGTGAAGGGTGTCACTTACCTAATTTCTTTCTCAGCCTGTTTATCCTTTGAGTATAGGAAGGCTACTGATTTGTTTGAGTTAATTTTAAATCCAAGTGCTTTGCTGAAGTTGTTTATCAGGCATAGGAGTCCTCTGGTGGAGTTTTTGGGATCACTTAAGTATACTATCATATCATCTGCAAATAGTGATATTTTGATTTCTTACTTTCCAATCTGTATCCCTTTGATCTCATTTTGTTGTCTAATTGCTCTAGGAAGAGTTTTAAGTTCTATATTGAATAGACAGGGAGAGAGAGGGAAGCCTTGTCTAGGCTTTAGTGGATTTTAGTGGGATTGCTCCAAGTTTCTCTCCATTTAGTTTGATATTGGATGCTGGTTTTCTATATATTGTTTTTACTATGTTTATATATGGGCCTTGAATTCTTGATCTTTCCAAGACCTTTAACAAGAGGAGATGTTGAATTATGTCAAATGCTTTTTCATGATCCAAAGAAATGATCATGTGGTTTTTTTATTTTATTTGAGTTTGTTTATGTAGTGGATTGCATTAATGGATTTAGGGTTTATAGGAGTGTTTAGATGGCTTATCTGATCCTGACTTAAAATTGGTACTTAGTATCTGTCTCGAAAATTGTCCATTCCATCCAGACTTTCTGATTTTATTGAGTATAGTCTTTTGTAGTAGGATCTCTTGATTTTTTTGATTTACCACAGTTTCTGTTGTTATATCTCCCTTTTCATGTCTGATTTTGTTAATTTGGATACTGTCTCTGTGCCCTCTGGTTAATCTGGCTAAGGGTTTATCTATCTCGCTGATATTCTCAAAGAACCAGCTCCTGGTTTTCTTGATTCTTTGTTTAGTTCTTTTTGTTTCTACTTGGTTGATTTCAGTCCTAAGTTTGATTATTACCTGCTGTCTACTCCTCTTGGTTGAATTAGCATGTTTTTGTTCCAAAGCTTCCAGATGTGCTATGAGCTACTAGTATACGCTCTCTCCAGTTTCTTTTTGGAGGCATTCAGAGCTATGAGTTTTTCTCTTAACACTGCTTTAATTGTGTCCCATAAGTTTGGGTCTGCTACACCTTCATTTTCATTAAATTCTACAAAGTTGTTAATTTCTTTCTTTCTTTCTTCCTTGACCAAGTTATCATTCATTAGAGCATTTGTTCAGTTTCCATGTATATGTGGGATTTGTGTTGTTTTTGTTGCTATTGAAGACCAACCTTAATCTTAGTGATTTGACAGGAGGCATGGAGTTATTTCAATCTTCTTATATCTGTTGATGTCTGTTTTGTGACAGATTATATGGTCAGTTTTGGAGAAGGTACCATGAGATACTGAGGAGAAGGCATATTCTTTTGATTTAGGATGAAATGTTCTACAGATATCTGTTAAACCCATTTGGTCCATATCTTTTGTTAGTTTCATTGTGTCTCTGTTTACTTGTGTTACCATGATCTGTCAGTCCATTGACGATAGTGGAGTGTTGAAGTCTCTGATTATTATTGTGTGAGGTGTAATGTGTGCTTTGAGCTTTAGTAAAGTTTCTTTTATGAATGTGGGTACCCTTGCATTTGGAGGATAGATGTTCAGAATTGAGAGTTCTTCTTGGTAAATTTTTCCTTTGATGAGTATGAAGTTTCCTTCCTTATCTTTTTTGATTACTTTTGTTTGACAGCCAATTTTATCTGACATTAGAATGGCTACTCCAGCTTGTTGTTTGGGGCCAGCTGCTTGGAAAATTGTTTTCCAGCCCTTTACTCTGACGTAGTGTTTTTCTTTGACACTGAGGTGCATTTCCTGTATGCAGCAAAATGATAGGTCCTGTTTCTGTATCCAATCTGTTAGTCTATGTCTTTTTATTGGGGAATTGAGTCCATTGATGTTAAGAGATATTAAGGAATAGTGATTGTTGCTTCCTGTTATGTTTTGGTGTTATTTTTATGTTTGTGTGGCTATCTTCTTTTGAGATTTTTGGAAAAAGATTACTTTGTTGTTTTTTATAGGGCATAGCTTCCCTCCTTGTATTGGCATTTTCCATTTATTATCCTTTGTACTGCTTGATTTGTGCAAAGTTATTGGGTAAATTGGATTTGTCATGGAATATGTTGGTTTCACCGTCTATGTTAATTGAGAGTTTTGCTGGATATAGTAGCCTGGGTTGGTATTTTTGTTCTCTTAGTATCTGTATGACATCTGCCCAGTATCTTCTAGCTTTAATCTTCTCTGGTGAGAAGTCTGGTGTAATTCTGACCGATCTGCCTTTATATGTTACTTGACCTTTTTCCCTTACTGCTTTTAATATTCTTTCTTTGGTTAATGCATTTGATGTTTTTGACTATCATTTGACAGGAGGAATTTCTTTTCTGGTCCAATCTATTTGGTGTTCTGTAGGCTTCTTGAATGTTTACATTCTTCTCTTTCTTTAAGTTAGGGAAGTTTTCTCCTGTAATTTTTTTGAAGATCTTTACTGGACCTTTAAGTTGGGAATCTTCACTCTCTTCTATTATCCTTAGGTTTAGTGTTCTCATTGTGTCCTAGATTTCTTGGATGTTTTGGGTTAGGAGCTTTCTGCATTTTGCATTTTCTTTGACTGTTTTGTCCATGTTTTCTTTGGGATCTTCCGCACCTGAGATTCTCTCTTCTATCTCTTGTATTCTGTTGGTGATGCTTACATCTATGACTCCTGATCTCTTTCCTAGGTTTTCTATCTCTAGGGTTGTCTCCTTTTGTGATTTCTTTATGGATTCTATTTCCATTTTTAGATGTTGGAAGGTTTTGTTCAATTCCTTCACTTGTTTGGTTGTGTTTTCCTGTATTTCGTTAAGGGATTTTTGTGTTTCCTGTTTAAGGGCTTTTATCAGTTTACCTGTGTTCTTTTGTATTTCTTTAATGGGGTTATTTATGTCCTTTCTAAGTCCTCTATCATCATCATTTGATGTTATATTAAATATGAGTCTGCTTTTCTGGTGTTTTGGGGTATCCAGGGCTCACTGTGGTCAAAGAACTGGGTTCTGATGATGCCAAGTATCCTTTGTTTCTGTTGCTTATGTTCCTGCCCTTGTATTTCACCATCTGGTTATCTCTGGTTTTAGCTAGTCTTGTTGTCTCTGACTGTGGTTTTTCTGTGGTTGCCAATTCTTTCAATTCCTGCTTCTACTATTAAAGGATTAACACATGAGCCCTCTGTTGATCTCCTTGTCAGTTTAAGAAAAGACAGACTTTCCTTGAGGACATGAGAAGCAAGTATGTGTTTCTAGGGTGATGAGATATATGGTGATAACAAATTCTCATGCAGCTGAACAGAACGAACCTGTGTGGCACACTACAACTCAATAGACCTTGGATTTGAGGGAATCTGAAAAAAAATCACTTTAGTCTTCCTTCTTCTTGAGCTTCATGTGGTTTATGAATTGTATCTTGAGTATTCCAAACTTTTGGGTTAATATCAACTTCTCAGTGAGTGCATACCATGTGTGTTCTTTTCTGATTGTGTTACCTCACTCAGGATGATATTTTCTTGTTCCATCCATTTGCCTAATACATTCATGAATTCATCATTTTTAATAGCTGAGTAGTACTCCATTGTGTAAATGTACTACATTTTCTGTATCCATTCCTCTGTTAAAGGACATCTGGGTTTTTTTCCAGCTTCTGACTATTATAAATAAGGTTGCTACAAACATAGGAGAGCCTCTGTCCTTGTTATATGTTGGAGAATCTTTTGGGTATATGTCCAGGAGTGGTACTTCAGTCCTTCTTAGAAAGAGGAACAAAATATTCACAGGAGCAAATATGGAGAAAAAGTGTAGAGCAGAGACTGAAGGAAAGACCATCTAGAAACTGCCTCACCTGGGGACCCATCCCATATACTGTCACCAAACCCAGACACTATTGTGGATGGTAAGAAATGCTTGCTGAAAGGAGCCTGATACAGTTATCTCCTGAGAGACTCTGCCAGAGTCTTACAAATACAGAGGCGGATGCTCACATCCAACCATTGGACTGATCATGCGGGTCCCCAATGTTGGAGTTAGAGAAAGGACTGAAGGAGCTGAAGAGGTTTCCAACCCCATAGGAAAAACAACAGTATCAACCAACCAGACCGCCTAGAGCTCCCAAGGATTAAGCCACCAACCAAGGAGGGACCCATAGCTCCAGCCTCATATGTAGCATAGGATGGCTTTGTCTGACATATGTGGGAGGAGAGGTTCTTGGTCCTATGAAGGCTCAATAGATGCCCCAGTATAAGATAATTCAAGGGTGTGGAGGTGTGAGTGGGTGGGTGGATGGAGGAACACCTCATAGAAGCAGGGGAAGGGAGGATATGATAGGGGGTTTCCAGGAGGGGGGAAACTGGTAAAGAGGATAACATTTGAAACACAAATAAATAAAATATCCAATAAAAAATAAAATAAATAAAATATAAACAAACAACAACAACAACCAAAAAAGAAAAAAAGAAAACCCCACAGGTATTTGATTCATAGAAAGGCAGCCAAAAACTCTGTCTTCCAGAATATATTGGAAACAGACACCATACTCAAACTAGCCCTGATCAACACTGTGCTGAATGTGCAATCTAGATGCTTTATAAAAAGCATAATGGAGCAATTCAGAACTGCAAATCCAAATGAACACTCAGGTCCAGTGGGGTTTCTCAAAGTCATGACCTACATAAGCAAAGGATTACTGTGCCTGACTTGTGCTCAATGGATGTTTCATAAATTAACTAGCTTGGGTTCACCAGACCTGCATTTGTGACTTAGATACTTCGTTACATTTCCCTTTACTCAAATAGCATCTGTCAATTAGCTTGACCAAGTGGTTTTCATTTTGCATATCTCAAAAGTAATGATAAATATGGGCATAAAGCAAATTACAAAAGTCAGGAGAAATTTTTAACAGTTAAGTAGAACTGTCATTGACATTGCTCCTTTGGATTTGCCTTTAAGGGATGATAAAGAGAAACAATAAAATGTTGTCTTTCAGTAACACCTCTGCATTACTTTTTTCCCTCTTACTTCTCTGGGACTATTTGTTATAAACACAATTTCAAAACACAGAGGGATACCAATCAGGAAACCCTCATTTCACCACCTTTACTAGCAAAAGACAGGAGTGGGGAAAAGAGAAAAAGGATCTGTCATTCACAGTTTCAAGCAGCTGGAAAACGTTTGGGACTCAAGGTGACCCAGAACAAAACAAGCCCACACAAGCCTTTCTTTATGATCCTTCTTGCTACTCTTCTTAAGCCAACAGACAAAACTTTGCATACCAATTCCCCAGCTGCTCACAGTGCCAAAGTAATTTCAGCACCAGAAGCCCACTCAGCCCTGGAGAATAAGAAGCAGCATATGCACTCAGGACTGTTTGATTAAAGCTCACATGCTGCATCTTAGAAAGTGTCTGCCCTTTATAAAGTTCAGAGTCCTTGGGCTATGTATGCCTTTGATTCGCTCCCTTCAAAAGCTTGACATTGCCTCTTCTTCTTCATCAAAGGCTACAAAAAGGGTGGGGAATTTTGAACCCATAGTATCATCTCCTCACCACAGATATTCAAGAGAAATTGAGAAATGACTTGTGCATACTTGGAATAGTTTAATAAAATGCACACTAAGCTTGGTTGTGGAGACATTCCTAAGCATACATAATAAAGTATAAGAAGGCTATTTTTCATATAATTGATGTGCCATTTGCAGTACAAATGACTAAACCAAAACTTCAAGTGGCAGACAAGTGTGATGTTTCAGTCATTATGTTTTTATGGTAATAGTCTTCCAACTTTAAGGGTTTAAATACACAGAAAAAATTGTATGGAATACATGAAGAGTTTCTACATACCCTTGTAACAATCTTCTACCACATTCCCCTAATGTCTTGCAGCAATATGACAAGTCTATTACATTCTACTAGCTATTATTGATCCTCCATTTTTATTCAAGTCTATACATTCTTTTTGCTGTACAGTTCTCCAGCACTCCTCTCTCATCTCTGGTATCCACCATTCATATTAATTCTCCTTCTCTACTCTCCAAGGATAGAGTCCATGGTGTGTGCACATTAGGCAAGAATTCTACTACCAACCCATATCCTCAGCCCTTTGATCCCATATCCATTAGTTCAACATTTTAAAGTCTACCTATGAACAAAATGATGCAGTATTTATATTTCTACATGTGACTTATTTCAAATAGCAAAATGCCTTTCAGATTGATTCATGCTATGACAAATGGCAGCATTTTCTTCTTTGTAAACATGGTTAATATTCCATTGTGTGTATAAACCATATTTTTCCTTATCATTTCATATGTTGATAGACATTTAGGCTGCCATTCATCAACAAAATGCAAATGAAACCTACAATAAGATTTCATTTCCCATTTGTTAGGATGACTATTATAAAAGTGAAAGTCAGGAGGTGGCATGCTGGGAGTGAAACTGCTGGTACAGGAAAGGACACAGAAGGATGGGAGAAAATAGAAGAGATGGTATTTAACCTTAAAAAAAGGGTAAAGAAAGACCCGTATGGAAACAATACAACCATTGTAATCATGACATGGTTTCCTATACTAGGCCTGCACAGGACAACTGTCAACAATCAGGGAGAGATGCCCATAAGGCCCTTACCCTTCACTATTGAACTATTGGCTACAGATAGTTTCTGATCATTGCCTGCAGTTGTGTACTCATTGCTGAATCTATGGTGTTCCAATGTATAGCTGCAAACCCATGTCCATATGTTAAACACAGTAGACCAATAAAACAACAACAACAACAACAAATAGAAATAAACATAAGAATTATTGGGGTCTCAAGTGCTGAAGCAGCCTCTAGTTTCCATAGCGCTTTGCAGGAAAGAATGCATTGAGTTGCCTAGACAACCATTCAGTGTTTCTACTAAGGCAGAACTTCTGTAAGGTATAACAAGAGCAGCTAATTCTTTCCACATGTTTGAGCATAGCAATGCTTATTTGTATTTATTTTTCTTATAACTAATGATTGACAATGATTCACTGTAAACACTAAGAACCAGAAAGGTAGCTCTTTGGCTAAGGAAAGGTCCTTGACATAAGAGTCTGAAAACCTTCAGGTTATCCTAACCCAAGTGTCCTGGTTGGGTATTGGTATGTATGTTTGTTTGCTAACTTGATATAGGATAGAGCTATCTGAGAATACAGAACCACAATTGAGAAAATGCCTCCATTAGAATGAACTATATGCAAGACTGTGGGACGTTTTCTTAATAGGTGATAGTCTGATGTGGGATGTCCCAGTCCATTGTGGATGGTACTACTCATGGGTACATAGTCCTGGGGTGTATAAGAAAGTGGGCTGAGCCATGTGGAGTTAAGTAGCACTCCTCTGTGGTCTATGTTTCAGTTCTTGCTTCCAACTTTCTGCCTTGAGTTCCTGACCTGATTTCCCTCAGTGAAAGAATATTATCTAAGATTTACAAGATGAAATAACCCTTTCCTCCACAAGCTACTTTTGGTCGCCCCCAACACATCACACACACACACACACACACACACACACACACACACACACATATATGCACACATACAATAATAATGATGATAATAATAATAATAATATAGGATTAAATTTACAGTTTGGTAAATATTTGAGATTGATATTTACCCCAGTTTCAACATTATACAATGTATATGTAGATCAAAATACCCTGAAGAACTTCATAGAAATGTCTAATTTTTTCATGACAGTTAAAATTATTTAAAAATTAAAAAATAAAAAAGCATAGTTCTTTGATGATATATAGAAAAGCAATCCATTTTTGTATATTAACTTTGTATGCTACAACTTTACAATAAGCACCATTTCCCAAAAAAGCTTTAAAATTTTCTGCATAGTTAGTCATGTCATCTTTGCACAAATGTAACTGTTTATTCTTCCCAAACATTAAACATTTTTCTATTTCTTGTATCAATGCATTGGCTAAGATATCCGATACAGTGTTGAAATACAGTGGTGAGAAGAGGCATCCTCGCCTTATTTCTTCTCCTGGTAAAAAAGCTTCCAATTTCTTATCATTGTGTATGACTTAACTATAGGGTTTTGTAAACCTTTATCAGCCTGATGAATTCCCTTTTTATTTCTAGTTTTCTAAACTTTTTAGCATGAATAAATGTTACATTTTGTCAAGTGAGTTTCTGAATCTATTAACATGCCAACATGTTTTTCTGTTGATGCAATAGATTATGCAAATAGTCAACAACAATTTCCACATCTCACACCACATAATAGTATAGCATTGATAAAATTACAGTACGCACTCGCATTTTCAACATGATTTCATGATAATAAATTATCATAAAAATAAAAACTCAGTGTGTGGTACCCTGTGCATAATATACACTACATATCCATGCAATGATATATGTACTTAGTCTATATTCTCTTAATTTTTTTTTAAATTTATGTGCATTTGTGTTTTGTCCACTCATGTCTGTGCAGCATGTGTGTATAGTGCCTTTGGAGGTCAGAGAGGACATCCAAACCCATGAAACTAGAGTAAGAGTGGTTGGTGGTAAGTACCATGTGGGTGGTGGGAATCCAACTCAGTTCCTCTACAAGAGCTACAAGTGCTTTGAACCACTGTATCATATCTCTAGCTCCTGTCATACATTCTTCTTATTCAAAATATGTATGTTCTATAGAGGAACTCCGAACACTGATTTAACAAATTCAAACATAGCTTTTAGGTGAACCAGAGAATAAGATTTCTGCAAGACTCTAGTCACATGTTCAACTAACACATACATAATCTTGTTTTGTATGGATTTTTATGAAAATGTACGATTTGATGTATCTTGTTGATTCATTAACATTGAACCCATGGCCAATAGCCCTAGAATGATTTCTCTTCCTAGTCAACCTGACTTGTTTTAGAATCACCTAATAGTCATACCACTGCATATGTCAGTGTTTCCAGGAAGTCTAATTGAGGAAGGAAGAACCACCTTGAATATGGGTGGCATCATCCCATAGACTTGGGTCACAGGGAGTATAGAAGAAAAAGAGAAAGCCAGCTGAACAGCAGCATTATCTTGTCTCTGCTTCCTTCTCTGTCCAGACTTAAGGGGTCCTAGCTGTATGATCCTGCTGTCATGAATTCTGCTGCATGCCTTTACCACACAATGGACATCATGAGACAAATTCATGCTTCCTCCCATAAGTTGAGATTTCCAAGCATTTTGTTACAGCAATATGAAAAGTAACCAATACAAATATATACATGCTGGAGGAGAGATGCTATGTATATTTTCCCCTCAGAGCATGTACAAAATATTTTTGTGCTTAGGAAAGCTAAATGACACGTTAAGCAGTGAATCATTGTGGAAAAAATACTAAAACTTCATTGATTTACCACTCAGCTGCAATGTTTGGGTTATCTACTCAAAGGTTTAAATGTTATGCTATTTTAGACATATCTGTAAATGGATGCAAGCATTTAAAGTATTTGAAAGTTTTTAAACAAATATTCGAAAGAAAATTTGTATATGTAAAATTCAGGAATAATGTGAATTAACTGACTGTATACACACATACATAAATTTTTGCATATATAACACGATTTAAAAGTGTAACAAAGTGTGAGGGGATACTACATCAAATTTAAAGTAATGTTTGTCATACATAATGCTAACTTGAATTTTTGAACTTTCTTTTATCTTTATCAATTTTTACATATAAATGTGTGTATTGAAATGTCCATAACAATGATACATTTATTAAGCTAAATTTTCAGTGAAGAATTCCTAACTCTGATACATCTATACACAGCCTTTAAACATGGTAGGCAAGAAAATTTGGATAATACAGACAATACCTGATATAAATTTGAATAAAAAGCTTTATAGCTATATATAACATGCATATTTTCCAATTCTATCAAATGCTCACGGGGTCTCTTTTTGGAGAATAGGATTATAGGTGATTATGGACCATTTTTTTATACATTTCTGCACTTTCAAAAATTTTCAAAATGAGGACCATATATCATCTTTTTGTTTTTCTTCTGAGATAAGGTTTTGCTATGTAGCCTAGGATGACATAAACCTTAGTAAATAAACCAGGCAGGTCTCAAACTCAGAAAGATCTACCTGCTTCTGCCTCACAAGTACTTGGATTAAAGGCATGCACCACCATGACCATCAACATTACTTTCTTTAAAATAAAAAAGAAGGGGCTGGGGAAACTGCTCAGTAAGTAAACATTTGCCATGAATGTCTGATGACCTGAGTTCGGGAACTCTGAATTGTTGTGTAGATCAGATGCCATCAGATCCCTGTGAGAATATGAAAGGTGGACTTAGAATAATCTCCAGAAGTTTAAGGGTCAGCTAGCCTGGTTTATACAGTAGTAAAGAAACCTTGTCTGTCTCAAACAAGGTAGACAAGTAAGGGCTGATAGCTGAAGTATGTCCTCTGATCTCCATATGTGTATGATGGCAAACATGCTCTAGCACCCTTTCCCACAGAAATAAACACACACACACACACACACACACACACACACACTGAAAAATAGAAATAATGTATTTAGTGTTCTTAGTGACTGATCAGAACCTTGGAGATTTAATCAATTGCTCTGGAACAAAGATTTCCAATTCTTTTCCATGTAAGATATACAACCTCAGGTCTATTCACTTCAAGTCTCTCTCTCTCTCTCTCTCTCTCTCTCTCTCTCTCTCTCTCTCTCCTTCTCTGCCTCCCTACTCCTCTCTTTTTCCAATATTTCTAAAAAGAATGAAGAAGACATTGATAATAATCTACAAATAAAATTATACTAAATAGTGCTACTAGGATACTACCAATATAAACATATTGATAAGAGATTAAATTGTTAGTTTTTAAAGTATTTATACATTTTATTTATTGAAGCACACTCTATGCTCTATATTTGAGTGTGCTGAAAAGCTTGTGTGTCCAACTATTCAATAACACACCATAACAATACAGCATAGCTCTAAGATAAGATATTATAAACTTTTATTAATGCTAAAAAACACATTGACTTCTTGAATGGATTTTATTCAATATCATATTTTTCCCATTAAGACTTTAGTTATGGTATTAAACCTTTCTTCCAATTTCCCATGCAGACTCAAAGAATAAAGATTAAAGATTTAGAAGCTTGGAAACTCTAGTTTCGAGTTTCTAGTCAGACAGCAAGAAGCAACTAGTCTGTAGAGATTAGCTTCTAAAGCAAGGAGGGCAGGAGTCATAAAGTTCAAGAGAAATATTAACATCTGAGAGTTCTGAAACCTAGGTTATATGAAGTGAAACAATAAGAACACGTCACTCAGGCATATACTACTGGCACCTGTTTGGTTTCCCATGACACCCCTTCAGAGTAGCTGCCAGTTTGTCTCTTACTTACAGTGTCACCTCCTACTAGTAGGAAGTATGATTATAAAACATGACTATTTTAATATAACACACCATATATTATCTTCCTCTTAATGAGAATCCTTCCTTTCAAAGCAATCACTGCTCAAAACCAGTTTGGGTCTACATTTTAGCAGCATCCTTCTGACATATGAGAAAAATCACCTGAACATTTTATTGCCATTCTATTTCGTTTTAATTTCAGTGTAGTGGCAAAACACCATTTTAAAATTGTTTTATTGCTTCATAGGCAAATCATCTATCTTCCTAAGAATTATGATTGGTCACCATTTAAGAAGGTCTTAAACAGCCAAACATAAAATTTTAGTGTTTATAGATTTTGGATTGCTTGAATGAGAACTATCCCCCATAGTCTTGGGCATTTGAACACTTGGTCCCCAGTTGATGCCGTTCTTTGGGGAGGTTTAAAAAGTGTGGCCTTGCTGGGGGAAGTTAGTCCCTGGAGGTGGATTTTGAGAGCTTAAGGCCTCTCCCTACTTGTAGTTATCTCTCTCTCTCTCTCTCTCTCTCTCTCTCTCTCTCTCTCTCTCTCTGCTTCAGGTTTGTGGTTCAAGATTTAAGCTCTCAGTAACCTGCTCCTGCCACCATTATATTTTCAGGATCTGGAGAGATGGCTCAGTGGTTAAGCGTACAGACTGCTCTTCCACAGATCATAACCACAGCCACATGGTTGATTCCTGGCAACCACATGGTGATTCACAGCCATCTGTAATGGGATCTGATGCTCTCTTCTGTCATGAAGGCATATATTCAAATACAGTACTCCTACACATAAATAAAATCTCTTCTAAAAAATGTAATATTCATATATATTCTATTTAAATGATATTTACTAAGTAAACTGTCATGGGCTAAAAGATGTTTATCATTTAAGTATTAAACAAAACAAGGTCACCACCATTACCAAGTTTTCTACCTGGTAGGAGAGATTCACAATAAACAATTAGATATATTTAAATACATGAGCAGTATTGATAGGTAAAGAAACATGCTATAATGGAAAACAGAAGGAATAAGGCAGCAGGTAGTATGAGGTAAGCTACTCTTTTTGATATAAGAATTAGTAGTGTGTAAGAAGATACTCCAATGAGACAAAATTCCAACTACAGGGGGGCATAACGTTCCTAATAGGGGAAGTAACACACTGAAGTCACAGAGGATGAATTATGCATCAATCACTTGAGGCCAGTTTGGTTTAAATGGAGCGAGGGAAAGAATAATTATTGAAACAGGGGCAACCAGAAAGCAAGTGGAACTCATATACTACGTAAAGGGCAATATTGTTTTATTGGTGGTGTTCAAACTGTGACAGACAATCATTGGTTCCTTTGAATAGGGAAATAATAAGACCCGATGAAAAAATTTAAAAGATAATTCTAAGTTCTAGGAGGGGGAAGAATAGACTGTAGATCACAAAGGATGTTAGTGATATGATCCAAACTCTTAAAAAACTGTGAGGGTGGAGTGATAGCTCAGAGGATGATTGCACTTACTACGCAAGCATCAGGATCTGATTTTGGAACCCAGCAACTCTAACCCCAGAGGTATGGACAGCAGAGATGGGAGGATCAATGGTGGTTGCTGGCTGCTGTTCTAACTCCAGTTTAGTAAGAAACCCTGTCACAAACAGGGGATGAATAGAACAAAATACACCACCTCCTCCTCTGGTCTCTCTCCACAAATGCTTTCATACACACACACACACACACACACACACACACACACACACATTCACATGCACTCATACACATATACACATGAGCACAATGAGATCATAATGGTTGCTGAAAACAGTAAGAAATGATTAGCTTTGATATAATTTAAAGGAACTTAAAATGTTAACAGCAAATATTTCTGAATTTTTGTGTTATAAATCATCTTCATTTTCTTCTTTACATGCCCCATTGGTTAAAAAAAAATTAACTTGAAATGATAGCAGAGTGCACAATCAATAACCCAGCCTTTAAAGCCAATGTCAAACATATAGTGCCAAAGATCTGCATCTGCTTGGATTTGAAGTTGCTGCTGCCAAAATCCCTTCTGAGAAGTGATGGGAATTGGATAATGGAACACATGTAGAAAGTCAGAGCATCAATGAACAACTTAGCAGTAATCATAGAAGGTAATCTTGGTTAGAGTGGGAAGTATTCCAAAGAGCCCGTCAGCATGCAAACAGCAGAGGCCAATGCTTCAGCACAGGGGAAGATTCAGTAGCAGGAAACATTGTCTAACAGAATTGTGTTCTACTGATTTAAAGCTGCATGAGATCCAAACAGGTAGGTGCTTACACAGAAAAACATGGCAGAAATCAATCTTCACAAAATCAACAGGAAGACTTACAGCCCTTTGTCTCTCTGGTCAAGCAGCAGATTCATTGGAATCAAGGCTCCCTTAATAGGAGATGATATAATTTGTTTATTGATAATCAAAAGTTCCTCTAATGATTTTATCCTTCAGTATTTGTATATTTTGTAGATATGTCTGCCTTATAGGGGTAGTTAACATTGAAATAAGAGTTCAAGGATGCTAAAGTGTTCATTCATTTCAAAGCTCCATTCAAATAGCATGCTTTCTCATCATCTTTTCTTAGCTTATCATAAAGCACAAGCTGTATGTGCACTTTTATTAGATTTTAGTCTGAAATTTTGACTTCAAGTTCCTTGTAAGTGAGAATCATGTTTTGCTTATCTTTTAACCCTCAGCATATATAATATTTGGTTCATGATAATATTCCACAGTTATGAAGGGATAAATAGATGTGTATTATTCAGCTTTCTGGTGCCAAAATGCCTGCGAAAATCAACATATAAGAGGATTTTTTTTTTAATTTTGGCTTGTTGAACTAAAGGGTTTCAGTTCATGGTCACTGAGCCATATCACCTCGAGCTTATGGAGAGGCACTGCTGAGTGATAGACAACATGGAAAGCAGCACAAGAAATCATCTCATTATGGAAAAGGGAAGCTAGTTGATTGATGATGGATGGATGGATGGATGGATGGAGAGATTGATTCTGGGGGGTCCCAATACCCTCTTCAGAATAACGCTCCTTATGAATTAACATCCTTTCACTAGACCACACCTGCCAAAGATCCCCCCAATAGTTCCATCAGCCATGTACTGTGTCTTCATTAAAGGTACATTTAGATGACATTTGAGACTAGAGAAACAGTTCAGTGGTGAAGAGTTCTTACTTCTCTTACAGATGAGCTGGGTTCAAGTCTCAGCGCCCACATGGTGGCTCACCGCTGTCTGTTCCATTAGTTTCAGTGGGATCTACTGGCCTTTTCAGACCTCCTTAGGCTCTTTCACGAATGGGGTGCACATACTTACAAGTGGACAAAAACATTCACAAACATAAAGTAAATAAAATTTAAAAGAACGGTTAAAGAGAAATCAATTGTAATAGAAGGAGCAAAGCTGATTCTAGAATAAAATCTACTAAGTGACATTATGAAGACATTAAATTTCAAATATATAAAGTTTACATGCCTTTTCATATTACCTGCCCACACATGATAAATTTCACCAGGGAAAATAACTTGTAAAAATGCCAGATAACCTAAATAGCTTTCTAACCTCTGACTATAATTTTATACATGTTGATTACAAACCAGTTTGAGCTATCCTTATATCCAATAGTTGTAGGGCTAACCTGTGATATCAGTGTCTTCTGGAGATGTGGAAATGTTCTGGCTTTCTGTTAGCACAATGCAATATTTCCTACCTATGAAAAGTGACTGAAAGTCATTGCAGTGTCATGGACACTAATATAAAATAACTCAGTGTTTAGCATTTTGATAAGATGTGTTTATTTGTTAGGGCAATCAGAGAACAAAATCCCAGACTCAGCTTTGTTAGTAAATGGCAACCTGACTCCCCACAGCTTATTTTGCTTTTCTGTGGTACCGTTTACTCATGTTTACTCATTTGTATAATGTACAGGTACATCCACTTACCCTGTGAAGGCATTTATATTTGCATAACAGCTATGAGGTCAGGGTCCCAGAATACAGCAACTTATAAACACTCCATGGACATTTTGACTATGAATTTAATTACATTTTGAATATATACTTTCATAGAAACTTTACATTTTTCTCCATAATACTAAAAGCTCAGATGTGATAAATTTAAGCAAAACTACGATATGTCTTTCACACACCATGTTGAAAAGGATGAAGGCAGAGAAAAGGTCCAAATATGATGAAATTCTCAGCACAAGCCTTTGTACTTGAAAAAGAACTTACATAAGGAATAGTGTTCTATCAAAATTTAGTAGCACATTTACAATAGATGAAAAATAGTTCCCTGGTCAAAGGTGAATTAAGAGAGAGAGAGACAGAGAGAGAGAGAGAGAGAGAGAGAGAGAGCGCTAAAATATATGGGATGAGGCTCTGCTTTGTGATTAAGATGAATGGAGCTTTTATACAATTCGACACTTCACTGGAAATATTTAGTTAACACTTGAGGACCCCAAGGCACCATATAGTTTACAGAAGTAATGTTTTAGTTAATTGTAGTCAGCATCCCCTCATAAGCCTCTAAATTATCCCTGCATACTTTCCCAGTTAGTCTATAGTATAAGAAGACTTTATAACCACTTTCTAAAAGTTTTATTTCCCCTACTTATCAATAATTTAAAGTAAATAACAATAACCTCAAACATTTTGATTAAAAGTAGTCAAAATGGGGCTGTAAAAAATGGTTCAATCAGTCAAATGCCTCCTGAGCATGCATAAGTACCTGAATTTGGATCTGAGGCACTCACATGAAAACCTAGACTTGGTGGTGTGCCTAATAACTTAGTGCTAGAGAGACAAAGGCAGGTAGACTCCTGTAGGCCACTGGCCAGCCAGCTCAGCCAAATAGTAAGCTCTGCGGATAGTGACAGACCTTGTCCCAGAAAGGAGACTTTAAAGAAGATATGAATATCAACCTCTGGCCATTACACACATAGTCACACATGCATGCATCTTCATATATATATACACATACATAGACATGCTAATATGTATAGCATCACACACAAACAGGAAATGCAAAGAATAATCACATTATTATCATAAGTATAACACAAACTATTTTTCATGTGCTATATACATTGTCAAAGGCACTTTAGGCACCTCCTTTTGTTTAATGTTCACAATGTTACTATCAAATAGCTATCATCATTACAACTTCATATATGAGGAAATGAGGTTCACAAAGGTGAAAAAAATTTATTCAAGGTATTTACTGCCCACGGGCAACAGGTCAATCACATAAATCTCAGGCGTACAACTTAAGTTCTTTGGCATTGTGTTACTGTTCCATTACATATTCATGACAGATAATCATCCTTTCAAAAAAATATTCATTGTTAAGCAGAGTGGTGATGAACCAAGACTTTGTGGGGGATCAGAGGCAAATGCTGTTTAAATGGAGGCTTATCTCCAGAACTCCCTCCCACCCAACCACCTTAGATAAACCTGCATCAATTGCTCATATGCATTAGTTTCTGTAGGCACTGAATAAATAAGCTCAACTGGTCACACACACACACACATACACACACACACATACTCACACACACACACACACACACAGAGGTGGGTTTTCTTCAGCTATGATTTTCATGAGATGACAAATATTTGCCTGCTTCTAAGTATCACACTGCACTGCCCTCCTGCCAAAAAGCACCTCAAGCATAGTATTAATGCAATGGAAGCTTTGGTAAATATTTTCTCTCTTGGAAAAAAAAAAGCTAGTAACATTATCTATGTAATTCCATAACACTAGTAAAACATGCACATGGACCTCAGTGTGTGTATCAGCTTTATAAACATTAGTAAGGTTGTGAGACTTGTCACAAAAACTTCTCTGAAGAATCTATTCTAAATGGTCATTTAAAGCTCTAATTTCATACAGAGGCTTAAGTATACATTTCCATTGATATATATGCAATCATTTGTCCTATGGGTCCAAGGAGATAGAATCTATGCTGGAATCACAGTAAACATTATAGTAATGGCAATGATAATTTCTACAGTTCTTGTATCCACAATATATGCCAGGCATCGTATGATGTGTTTTATAAGCATTGCATCCTTATGTGCTAATTTACTTTTTCTAGCTGTAGAAAAGTGTACTGACTAAAAGAAACCTGGAAATAAAGGGTTTACTTCATCTTATACTTCCAAGTCATAGTTCATTATCGAGGAAAGCCAGGGCAAGAATTCAAGCAGTATCAAGAACAGAAACAGCGAAGGAAAGCTGATTTCTGGTATACAGGTTTATTCTCTCTCTCTCTCTCTCTCTCTCTCTCTCTCTCTCTCTCTCTCTCTCACACACACACACACACACACACACACACACACGCACACACACTCCCAGGACTAACCAGGACTAAGCTACTAACATGGAGATCGTACAATTATGTATTATTATTCCTCTTTCTCAGAGGAAAAATATAGAACTTTAGACAATGAGGTACTATACCCAAGAATCTGGCTAGGAACCAAGGGGTCAGGATATAAAGCTCAGAGTCTTAACTACTGCAGACACTGTAACCACTGACAAAGTGGGTTGCACAGGGCCTTCTTTCAGGAATTGGCTGAATATTACATGCTTTGTAGAAGCTTCTTTTTGTATATAAAACACACCACAAGAACAAATATCTCTCCCCCAGTCCTTCCCTCTCTCTCCCTTCTTCTCTTTACTTGCCATTGTCCATGAGGTAGATCAGTTTGTCTAACTCATACACCCATGTTGATAATGTTCTGCCCAAGAGCATGGAAACATGGACTAAACCATTCAAAACCATGTATATCCCAAAATGGCAGTGAATCTTCTCATTCTTTAAGCTGTCTTTTCAGGCATTGTGTCACAGTGACAGGGAAAGAAACTTACTCTTGCCTATCTCCTTGCATGTTAATATTTGCTGTCCCTCGGCATCCTGTCCCAGTGGCCCAACTTTAGTGCTATGTTGCTACTAAAAGCACTCACCCCCCCTTGCCACCATTCTCCAAGTCCATCACTGTCAACCAACTACCATTTAAATGAGATTGTAAAACCTACTTAAATAAAACACACAATTTATCTCAAGCATGAAATTTGAAAAAGTCAGAGTGTGGCATTAGGAAATACCAATACGACTTTTCCTAGGGATTTAGCTCCATAGCAGAGCACTTGCTTAGCAAATACAGGGTTCAGTTTTCAGATTTCAGGGTTCAGGGTTCAGGGTGCAGTACTGGCGGTGGTGGAAGAGGAAGACAATGCATTTCTTCTCCCAGAAAATGCTGTGGATGGTTTGTGAGAAGAAAAATGCAATGAACAGAGGGAGGACCAAATCACAAGGCAGTTATCAGATTTAAATAGGAGACTATAAAACAATGATAAAATCAGCATTTTTAAATGAACAAACACTAAATCTTTTCTAAAATCTGTTCAACTCTTTCCATAAATGTGGTATCACCCTCCTATATTCTCTTCTTCAATCTCAACCACTGCTCTTGTCTTAATGCTGAGGTACTGCCTCACCCTACAGCCCACAGACAGCTATCTCCCTGACTCTTGTCCTGTCTAATTCCTTGCCAGAATTTGCTGATAACTCCACAGGACAAGCTCTTTCTGTGATAATCAAAGGGATGGAGAAAAGTGATTGAATTCACCATTCTCCAGCCCCACGTGGCATGCCAGCTGCAGTCTGTGCAGACCTATTACAGTAAAAGCTGTGTTATCTGGCAGTTACCCAACAGGAAAGAACTGGAAACCAGCATTTCTAAAATGCCCTAATACAAACCTCCAATCTAGTAGCTGAAATTGATGCCATTGAAATTCAACTACAGTGACACAACGCTACAAAAGGGGTCTGATCAAAATGCAAAGCTAAAACTTGTCTCTGATGACTTGAGCTAAGCAGCATAAAAGCCAGTAGGCAAAATAAAAGTCTATCCTCTCAACTTTATAAAGATTGAAGCAAAACAAAGCCCAAAGCCACAGAACAGTAAATGTATCTCCAAACTCTAAATTGGAAGAGAAACTTAAGAGGTAACTGCCAAACCTTCGAAAGAACTTCATCTTTAAATTAACATAGTTATAATGCAAGAATCCAGAAACCTGTATAATACATAATAAATGAAAAACTACATGGAATTCTTATAATTATAACTGTATAAATGGGTGTCTTGAAAGGAGGAGAAATAAGCGGGAAAGAAAATATGACATTAAGAGCCTTCTTGACTTTAGGATGCTGGCACTCAGACCATTCTTCATTTGTAAAATGTACGCAATGTCATTAATGTATTGCTTACTACTTAAAAAGTAAAGAGGTCAATATGCTCTACTGAGACTGAAGAATTCAAACTCATTATGCTTACAGAAGCAAATGATAGCAAATGCCATCTGATGTTGCTTCTAACATTAAGTCAATGGGATCCTGAGACAAAATCTACTGCATTCATATTTAAATGGTCACATATAAAATATTAGAAGCAAAAAAGTGTTTTTCAATTGCTTTGTGCCTGGGAAATTTAACTCAATTAAAAAAATATTTATGGGGCTTGAACTGTTCACTTCATTCTGTGAAATGGTAATGAAATATACAGGAATCTTGACTATTTGCCTGCAGACTACTCTGAAACCACCCACCTGAGAAATGTCCTGGCTGTTGCCTGCAGGTTCCCTTTACTTACATTTCCCCTCTGCTCCTCAAATCATGCTTATACCTGACATTGAATCCTCATTTGAAAGATGGTAGTCCTTTTGTAAATTCAAGTAGCAATGTGATTTAAAACAAAAATAATGGTGACTACAATGTACCTATTTATTAACCTTTAAGTCAGTGCTGAACACAACGGAAATAGAATTTTTCCTGACAGAGTTAGACCATCAAGCTTCAGTGCCTTTCATTTCCCTCTCCATTCAATACACGTAGTTCAGGTCATGACCCAGAGGTTAATGTTTGCCTGGGCTTATATATAATCACCACTTCTCATGGACATGACAAAGAAACTGAGAATATAGTCTACTTATGTTTTTTTTCTCACATGAAATATATGATTTGTTAGTATGCTTTGTTATTATAAAAATACTCTTGTTCACTGTATAAACTGATTTAGAACAATATTCAAAAAATATGAATGTATTTAAACATTGATGGTTAGTATCTGATATTAGTAAAAGGAAAAACCCTAAATTTTAGTCATTGGTAGTTCACTATTTGTCTCTGGCTTCAGTCATTGAATCTATTTTTCAAGATGCTGTTAGTTGCTCCTAGCAAAATACATGGAAATATATGAAGTGTAATCACTTCCAACCCTAATGTATGAATTGGTATGAAGACAGAGTGAACCTAGGTTTGAAAATAGCTCTCAATAGTCCCTCTAAATAAATTTTTAATATTTCTTTATTTAATATTTTTATGATTAGAGTGTTAGAATACAATTAACAATATGCCTCATGTGCAGAAGAATTTCATGAACAAGGTTCCAACTAGGTTGGGCATATACAACATTTATATATACAGTAATTATTCCAGATTGTCCTGATAGTAGTCTCCCTCTCTCTCTCTCTCTCTCTCTCTCTCTCTTTCTTTCTCTCTCTCTCTCTTTCTCTACACATACATATGTTGGGGTATGAATGTGTGTGTGTGTGTGTGTGTGTGTGTGCACGCACGCACGCGTGCATATGTATATTTGTATCAGGTGGAAAGTTGATACCAGGTGTAAACAGTTTTTTGTGAAACTGGGAACCTCCATAAATAAAGGGATCCCAGAAGCAGGCAATAGTTGAGGCAGCATTTGGGTGAATGCATTCTGGAGTTGTGAATGTATAAATAATTAAAGTCACTGTATATTTTATTTCCATTTCATAGAACAAAGTGTACAGTTAAGCTTCATAAGCATTTTTAATTGGTTTAAGTTTCTTAGGAACTTGGCAATTGAAATACTTCTTTGCTTCCAATATCTTAAGTGATACAGGTTTATTTGGAATACAATAGATTTAGTCCCTCAATACAGTTAGCTTAATGGTTTAGAAACAATTTCAGATATATGTCAAGTACATATATAACTCATATATATGTATTTATATTTTAATCACATAGAATGAAAGTCAACCTATTTTAAGTTTATGTTTTATATATATAATATAATTTCTCAAATACAAGTACATCTATCTCTCTCCTCCCTCTCTCACATACATATGCATAACAGGCACAAAGATAATAGCAAACACTACCATGGCAATAATTCTAACGAAACAAACAAACAAAAAAATGTTATATTTTTTCAAGGGCAGGTGATAATATAAACAGCTTCTGGGTAAGATACTCAACCCCATGTAAGAAACATGTACTGTATATTTAAAAATTGTTGCCACTATCATGTTAAACTAGAAGCTACTGTAAAGGTGCACGGAGCACATTTTTTTGTTGGTTTGTTTGTTGTATTGTTTTTCAAGACAGGGGTTCTCTGTATACCTCTGGCTGTCCTAGAACTTGCTCTGCAGATCAGGCTGGCCTCAAACTCACAGAGAACCACCTGGCTCTGCTTCTTAAGTTCTGGGATAAAAGGTGTGCATACCTACCAACCAGGCCCCTGTAGCACATCTTTAAGAAAAAGCACTTCTTCTGGTCTATGTCAGTCACAGCAATGATTGCAGAGCACCACATCACTCCCCAACCAGTCTTCTAAGAGGCAAGCTCTAACCCAACATACAGAGGTTAGAACACCCACCTCCTTACCCCAAGACCCCCACCTACAAGGACCCCCGAAAGCCTGGCAGCCATGGGCTCTGCACTGCCCAGTCAGAGCTCCATCTTCCAGTCCTCACTTAAACCAGCCACAGTCAGAAAACAACACAATGAGCCCCAACCCCAAAGCTCTGCCCACCTCCCAAAAGGCAGGCTCTAACTCTACACACACACACACACACACACACACACACTGAAGTAGAAAATAAAGACACCCTATCATACCCCACAGCTCTACCTGCCTTCCAGGAGGCCTGCTAAAACCCAAGATATAAAGCACCATCTGACTCCCAGAGGCCTATTCCATCTCAGAACACTCACACTAATCAACACCAGAGACAACTAGATGGTAAAAGGCAAGCACAAGAACATAAGCAACAGAATCCAATATAACATGGCACCATCAGAACCCATCAATCCTACTACAGCAAGCCCTGGATAACCTAACACTCCTGAAGAGCAAGACTGTAACCTTAAATTCCATCTCATGAAGCTATAAGCCGTTGAAAAGGAAATAAATAGTTCCCTTAAAGAAATATATGAAAATCCAATCAAACAGGTAGAATCCTTCAAAGAGGAAACAAAAAAATCCCTCAAAGAAGTACAAATACCCAAATAGTGCCAGGAGAAAGCTAGCCTCCCAGGAGTGTGGATAAGCCTGTGAGTGGAGGTAAGACCAGCACCTCTGCTCAGATGGACCCACCTGGAACCCTCAGGACACAGGGACCGAGGAGCAGCCTGGGACAGGAGCCTTCCGGTTTACACCTGTGGTCTGTGCCACACAGCTCCATACCCAAAGAGCACAGGGAAAGAGCAAGTCTCCCAGGAGTGTGGACAGACCTGTGAGCAGAGATAAGACCATCAACTCTGCTCAGAGGGATCCCTACAGGAACCCTCAGGACAAAGGGTCTGAGGAGCAGCTTGGGACAGGAGCCTTCTGACTTCCATCTGTGGCCGGGGAACTGAGTCTCTGCCACAAGATTCCATACCCAAATAGTGCCAGGACAAAGCTAGCCTAACAGGAATGTGGACAGACTTGTGAGTGAGGGTAAGACCAGCACCTCTGCTCAGAGAGACCGGCTTGGAACCCTCAGGATACAGGGACATAGGGGCAGCCTTCCAGTTTCCTTCTGTGGCTGGGGAGATGATCTTGTGCCACAGGGCTCGGTATCCAAATAGTAAAAGGGAAGAGCTCAACTCCTGTGAGTGCCTACACACCATCGAGCACAGGCAAGACCACAACATCTGTTCAAATTCCTCAATCAAGAGAGACCCTCACAAAACTATCAGGACACAAGAACCAAGGAACAGCTGTGGACAGGATCCTTCTGCTTTATGTCTGAACCCCAGAGTTGACCCTGTACCACAGCTCTCCAAAACCAAATTCCTCTCAAAAAGAGCTAGTCTCCAAGGAGTACTGACACAGAGGCTTGAAGGAGGGACAAGCCACAGTCATAGAGAGCAAGACCAGCTAACACCAGAGATAGCCAGATGGCGAAAGGCAAGGGCAAGAACATAAGGAACAAAAACCAAGGCTACTTGTCATCATCAGAACCCACCAGAGCGAGCCCTAGATACCCCAACACACAAGAAAAGCAAGAATCAGATTGGAAATCACATCTCCTGATGATGATAGAAGACTTTAAGATGGAAATAAATAACTCCGTTAAAGAAATACAAGAGAACACAGGTAAACAGCTAGAAGCCCTTAAAGAGGAAACACAAAAATCTCTTAATAATTACAGGAAAATAAAAACAAATAGGCAAAGGAAACGATCAAAACCATCCAGGATATAAAAATGGAAATAGAATCTATAAAGAAATCACAAAAGGAGACAACCTTAGAGATAGAAAACTTAGGAAAGAGATCAGGAGTCATAGATGCAAGCATCACCAACAGAATACAATAAATAGAAGAGAGAATCTCAGGTGCAGAAGATGCCATAGAAAACATTGACACAACAGTCAAAGAAAATGCAAAATGTAAAAAGCTCCTGAGATAAAACATCCAGGAAATCCAGGACATAATGAGAACACCAAACCTAAGGATAATAGGTATAGAACAGAGTGAACATTCCAAACTTAAAGGGCCAATAAAGATCTTCAACAAAATTATAGAAGAAAACTTCGATAACCTACAGAAAGAGATGCAGGTAAACATTCACGAAGCTTACAGAACTCAAAATAGATTGGACCAGAAAAGAAATTCCTCCCATCACATAATAGTCAAAACACCAAACAAAAATAACAAGGAAAGGATATTAAAAGCAGTAAGAGAAAAAGGTTAAGTAACATATGAAGGAAGACCTATCAGAATTACACAAGACTTCTTACCAGAGACTATGAAAGCTAGAAAATCCTGGGCAGATCTCATACAGACTCTAAGAGAACAAAACTAGCAGCTCAGGCTACTATACCCAGCAAAACTGTTAATTACCATAGATCGTGAAACCAAGATATTCTATGACAAAACCAAATTTACAAAATATCTTTCCTCAAACCCAGCCCTACAAAAAATAATAAAAAATGCCAAAACAAGGAGGTAAACTACAACCTAGAAAAAACAAGAAAGTAATCTTCTTTGAACAAACCCAAAAGAAGATAGCCACACAAACATAAAAATAACATCAAAAATAACAGGAAGCAACAATCATTATTCCTTAATATCTCTTAGCATCAATGGACTCAATTCCCCAATAAAAAGACATAGACTAACAAACTGGATACATAAACAGGACCAAGCATTTTGCTGCATGTAGGAAATGCACCTCAGTGTTAAACATAAACACTACTTCAGAATAAAGGGCTGGAAAACAATTTTCCAAACAGCTGGTCCCTAGCAACAAGCTGTTGTAGCCATTCTAATATCAGATAAAATCGACTTTCAATCAAAAGTCATCAAAAAAGATGAGGAAGGACACTTATACACATCAAAGGAAAAATCTACCACAAGAATTCCCAATTCTGAACATCTATCCTCCAAATGCAAGGGTACCCACATTCATAAAAGAAACTTTACTAAAGATAAAAACAAACACTGCACTTCACACAGTAAAAGTGGGAGTCTTCAAAACCCCCAAGTCATCAATGGACAGATCTTGGAAACAGAAACTAAACACAGACACAGTGAAACTAACAGAAGATATGGACCAAATTGATTGAACATATATCTGTAGAACATTTCATCCTAAATCAAAAGAATATACCTTCTTCTTAGCAACTCATGGTACCTTCTCCAAAACTGACCATATAATCAGCCACAAAACTAACCTCAACAGATATAAGAAGATTGAAATGATCCCATGCCTCCTATCAGATCACTACTGATTAAGGCTGGTCTTCAGTAGCAACAAAAACAACAGAAAGCCCATGTACACATGGAAGCTGAACAACACTCTAATAGAAGATAACTTGATCAAGGAGGAAATAAAGAAAGAAGTTAAAGACTTCCTAGAATTTAGTGAAAATGAAAGTAAAACATACCCAAACTTATGGGACAGCAGAACTAATAATAAACCTCAGGGCTGAAATCAACCAAGTAGAAAGAAAAAGAACTATACAGTTAATGAACAAAACCAGGAGCTGCTTCTTTGAGAAAATCAAGAAGATAGATAAATCCTTAGCCAGACTAACCAGAGGGCACAGAGACAGTATCCAAATTAACAAAATCAGAAATGAAAAGTGAGAAACAGAGGAAATTCAAAAATCATGAGATCTTACTACAAAAGCCTATATGCAACAAAATTGGAAAATCTGGATGAAATGAACAATTTTCTAGACAGATACCAACTACCAAAGTTATGTCAGGATCAGATAAACCATCTAAACACTCCTATAACTCCCAAAGAAATAGAAGCAGTAATTAAAAGTCTCCCAACCAAAAAAAGCCCAGGACCAGATGGGTTCAGTGCAGAATTCTATCAAACCTTCAAAGAAGACCTAATACCAATACTCTTCAAACTGTTCCACAAAATAGAAATAGAAAGAACACTACCCAACTCCTTGTATGTAGCCACAGTTACACTAATACCAACACCTCACAAAGACCCAACAAAGAAAGAAACCTTCAGACCAATTTCCTTTATGAGTATTGAGGCAAATGTACTCAATAAAATTCTCGATATCCAAATCCAAGAACAAATCAAAATGATCATTAACCACAATTAAGTAAGCTACATCCCAGGGATGTAGGGATGGTTCAATACCTGGAAATCCATCAGTGTAATCCACTACATAAACAAACTCAAAGAAAATAAACCACATGGTGATTGCATTAGATGCTGAAAAAGAATTTGACAGAATTTAATATCTCTTCATGATTAAAGTCTTGGAAAGTTCAGAAATACAAGGCCCATAACAAAACAGTAAAAGCAATATACAGCAAACCAGTAGCCAACATCAAACTAAATGGAGAGAAACTTGAAGCATTCCCACTAAAATCATGGACTAGGCAAGGCTGCCTTCTCTCTCCCTATCTATTCAATATAGTACTTGAAGTTCTAGCTAAAGCAATCAGACAACAAAAGGAGGTCAAAGGGATACGGACTGGAAAGGAAGAAATCAAAATATCACTATTTACAGATGATATGATCTTACACTTAAGTAACCCCAAAAACTCCACCAGAGAGCTGCTATAGCTGATAAACAACTTCACCAAAGTGGCCTGATATAAAATTAACTCAAACAAATCAGTAGCCTTCCTATACTCGAAGGATAAACAGGTTAAGAATGAAATTAGGGAAATGACACACTTCACAATAATTACAAACAAAATAAAATATCTTGGGGTGACTCTAACCAAGCAATTGAAAGATCTGTGTGACAAGAACTTCAAGTCTCTAAAGAAAGAAATCGAAGAAGACCTCAGAAGATGGAAAGATCTTCCATGCTCATGGAGTGGTAGGATTAATATAGTAAAAATGGCCATCCTGCTGAAAGCAATCTACAGATTCAATGCAATCCCCATCGAAATTCCAACTCAATTCTTCATAGACTTAGAAAGAGCAATTCACAAATTCATTTGGAATAACAAAAACCCAGGATGGCAAAAACTATTCTTAATAATAATAATAATAATAATAATAATAATAATAATAATAATAATAATATTAATTCTGGGGGGGTTAATAAAAACAAAATTTTTAAAAGCCAAAATAAATTAAAAAATAAAAATAAGTAAATAACCAGTAGAGAACAATACAATCAAATATGTAAGGAAATGAATAAAATGGTCTAAGACCTAAAAATGGAAATAGAAGCAATAAAGAAAACAGAAATGGAGGCAATCCTGGAGACGTAAAACCTAGGAAAGAGAACAGGAACTACAGATATAAGCATCATCAACAGAATACAAGAAATAGAGGAGAGAATCTCAAGCAAAGAAGATGCTGTTGAAGAAATTGATACCTTGTTCAAAGAAAATGCCGAGTGTAGAATGTTCCTAACCCAAAACATCCAGGAAATTTGGGACACTATGAAAAGACCAAACCTAAGAATATTAGGAGTATAAGAGAGTGAGGATTCCCAGTTCAAAAGGCCAGAAAATATCTTCAACAAAATCATAGAAGAAAACTTCCCTAGCCTAAAGAAAGAGATGGCTATAAGTATACAAGAAGCTTACAGAACACCAAATAGATTGGACCAGAAAAGAAAATCCTTCCGCTACATAATAATAAAACACTAAATATACAAAACACAGAAAGAATGTTGAAAGTTGCAAGGGGAAAAGGCCAAGTAACATATAAAGGCACACTTTTAATTACACTTGACTTCTCAAAAGAGACACTAAAAGCCAGAAGATCTTAGACTGGTGCCTTACAGATAGTAAGAGACCACAGATGTCAGACCAGACCACTATACCCAGCAAAACTCTCAATCACCATAGATGGAGGAACCAAGATATTCCATGACAAAACCAAATTTGAATAATATCTTTCTACTAATCCAGTCCTACAATGGACACTAGAAGCAAAACTCCAACATGAGGAGGGTAACTACACCCAAGAAAACAGGAAATTAATCATCTCACAACAAATCCAAAAGAAGAGAACCATTCACACACACCCAATAATACCTCCAACATAAAACAACAGGAATTAAGTCATTGTTCTTTAATGTCTCTCAACATCAAAGGGCTAGTTTCACCAATAAAAAGACTCAGGCTAACAAATTGGATATCCTGGATATCTCTAACCAGGCAAGTAATAGGTCTGTACAACAAGAACTTCAGGATCCTGAAGAAAGAAACTGAAGAAGATATCAGAAGATAGAAAGATTTTCCATGCTCATAGATTGGTAAGATTAATGTAGTGAAAACGGCCATCTTACCAAAAGCAAGCTACAGATTTGATACAATCCCCATTAAAATTCCAACACAATTTTTTTACAGACCTTAAAAAAATTTGCAACTTCATATGGAAAAAACAAAAACCCAGTATGGCCAAAACAATCCTGAACATCAAAAGAACCTCTGGAGTCATCACCATCAGACCTCAAGCAGAACTATAGCCCAATAATGACAAAAACTGCCAATATTGGTTCAGAAATTGGTTGATCAATGGAATAAAATGGAAGACCCAGAAGAAAAACCTCACATTCTAATGGACACTTGATTTTCAATAAAGAAGCTAAAACCATACAATGGAAAAAAGAAAGCATCTTCAACAAATGGTACTGGTCTAATTGGATGCCTGCATGTAGAAGAATACAAATAGATGAATATTTTTCAACCTGCACATAGCTCAAGTCCAAGTGGATAAAAGACTTCAACATAAAACGAGATAAATTAAACCTCATAGAAGAGATAGTAGGAAAGAAACTTTAGTGCATTGGTTCATGAGACAGTTTCCTGAACAGAACACCTAAGATCAACTATTAATAAATGGGACATCATGAAACTGAAAACCTTTTGTGAGGCAAAGGACACTGTTAACAGGACAAAATAGCAGCCTATATATTAGGAAAAGATTTTCACTAATACTACATATAACAGAGGGATAATATACAAAATATATAAAGAACTCAAGAAGTTAAACTGCAACAAACCAAATTACCCAATTAAAATATGAAGCACAAAACTAAACAGAGAATTCTCAACAGAGGAATCTCAAATGGCCAAGAAGCATTTAAAGAAATGTTCAATGTCCTTTAGACATAGAGAAGTGTAAGTCAAAACAACACTGACATTCCATCTTACACCCATTAGAATGACTAAGATCAAAAACTCAAGTGACAACACATGCTGGAGAGGATATGGAGAAAGAGGAAAACTCCTCCACTGCTGGTGGGAGTGGAAACTCGTACAACTACTCTGGAAATCAATATAATGGCTTCTAAGAACATTGGGAAGAATTCTACCTCAAAACCAAGCTATACTGCTCCTGGGTACATACCCAAAAGATGCTCCACTATACCACAAGGGCACATGTTCCATTTTGTTCATAGCAGCTTTATTCATAATAGCCAGAAACTGGAGACAAACCAGATGCCCCTCAACCAAAGAATGGATACAGAAAATGAGGTTTGTTTACACAATGGAATACTATTCAGCTATTAAAAATGAGGACATCATGAATTTTGCAGGCGAATGGAGAGAACTAGAAAATGTCATCCTGAGTGAGGTAACCGAGACCCAAAAGGACATGTATTGTATGTAGTCACTGATAAGTGGATATTAGCAATAAAGTACAGAATACTCATGATATACCCCACAGACCCAAATAAGTTAAACAAGAAGGAAGTCCCAAGCAAGGATGCTTGGATCACACTTAAAAGGGGAAACAAAATAGTCATAGGAGGCAGATGGAGGGAGGGAAATTGGAGGGGGAGGGTGAAAAGGGACTGGGAAGCAGGGTTTGGTGTAGGGAGAGACAGAAGAGAGGCCCAGTGGGTCAGGAGAATGAATGGAAATTTTCACTGGCCTATGCTGGTGGTGAATTTCTAGGAAATCCCAGAGACTCAGATTAGGGGAGGCTCCAAGGAGTCAGTGCAGGTTACCTTAACTGAGATGCCTAACAGAAGGGACATGGAACCTGTAGAGGCCACCTCCTGTAGACAGGAGGGTCCACAGTAAACTTTCAAAGCATTTTCATTATGTTGAGTACCAGTAAAAATTTCAATAACTTTAAAAATATTGTGTGTGTGTGTGCGTGTGTATGTGTGTGTGTGTGTGTGTGTGTGTGTGTGTGTGTGTGTGTGTGTAGGCAAAGGGAACAGTGTCTATGAGCTAATTTGTCCTATGAGCTAATATGACTTTATAACCCTTAATCAAACTTTGTTTAGCATTATAAAATTAGAAAGCAGAATGAAGTGTGTGTGTGTGTGTGTGTGTGTGTGTGTTTATAAAAACTAATCCCCATTGTGAAAAAGTAAGGTTATTATAGTTATATATTATAGTTATATATTGTATATATTTTATAGTTTTTTTCTTACATATTATCATGTAATGTGTAGCATAAGCCATTAAAATACATTCTTCTAATATTTCAGACTTTCCCATCACCAGCGTATCTGCATGGCCCTTTAGGTATTAGTGGTGACTAATACTAATACTAGTACTAATATTAATACTGATACTAATACTCTCCTCTTTCTATCCCAAATGCTGCTGCCCTTCTTGGTGGTTACTCCCTCACCAAGTCCCTTCCCCCTCCCCTTATCCTCTGAGAGGATGGGATACCACTGGGTATGCCCCCACCCTGGAACCTCAAGTCTCTGCCAGATTAGGCACATCATCTTTTACTGAGGCCAGACAGGGCAGCCATCAATACTGAGCTGCCTATCTGCTACATATTTTCATTGGTTTTCCTATGCAGTTCACATGTACTTTTGGGCTTTTGATTTTTCCTCCAACTGTACCATAAATGGCCCTGAACTCCCTCTAATGTTTTTTTTGTGGGTACCTTCATCTATTACTGTGTGCTGCTGGGTATAGCCACTCAGAGGACAGTCATGCTAGGCTCCAGTCTGCAAGTATAACAGAGTATCATTTATAATGTCAGGAATTGGTATTTGCCCATGGGATGGGTTTCGAGTTGAGCCAGTTATTTGTTGGCTTTTCCTTTAGTCTCTGCTCCACCTTTGCCGTTTTGTCCTATTTACAGTGTCCCTTGCCTTACAGAAGCCTTGTAATTTCATGAGATCCCATTTTTCAATTATTGATCTTAGAGCATAAGCCATTGGTGTTCTGTTCAGGACCTTTTCCCCTGTGCCAATATGTTTGAGACTTTTCCCCACTTTCTCTTCTATTAGACTCAGTGTATCTGGTTTTATGTGGAGGTTCTTGATCCACTTTGACTTGAGCTTTGTACAGGGAGATTGAAATGGATCAATTTGCATTCTTCTACATGTAGACTGCCAGTTGAACCAGCATCATGTGTTGAAAATGCTGTCTTTTTTCCAATGGATGGTTTTAGCTTCTTTGTCAAAGATCAAGTGACCATAAGTGTGTGGGTTTATTTCTGAATCTTCAATTCTATTCCATTGATCTACCTGCCTGTTGCTGTACCAATACAATGCAGTTTTTATCACTACTGCTCTGTAGTACAGTTTGAGGTCAGGGATGCTGATTCCCACAGAAGTTCTTTATTGTTGAGAATAGTTTTTGCTATCCTGGGTTTTTGTTATTCCATATGAATTTGAGGATTACTCTTTCTAAGTCAATGAAGAATGAGTTGGAATTTTTATGGGGATTGCTTTGAATCTGTAGATTGCTTTCAGCAGGATGGTCATTTTAACTATATTAATTCTCCCAATCCATGAGCATGGGAGATCTTTCCATCTTCTGAGGTCTTCAGGACACTTCTTACTCATCAAAAGAAAAATCTACCAAGAAGAACTCTCAATTCTGGATCTATGCCCTGAATGCAAGGGCACCCACGTTCATAAAAGAAACTCTACTAAAGCTCTAAGCACACATTGTACCTCACACAATAATAATGGGAGACTTCAACATCGCTCTATCATCAATGGACAGATCGTGGAAACACAAACTAAACAGAGACACAGTAAAACTAACAGATGTTATTAACCAAATGATTTAACAGATATTTATAGAACATTTTATCCTAAATCAAAAGAATATATGTTCTTCTCAGCACCTCATGGTACCTTCTCCAAAATTGATCATATAATTGGTCACAAAACAAACCTCAACAGATATAAGAAGATTTAAATAATTCCATGCCTCCTATCAGATCACTATGGAATAAGGCTAGTCTTCAATGGCAAAGACAACAACAGAATATCCACATTCACATGAAAGCTGAACAATGCTTTACTCAATGATAACTTGGTCAAGGAAGAAATGAAGAAAGAAATTAAAGACTTCCTAGAATTTAATGAAAATGAAAGTACAACATACCCAAACCTATGGGACACAATGAAAGCAGTGTTAAGAGGAAACCTCATAGCTCTGAATGCCTCCAAAAAGAAACTGGAGAGAACATATACTAGCAGCTAAATAGCACACCTAAAAGCTCTAGAACAAAAAGAAGCTAATACACCCAAGAGGAGTAGAAGGCAAGAAATAATCAAATTAAGGGCAAAAATCAAGTAGAAACTAAAAATACTATACGAAGAATCAACAAAACCAGGAGCTGGTTGTTTGAGAAAATCAACAAGATAGATAAACCCTTAGCCAGACTAACCAGAGGGCACAGAGACAGTATCCAAATTAACAAAATCAGAGATGAAAAGGGAGATATAACAACAGATTCTGAAACGATTCAAAAAAAAATCATCAGATCCTACTACAAAAGCCTATATGGAACAAAATTGGAAAATCTGGATGAAATAGACAAGTTTCTTGACATATACCAAATACCAAAGTTAAGTCAAGATCAGATAAACCATCTAAACATTCCCATAACCACTAAAGAAATAGAAGCAGTCATTAAAAGTTTCCCAACCAAAAAAAGCCCAGGACCAGATGGGTTCAGTGCAGAATTCTATCAGACCTTCAAAGAACACCTAATACCAATACTCTTCAATCTATTCCACAAAATAGAAACAGAAGGAACACTACCCAATTCATTCTATGAGGCTACAGTCACACTGACACCTAAACCTCACAAAGATCCAAGAATAAATGAAATCTTCAGACCAATTTCCCTTATGAATATCAATGCAAAAATACTCAATAAAATTCTCACAAACCGAATTCAAGAACACATCAAAACGATCATTCACTATGACCAAGTAGGCTTCATCCCAGGGATGCAGAGATGGTTCAATACCTGGAAATCCATCAATGTAATCCACTACATAAACAAACTCAAAGAAAAAACCACATGGTCATTTCATTAGATATTGAAAAAGCATATGACAAAATTCAACATCCCTTCATGATAAAAGTCTTGGAAAGATCAGGAATTCAAGGACCATACCTAAACATAATAAAAGCAATATACAGCAAACCAGTGGCCAACATCAAACTAAATGGAGAGAATCTCAAAGCAATCCCACTAAAATAAGGGACTAGACAGGGCTGCCCTCTCTCTCCCTATCTATTCAATATAGTCCTTCAATTTCTAGCTAGAGCAATTAGACAACAAAAGGAGGTCAAAGGGATATGGATTGGAAAGAAAGAAATCAAAATATCACTATTTGCAGATGATAAGATCATATACTTAAGTAACCTGGAAAATTCCACCAGAGATCTGCTACAGCTGATAAACAACTTCAGCAAAGTGGCTGGATACAAAACCAACTCAAGCAAATCAGTAGCCTTCCTATACTTGAAGGATAGACAGGCTGAGAAAGAAATTAAGGAAATGACACCCTTCACAATAGTCACAAGCAATATAAATTATCTTGGTGTGACTCTAACCAAACAAGTGAAAGATCTGTATGACAAGACTTCAAGTCTCCGAAGAAAGAAATTTTCCACAGTTTTAACAGGGGACAGAAACATGTAAATACCTAGAGCCAAATGTCAGGCAGACCTTGGGGAGCATTGCTGATGAGTGGGGGATAGAAGTGAGTGAGCCAGAGGAGTCAAGGATTCTATAAGAAGTCCCACAGTGTCAACTAATGTGGGCCATGGTAGCTCATACAGACTGAATCGCCAACCAAATTCCATTCATGGGCTGCACCTAGACCCCATGTACATTTGTAGTTGTTGGTCTGTTTGGTCTTCATGTGGGTCCTCTAACAATTGGATCAGGGGTGTCTCTGACTCTGTTGTCTGCCATTGGATCCACTTATTCTTCCTGGACTGCCTGGTTGGGCTTCAGTGAGAAAAGTTGTACCTAGTCCTAATGAGACTAGCTGTCCAAACATAGGGTGGTAGCTATGGGGGTCTCCCCTTCTCTGAAGAGAAAAGGAAGATATAATGGGGGAAGATTTATGAAGATGGGATTGGGAGGAGAGGAGTGACAGGGGCCATGATAGGGATATAAAGTGGATAAATAAATACATTATTGATTTTTTTTAAATGAGGCCTTTAAGAAGTGAGTCAGTCAGGAGGCACAACCACTGTTGATAAATTAATGCCATATTGAATATGTATTCTAGATATCTTAAGACCAAGAACTACAAACAAGAGGTATTCAGTACTCCTTCCTTTCTTTTTTTCATGTGATGCATTATTTTATGTTATAACTAGAAGATAAAAACCCCAATCTTGGACTCCCTAATTTCCAGAACTATAAGTAAATTCCACTTCTTTATAAAGTACTCAATTGGTCAAATCTCTCCTGGAAGCACAGCTGGATGAAGACAGTACATTTACATACACCCTAATCTACACTTCTAAAACAGCAAATGAGGTATGAATCTCAATACCCTTCATTCTCAAATCTGTAAGCATATAACTTTGTTCTTTTATAACTTAATTCAATCACTACTTAGAGACCACTTTTCACCAGCAAGCAGAAAACAAAATTTAAGCAACTCCTAAATTTAGGCGGATTTTCTCAGTTTATTTTAGGATTAAACACAGTTCAGGATTTCCACATCTTTGTGCTTTTCGGTTTTACTCTAAAATTGATCTAAGGGCAAGGGGCTCATATGTCTTCAACACAGAGCCAAAAAGATGCAAGGTCCATTTTTAATATCTACCCTCTATCAAATGCTGGGCCTACTAACCAAACAAAGTTCTTGACTGTCATTCCCTTTGTATACTTAGGATCTCTGTACTATAAATCTTCCAATGTTACATCCTATCATCCTGGTAGACCCTTTGGGTGATTGACATGTCCCTCTGATTCTACAAATTCTCTATAATATGCACAAAAACATCTAAATGTTTTCTACTTCTGGATCTATTTTAAAACCTTTACTAACTATTTAATAATGCTTAAATTTGAAGGTCCATCAGATTTTGAATTGTATACATGTGTTTGGGATGTTGAGGGTCATGAAATGAGGAAGAGGAATATAAGAAGTGAATAACAGACTTTCTGAAGAGAGGGGTGGAAGCAAGCCAATCGAATACGTGTAAACATGTAATATGAAAGCAGGAAGGAGAAACCTGGGGCAGAAATGGGAGATAGGGACCAGAAAGGGGCAGAAAGAGAGAGACTGGAAGTGTTATTAAGCTGGTAGATTGCTTGTCTAGCATACAGAGTCCTGGTTACCCTTCTCACCCTCCCCCCAAATAGCCAATGGAGCTTAAATCAGATTCGGTCTTACATACATACTAAGGAGGTAGAAGTATGTGAATGAGAAATTCAAAGGCAGTCTTGACTACATTTAAAGTTCTAAGACAGTCTAAGGTATATGATACTCTATTTCAAAGAAAAAAGGGGGACCAAGCACATATGGGACAAGTGTTGATGAAAATGCCATAAAGATACTCATTATTTTGCCCACTAAATTTGAAAATCAGAATGGTTAAAATTGTGAAATGACTATCCCAACAAAAGAATCTACAAATTCAATGCAATCCCCACAAAACCTCCCACACAAGCCTTTAGAAATTGAAAAATAAACTTGAAACTTATAGGGAAATTCAAAAGACCCTAGACAGTTCACAAAAAAAAAATGTCCTGAGAAATAAAAACAGTGCAAAGGTATCATTATACATTATTTCAAATTATACTACAGAGTGATAGTAACAAAAACATTGTGGTATTGTTCTAAAAAGCAACACATGATGGATGGAATGCAATTTAAGATCCACATAGAAACTCCCACTCCCATAGCCCCCTTATTTTTGACAAAGAAACCAAAAACACATATCAGAGAAAAGTTTGTATCTTATATAAATGCTAGTCAAACAGGAAAGCTACATGTAGAGAAAAGAAATTAAATCTTTATTTCTCACCCTAAACAAAACTCAACCTTCAAATGAATCAAGAACCTCAACATAAGACCTGATTGATACATGCATTTTACATATGAGAAGTTAGGGAGTATGCTTGAGTTTATTAGCATAAGAAAGGCCGTTGTGAACATAACTTGGGTAGTACCGACCTGAAGCCCAATAAATGGCCAATGGCACTTCATGAAATTGAAAGTTTTCTGCATAAGAAAGTACACCATCATTAGAATGAAGAGGTAGCCATAGTAAAGGGAAGTTCTTGACATCTGACAGAGGGTTCCTATCCAGAAAATACAAAGAGCTAAACAAACAAAAACAATGAAACACAAAGAAAACAACCAATACAATTAAAAATTGGGCCATTTCACAAAGAAAAAATACAATTGCTGAGAAATATTTTATCATAAAGTAGCACCCCTGGCTGAGAGTTATGACAGTTAATGGAAGTTGGTTTTCTTCAAGGATGTGGCTACAGAGAGGTTACCCATGCTCTAGTAGATGGCCTTTACACCCAGGTACATACTGGAAACACCAAGTAAACTCTGTGATTTTGAAAAACCAAATGCATAAAATTGGAAGAGAATAATAGTAGCAGGATAGGAGAGAAGTTGGAGGAGAAGAAATAGACTTGATTAAAATACATTATATGCATGTATGAAATGTTAAAATGATAAAAAGAGTTTTTAAAAAGATGACATCTTAAAAGGTTGAACATCCTTAGGGATGTTCCATTAGGGAAATTCAAATTGAACCTAGTTTGAGAGCTTATTTTATCCCAGTTAGAATTGCTAAGATAAAATGACAACAAATGCTGACATGGCTGTTGGAGGTAAAACACTTAATCACTTATGGTAAGAGTGCAAATCTGTATGACCACTATGGAAATCATTGTGGATGCTTCTCAAAAATCACACTAGAAGTGGACCTGCCACATAATCCAGCTATAGTACTCCTGAGCTTATTCACAAAAGACTCTGTATCCTACTACAGAGATAGTTGCTTGACATCCTACTCCTCAGACACTTACTTAGCCACATTCATTGATGCTCTATTCACAATAGCCAGGAAAAGTAAACAACCTAAATGTCCATCAAGTAACAAATGAATGACAAAATTCTATTGAACTGTAAAAAAAATGAGACTATGAAATTTTACCATAGATGGATGGAAATAGGAATGTTATACTGAGTAACATATCTCAGACCCCCAACAACAAATGCAGCATGTTCTGTTTCATCTGGTGATGCTAGCTTTGGATCTTCTGATATGTGTGTTTAAACTGGAGTATCCATGGAAGTCAGAAAACTGGTATGGAGCCATGCAAAGGATTTAAAGGGAAAATGGATGGAAAACAGGTGGTATTAATAGGGGAAGGGAATAATGGAACAGAAAGGGATAAATAGAGTGGAGGATGGGGGCAGGGTAGATCTAGGAAGGTTGTGAGTGATAACTAACACTAAAGACCTTTGAAAAGGCCATATGGAAACCTACTACTGTAGAAGTACACACACACACACACACACACACACACACACACACACACACAGGCTTACATGAAGTTACCCATAATGAATGAGATGATGCTGTCTCTTCCAGACACCATACATCACCACATAAACAGCCTGCTGCCAAATATAGGTCATCTCTTTTCAAGTAGTTAGTCAATGTGTTCCCATAGACACCTCCCTCTATCCAAAAATTCAGGCCATTGTTCTTTGTTACCCTTCGGAACTTGATGGTAAAATCCTATTTCTAAAGACAACATGCACTTGAGTCACAAAATATGGAAAAATAAAATTGATGCAGTTTTGTTGCTACTGGCTAGTATATATAAAAGCCTATTTCACAAGGTTGAACTCATGCCTATTACTATTAATTGCACCAAATATCCAGGCCTGGTTAAGTGATAGGCCCTAGAGAAGAACCTAGCACTATTATTCTGCTAAATGTGCACATTAATAAAGTTCTTATCTTTATGCTTATAGATTAAAGGCACTCCCCCACCTCCTACTGTAGAAGCATTTTTTTCCTGCAACAGGTGGTGATTAATATAGAGACTCACAATTGCTCAATACGTAAAGAATAAGAAGACTTTTGACTGCTCAGCTCTAAACAGAACTTCTACATAATATTTCCTCTCTCATGATTTGGGAAGTCTTCTAGAACAAGGGCTAGAAAGATTGTAAAAACCAAAGTTTAGGAGCAACTTCAGAGAAACAGTTTTTGACAGATATGACACAGCTATTGCACACATGAAACCACAACAACTGTGATTGTGTGCACAAGATTGACACAGCCAAGATCCCAGTATGGATGTAAGAGTGGCTCATAAAGTCCCACCCCTATCTGAGGAGTTATTGGCAGCTGAGCAGTACAGGGGAAGCAGAGTAGGTTCCCTTCAGAGATGTGGCTATTCAGAGATCGGCCTATGAACATACAGGCAGCATTAAATGGACTCAGTTTTTCTTCAAGAGTACCTAAAATTGGAAAGAGAATGGTGGGGAGGATAGGGAAGGATGTTGAAGGGAAAAAATAGGGGTAGATGTGAAGAAAACACATTATATGCATGCAATTATATGCATAAACTCATTTTTTTTGCAGTCTTATGGTCCCCTGCCATGATTTGCAAGACCCTCGAAGAGTACAGGTTCTCAGTGGAACACAGAAGAATTTCCAATTCCAGCTCCTATTTATAAAACACGTGCTCCGTATTTTATTTTTTTTCCAGTATGCATCATTATTACCAGGAGAATAATGCTACATTGTAAGAATATATTAGTGCAGCTTCCCTCAAAACTTAACACTGTGGCTTGGCTCAAAAGCAAAATAGTTGGTGGATAAATTAAAGATGCCTTCCATCCTAGCTTCCCCTGGTTGAACATTTTGCAGCTTTCTACAGAGACAGAGAGAGAGAGAGAGAGAGAGAGAGAGAGAGAGAGAGAGAGACAGAGACAGAGAGACAGAGAGAGAGAGAGAGCAGAATTGTAGCTAGGGGCATACATAAAGAAGCATTGGGTACTAGGGAAAGACTTAGTAGTAGAAACTATTCAAACACATGTTAATCAAGGCAGATTTATCTAAAGAAGTGATTTTTAAATACTGAAACTATGACACAATTGAGTCCCATCAGGATTCCTTTCCAAACATACATTTATAATAATGCATAAGTAAACACAAGTACTTTACAGCAGTGATTTCAAAATGTCATTCAAGAACTATGGCTTTCCAGAATTGCCTGAGGGGTAGGTATGGGAAATGAAGGGGACTAGGTAGGCAGAATAATGAAATCTAAAGGTGTCCATATCCTTGTTCTTGACAACTCTAAATATTTTATCTTACATGACAAATGTATTCACTGCAAATATTTAGTTTCAGGATTCTGACAAATTTATCTGGATTTTGCTGGTAGGCTTAATCAAATTATAGGAGCCCTTTTTAAGGTTTAGAAACTTTTCGGTTGTGATCAGTGATAGATATAGCTATAAAAGGAAGATCAGGTTGCTGGGGTGGTTGTGGCTTTCAAGTGAAGAAAGGAAGCCATGATCCAAGGAACTTGATAAGGCTCTAGAATCTGGAAACTGTAACAAACAGATTCGCCCTTATAGCCCTATCAGCATTGTGATTTTCACACAGTGACTTTCACAGAGGTTGGACATAAATTTGCATTGTTTTAAGCATGTTGTCTTTTTGCTATGGAAACCACAGAAAAATACTAGCATCCCCTTATTATACAATCTCGTTAGTGATTCTAATAGACTGGCTCAAATTTAATTATTTTTCACACTGGGCTTCTATAGTAAAGGTCAAGATTTCAACGTAGCTGGCTGGTCACTTCAAATAGGCCTCAACATCTTTCCTCTTGTTGTTGCTGTGCAGGTTCACTGGGGATCCTTCTGATCACACTTGAAAGATAACTTTTCTCTAAGTGTGTCTATTCTCCTCTATCTCAGGCAAAACCAATCCCTCTTTCCTCTCTGTTTCATTATGCATTGTGTGTGCTTTTCTTACTGAACTCAATAGAAATTTGTAAGTCTTGGAGGACCAAGACCACTGACCAACTACATCTTTTTGATTAGTTATTATTTCCTTTTGAAGGGCTGTGGATAGATCTTGGAACCTTATGCATGCCAAGAAGAAATTGCATCACCCATACCCTTATGTTCCTTTATATAAAATTCTTAAAGTATTTTAACTCATCTAATGATTGCTCTTGTTGATTTTTATACATGGATATCATATACTTTTGTCATATTCACCCCATGTCCCCCTCTGTTGTCCTTCCTCTACTCCGTTCTGTTTAAGAAGGTACCAAGTAGAGTGTTTTCCCAGGTACATGTTTCTTTCTACCAGGTCTACATGAGCCTCTTCTGTGTTTTTAGTCACAATCTCTATGTTTATCTCTCATAGCACTAAATGCTAAGACATTTTTATATTTATTTATGTCTTTAATGCCCACCTTCCCAGTAGGCCATGTTTGATGACAATATCTCAGTCCTGTTTACTATATGGTAAACAACATCTGCTACGGTGCCTGCCACAGTATTTAGAGAATCAATGCATTGTTGAAACATTCTTCTCAATTTACCCAGTATACAGAAAAATAGAATCTATTTGCATAAGCATGGATGTTAGGGATCACAGAAGACATACTAGAGATCATTTCTATCCACTTTTCTCTCCACACAGTATCCAACCCCTCTGTTACTAATAGGAATAGCCAGGTCTCATCTCTTTGAAGCAGCTGTTCACTCCCAAGAGAAGGAATAAATGGAATCCTGGCACAGAGCTCTGAAAAATTGCCAACTTCCAGTACAACTTGTCACTGTGTATTGGAGGCATTTACTGGAGAAAATTAGTAGGCCTTCTGTGCATCAAAAATGACCCAAATCCAGAACATCCCTATTTTCTTTGCTAAAGCTCATCAGAGAAGATGCTTTTCAATTTCAGTGGTCAAATCAATACAGTAAGCAAACAGCCATGCTGCATGCTTGATAATGTTTACTAATTAGGTTGGTTTGGTAACTAAACAGGTTGCTACAGATAAACTGTTCATAACTACTAATTACGAAGCCCCAGTGAGAACTGTGCTCCTTTGCAGCTGTTACATAAATATAACTGCACCTACAGCAAGGAAGCTTTTTAGATAGATTACTCCTCTGAGTTTATTTTTTCTTAACCAAGACCAGCATTACAAGGAGGTGAGGTGCACGGAAACCAAAATAGTGTGATCAAAGGAATACCAAGGAGATGTGCCCTCAAAAACATCTCTCCCAGTGTTGGCTCCACCTGAACGCTCACATTGTTCCTGCAATTTAATGCTGTATTCATCCCTGTGCAGTAACCAATGAAATGTGTCAGGGGGGTGTAGTATAGCAGCCCAGTATGTTCTTAGCATACATAAGGCTCTGAGTTTAATCCCCAATGCCACATAAAATATAAAACTAAGATTATTTTAAGGATTTATTTGTGTGAATTAATGTTTTGCCAGTATGTATGTATGTTCACCATGTGTGTGTTTGGTGCCTGGGGAAATCAGAAGAAGGTTTCAGGTCCCATGGGACAGAGCTATGAATAGTTGTAAATCACCATCTGGGTGCTGGAAATTGAACTCAGCTCCTCTGCAAGATCAAGAAGTGCTCTTAACTGCTGAGCCATCTTTCCAGGCCCTGAAGTAAGTTTTGTTTTGGGGTTTTTAATTTTTTTTAGTTATTAAATATCTGGAAAAGAACACTAGAGTTTAACTGTAATAAGGTGATATAATTCTAAATTTAGCCCAAGCGTTTATACAAGAAAAAGAAAAGGGTTGAAAATGTGCTAGTGCTTTTATGTGTCGTGATGATGGAGAAAGGTTTGAGTCGTGCCCGAGACTTACAGATGAAAAGCAAGTGGAGAGTTGCCATTATGACAGGAGTAAGGTATGACTATAGGTAAAATGTTCAACTTTAAGTTTTCCTAAGAACACCAAACCTAACCACTTCCTCCACAAATACATTTGTCATATAACAATGTCTTTTGGAAGACTGGAGAAATGGATCAGAAGTTAAGAGCACTGTCTGCTCTTCCAGAGTATCAAGATTGAATTTCTAGTACCCACATGGCCTGTCACAATCATCTGTAACTTTAGTTCCAGGGAATCTGATACCCTCTTCGGGCTTCTGAGAGTGTGAGGTACATCAAGTGCTATACAGATAAAAACATGCAAGCAAAATATCCACATATGTAAATTTTAAATTTTTCTTAAAACAATGTTTTCTTCTGGGAAAATGACAATTCTTTTTTGAAAGTAAAAAGGTCAGGTTTATTTAGGGGCAGCTCTTGGCCAGGTTCACCTCTCCCAAGGAGTAGGGCTAGGGAAATCACCAAGCAAATAGGGAGATGTGGAGAGGGGAAGCGTGCTCATGCAGGGAGAAATTCAGAAAGACGGAAATTCAGAGAGGGAAGGGAGAGAGAGAGAGAGAGAGACAGAGAGACAGAGAGACAGAGACAGAGATAAAAACAGAAGACACAGAGAGAGTGACAAATCTCTTTCTTAAATAGGCTTTCTATGCTCAACAATGCTTAAGCCAAGGCCATCTCTCTGAAGACTTTCAAGGCCAATCATGTTTCATTCAGTTTCCCTGCAACTCTTTTCTTGAGGCCTCAGCTAGATAATACGTTTTCCATTCCTTTACTTGGGCTCCAGGGAAAGGATTTAAAGGCTCTAAAATGCAGTCATCTACTTTGTTTTTATATTTTATTTTAAAATAAAAAGTTGGTGCTCATTGAAAAGATGTGAGGCAAGGCATTTGGGAATTGTTAGAAGGAGAGTTGGGCAAAAGAATCAGGGTTAAGGTTTAGATGGACAGAAAGCTTGCCACCAATCCCTACAACCAGGCAGCCATTACCTTAAGCTAGTAGTCAGTTTTTGTATCATTAAATGGTGAGACCACTTCTTGATATAATACAGCACAGAATTCCAGATGCCATTCATAGTATAATGTAAAAAATTTTGGCTTGAATTTGTTAAAGACTTTTTATAGTCATAGAGAAATTAGACAAATAGCACATCAAGTTCAAGGATACCTAGAAAAAGATTGACTGGGTTTCTTAGCAACCACAGGTCCTACCCTACCTCTCTCATCTTCATAATTCTATCTACCTCACTTTTAGCTTCCAAAGATCAAACCATGAGCCTTATATATGCTAAGAATGTATTCCACTATCAAGGTAAGCCTTTAGTACAAATATAATTTGAGTATGAATAAGTTTTTTAAAAACTTAAGAAATGTCTCATTTTTGCTATATTTATATGATTTTGATACTGGAAGAAAAATGTTCTTATTCTTCAATATGTACTAAAATAAAATATAATGTCTATAATGTATTTTATCATAAAACAAACTTCAAAAATGACACAATCCTGATTATTACATATTCTTTGGGGGATTTTTTATTCATTTGTTTTGTCTTTTACTTTTATATTTTTATTTTTTTACATATTTCTTGTAATTAAATATAGATAAGGGATCATAGCTTGAACAGTGCTATGTGATGGGCCCTAAGTATACCCTAAAATATAGTAAGTAGTGTAAGTATATAATATATTATTGAGTTAGCTTACAAGAGACATTCTCCCATTTTCAAACAGTCTACATCATAAAATTTTATTTGATCTAATAGTTTAAATAGATCAATGATATTCAGTTTAAGGAATAATAATTTAAAGGTAGAATGAATGACCATGAATAACCACTTAAAGAATGCTGTTTCTAAAAAGACAAAATGTATGATAAAAGGTTAGTTACTGCTACCCTAAGTATAGAGCCCAATGATACAGAAGCTATTATGACTAATTAGAGAAAATGGTAGAAAACCTAAGGCCACAGGTTCAAGATCTTACCCAGATTCTGCATTTGAACCCCAGTTTTGTCACCTCTCTGCTGACTTTTACAGGAAGTAGTTACTCTTCGGAACATAATTTTCTCATTTATAAAATAGTAAATGTATTTATCTCATAGGGTCATCTTGTGATTATTGAGATGAAGCATATGAAATGTTTAACACAGTGTCTGGTACATATCCAGCCATCAGTTAATGTGTACCATTTTCCCCTCATCTCTAGATAGCTTTCAATCACTGATCGATTGATAGATTTTGAACAAACCATTATCCCTATGAAACTGAATGTAAAATTTTGTGAACTCTTTTTTTTTTTTCTGAAAAGAATGTCCATAGGTTTTAAACATACTCTCAGAGGTCAACAAGTACATCACACAGTTAAGATCTACTGCTCAAAAAACATTAACTTATCTAGTCAATTGAAGATATATAACATAATATTAGCATGATCGCCATGTCCTGTCACAATATTGTTGTTATCTCTACTAACAATACTTGGGATTACTAAATATCAGCAGCCAAGAATAAACAGAAAGATAGATGAGATATAGGTTATTGCAGACTAGCTCTTGGGAGCAGGTCCCCCTAAATGGTACACAATAGGCAGTGATACCCTGCCTATGCCCTCCATCTAGTACTGATTGGCTCCAGAGAGGGTAGTCTTGATTAATTCTTTGCTGTAACATATCCAAAAGGAAGCTTATATAATGAAAAATGATGCAGTGACTGACTGCATCATTAGAAAAGACATCCTTGATCAGGAAAAGAACTTGGTACTTTTCTAAAATACACATGTCACCCAGAAGTCTCTGGCTCCCTGAAAATGTTAGTTAAGTATTTCAAACTTTTGGTAATCATTTTCAAGGACCACCATTTTAATATGGCTCTGATTTTGGAGCAACACTACTAAAATCTTCTACAGGAAAATCCCTGCAGAGCCTGAAAATTTGTTATAAAAAAAAGCCATGACTACAATCAAGAATTAATCTAACTAACCATGATTAACACTTCATATTCCAGCCAATCTGTTCTGAATTCTGTGCTGTGATTCACTATAAAACTTCCCAAGGATTCTGACCTCTGTTTTAAAATCTCCCTTGAAAGGAACTACAAGATTCTCCTTTTAAGCATATTGTCACATCAACTCAGAAGATGTAACATTTTAAAAACTTTAAGTACAGCTCTTTACTTTATCAATGCCATGATCTGGTTTCATATCATAATTTATGTTCTCCGATATATGAAAGTCTGGTCAGATGTTATGTACTCCTAGCAACAGAATAAAAAAGAATTCATTTGGGAGGCATACAGAGTATGATATGGGGCAAGGCAAGTCATCTGTACAATTGGCAAATTCATAATATGCACCCACCAAGTTCCGGTGATTACACTGAGTTCAAAGGAGCTGTGGCAAAAAATATTCTTTGTACCATGCAAGTAGATGATGTGGATACACTATCATAGAAGGCAGTTACAAACAGAATCATTACAGGATACCATTTAACTCATCAGAAAAGACTTTGTTACGAAGAAAACATCTAAACTAGATGTGTATGGAAAAATGTTATAAACAATGGAAATTAAGTGGATAAATGCTTGGGGGTAAAAGAGAGCACAATATGTTTATGGAATACCTAGTAGTTGTATGGCTGCTACCTAAAGGTAAGAAGATGAATTTTAGATGTTGTGGCTAAAGCCAATAGACAGACCATGAAGTTTCTTACAATCCCTAGTAAGGTGTTTATACTATTTAGAAGGCATAAAGAACTTTAAAATTTATTATTATTATTATTATTATTATTATTATTATTATTATTATTATT